>CM067374.1:106108223-106279538 GCA_034401795.1 Chaetoderma sp. LZ-2023a
TCTCCCTCTCCCTCCCCCCCCCTCCCCCTCCCCGTCCCCCTCCCCCCTCTCCCTCTCCCTCTCCCTCTCCCTCTCTCTCTCTCTCTCTCTCTCTCTCTCTCTCTCTCTCTCTCTCTCTCTCTCTCTACATCATACAGCTGATCAGTGTGCTCTCTGAACCAGTAGTGTTATCAGTTCATCAGTTCTGATTGTAGTACTAGTTGAGATCGGTTCACATACATATACTCGTGTTACTCTTTCCCTTTAGTACAAAACACGAACTATATAATGTCGTGCTACAATAATACAGTATTAAAATGGATTTTAGCTGACAGTTGTTATGTTTTAGGTCGACCGGCAATACTAGGGGTCCATCCGAGCAAATGTTCTGCAGGTATCTGGTAGGGAACTCGTTCAGTGTAGTTCATTTTTTTCGGAACCAGAGAAACTTGGTTCTTGTTGCTGTTCCAGAGATATATCTTTTTGGATTAAACAACCACCTAATGATCTATTGTTTTAATCAACTGATAAGGAGGCATGTTTCTCAGGTGGATGATCATTCGGACGCGATTTCTATTTAATGTCAAAATGTTCTATGCACATAAGGAGATGGGCTAATAGAATCACGTGACCTGATAGCGAACTATACAAACGAAGACCCATTTGCTTGCTAATGAAAATCTTGTGAATGCATACTTTATTTATTTTATAATATAATTTATCAGATATCTCTGAGTATGCATCTATACTATGTTATCATTCTACATTCTCTTGTGTGAATTAGTGATGGTCTAGTTCTCATGACTATCTGGGAGTTCTGACCTAATCATACGTTTACAAGCAGGCCTGGGTCTGGGATTTTCTGATCTTAGCTGATGGTCTTGCGCTTTCCCGCGAAAGGGTGGGGGATAACGGATGGATTCCCTAGACTCGACGCAAGCAGTAACCTAAGGATCGTAACCGTTTTGCCATACAAAAGTAACCTCCTGCTCGATTTGAGAAATCAAGCTTGTGACTTAATGCAGTCTCACACGGCACACAGCCAATGCGATTGGCTGATTTCCAAATTCAACTTGGCCAGTTCAAAATTATTTCGGGTACCTTGTATCCGAAAGCAATCTATGCCAAGAAGAACTTCGTATATTTGTCGCCAGGGCCTTCTACATTAGAGTTTGACTATCAGATTGAAATTTTATACAGCAGCGACTGGATCTGACGTGTCCTGACTCACCACTGTTCTGGATAACCCAGTATCAAGGACAGCCAAGAACCCCATGCTATCTCTCCTGTGTTGATTTATACGTCCAGAGCTGACTGATCTATCAACAATACCTCTGACCAGTTCTAGGCGCGACAAAAATTATACTGTCTTCCTGTTCCTCCCCTAATGTGTCATCGACACCAAATTTAAATGCCATGTCTCTTTCAATTATTCAATTATGGATACCAGTTTTCCCTCTACGTCACATTTCTTCTAGCTTAATTTCGGTTGAAAATTTCAAGCATTTACCACTGCATTTCCCCGGTATTCTTGGCTGTGTATTCAATGGAGTTGTCTCTGGGCTTTCTTTTATCAATGCAACATAGCTTAATATTTCAACTTGAGCAGAATCAAGCTGCCAAGCAGCTCCTTGGGTAAAACATTGGACATTTCTGGAAGAACTATTGACAGCGATGTGTGAATGCTTGTCACTGCTGTTCCTGACATTTCCTATCCCAGGATCGCCATTGTCTTAAGAGTCATATGTAGAGGATTGCAGTTACTGGTTCATCTCAGCTGACAATTGGTGACCAGTTGTGTCAATGCCTCGATCTGGGCATGAAGTCCAGATGAAGTGAATACATCTCAAAATTTTCAATTGTTCTACTGGTTGACATTGTCTCAGGTGCTGGCCCTCTTTTATAAAGCCGTTCCACTTCGCTAGGACATGGGATCCTAATTATTAGCCAGACTACAATCGCCTCTATGCCATCGATTCTTATTCCATATCTCGGTAGTAAATTAACTGGTTTCAGCCAAAGGAAAGACATTGGGTTTTTGCAAGTCATATTCTTCTCTGGACTCATTAAGTGGATGGACATAGCGTTGGCATATTTGACACTCCCTTTCAAAATATTCGTTGAAATGGACCGTGATGTTCACTAACTTCACTAAACCTCAAGATATATAATTACAGTTAGATAATCACCGGGCATTCTTTCTCATTCGCCGAGCCAGGGTATCCATGAGATAGGTCTCAGACATCATCCGGCCTATCCAGCTCACCAAATGCCTAATTTCCTGGCCTACAATAGTAACACAATCTGGCTGTTTTCCGCCTGAATACCATTACTAAACCGGTCCTCAAAGGTCTTTACTAAGTGATAAAGTCGGTGCATACAAATCAATAACCACAAGCTCTATTCCCATGCTCACTCCAACAATCACCCTGAGCTATCATTGAAAATTAATGTCCGGTATTATTCTGTAATGGGTGGGAGTGGGGTGTCTTCCTTGTCGTAGTCTGAGACAAGCAATATGAAGGAATGGCTGCTTCCTCATCTAGAAATTGCTTACAGATGCTGATCTTTCACTATTTGGCGATGAACTATCTCATTCAACGTACCCATTCCACCAGCATCCGGTCTTTTTGCTGTAGGATGGAAGATTTCTCCTCAATCATTCTCACGACCGGACCCAGAGAAGTCACTACTGCCACCGCTACTACCTGCAGCCATTCTTCTCTGTATCCCGGGTGACCCCTCCAGCCGGACAATGGTGGTCTTTACATCGTTTGCATCTGTTGACTTTCCATCGCTCCGGAGAAATGTATATAGACCTCTTCTTGTGTCAGCCGCGTCCAAAAGCACTCACAATGTTACCCATAGAAATTAACACTTTATTGGTCAATATTTTACAATCAATTGAAAGTTTTTCTCAGTAAAAGCCCGTGTCCAAGCTAAGAGAAGCCGATTTTAGTAAATTTAACTCTGGAATTTACAAAAAATAGCTTTCGGCTGTACTGCAAATGAATACGTCTTGTGACCATTGCAGAAACAATATTAAGAGGTTTACAGCTCAGGAAATGTAAATTTTCACTTTGTCAGTATTGGTTTGCAGGCAAAGAGAAGACTATTTTGTTTTTGTAAATTTACCACTGGAATGAATGGCGCAGTAACCGAGCCAGACATTCCAGCGGTAAACATTAAAAAAACACTTCTTTTGGCATGCGAGTGGACATTCATCAATACAACTGCATTGTAAGTTGACACAAGATGAGTTCATTCTGCCTAGTCTGACATAATCGTGTTAGATATACATCTCTGTCTTCTTCATTGACTGCATCAGTTACCGTATCTGATACCGCCATCCTCCATGTTGCTATAGACAGGTGCTTTCGAAATAAAAGAGTGATGTACAACGCCATGAACATGATTTCGTTAACCGCGACAAAGCCATATATCTGATACAAATATGCATGGTAATAAATTGGTAATTCAATCACATTATTGCCATGTAATGATGGAGGGAATAGTATTTCATGGAAACAAATCCAGAGACGATAATGATCGATAAATGCGACAACAGCTAGTCAGACAAAACTTACTCTGATAGATGCAATTATACCGACACTGAATCCCAGTATGTCAATTCAAAAGAGAAAAATGTGATTATTCTGTCACTAATGTGCTTGCTTTTAATCAAATTGGTTTCAATATTTTAACGAAATATCTTTTACATTGCAATGAATTTGTCGTTCTGCTTTGTATCGTTAAAAGGGTCAGCCGTCTTCTCAGCCTACATAGATTACGCTCCACGTCACTGCGGAGGCGAAACTATCACGTTCCCAATTGACCATCCTCACAGCCTGGGGCTATCGCTACTGTGGTGCTTTTATCAAGTCTTAGAATATTCATATGATCTGAATATTCTAAGATTTGATAGAAGCGCCATTATGAGACGATGCAGTAATAATAGTGACAATAAATCGAGAAAATCGCAAAACCATGCCATTAGCAGAGAATGAGAGGGGGTGGGTTGAAATCTGATATGTCACTCAAGTATATGACGGCATACTCAATTACGTCACATGTATGATACCGCCACAATCATAATTACGTAGCTAATTCCATCATTAATATTGAAAAGTTGGTCAAGTCTATGAATTGTATGTCTTTGGTGAATTTTCTATAGATGCAACAGCACCCAGTCGAAGTAGTATCAAAATATTCAGCAGCTTACCTGTATAGATTAGACCTTGAATTTGGTATTCTGCGAATTCAGGATTCAAAGTAAATAAATTGAGTCCAATAAGAATAAAATGTGGGCGGAGCTTTGCTAGAAATGGGCGGGGCATAGCTTGGAATGGACCCCTCTATTGTCATATTGCTAAATGCCTATTTAACTTCATTTCTCAGTCTAGCTATCACCTTGAGAACATGCCTGCTCTAAGCTTTTGCCGTTGAGAACAGAGCCGAGTGTCTGCAAAACGTCAACGGTTCATCAATAGTTGATTAACAGCTCTAACCTAACGTCACTATCACAGCTAGTCAAATGATAAGGAAGAATGTTACATGGCTCGTTGGTTATAGTCGAGCACCTGGAGAGGCGTGTATAATAAATTATTAACGAGCTGCCCGCTAAAAATCTGCAGACTACGTGTTCCACGAGGTTTAACTATGGATATGATAATTATTTAGAAAATATTTTGACTGAAAGTTGTTGGTGGAAGCCACCAACACCTTTCAGTCAAATTGTTTTCAAAATATTTAGCATATCCAGAGTTAGTGCCCATTCAAATTATTGTTTCTTGGTTTGCAGCCGTCAGACGGTTAAAGGTGGACTAAGTCTCGTGTGATTAGGAGGAATGACGTAGACTTTAGAAACGTGGCTATCGAACTAATGAACTAATATAGAACTACAATTAATTCACAGTGTACAAGGACGCATTCTAATCTGTAGAAAAATGGTTACTGATAATTAATTTTCTACAGTAGCTAACGTCACAGCGAGAGCATGGCCACAATGCCGGGATTCTCAAGAGCATTTGGATTTAGGCAAAATGTCAAGGTTGTGGTTGGTTGCCTTTTCCAGGTATAAAATATTTAGTTAATCTTCGCCATTATTTCACTAAAGCCATTAGATCTCTTTCTTGAATAAATTGTTGCATTAACCTAAGTATTTATTATACCATGTCTCAAGGCTAAATAATGCACGTGGGCACCAGCGGGCTGCTCGCTATTAAAAAGAATACGCGACGAACGTTTACGCGGGTAGATTTATTATTGCCTCCGAGTAGTTATACGGTTTGATCGATATTACAGCGAAACGTATCTAGAAAGAACGCCCACTGTGTAATCATAACACGATCAGTACAGAGGGATTCTTGCTTAATACAAAATATGTGCTAGGGTAACTAGCCTTTTAGAAGAAATGATAGTGTTTCCTTAAGACGAGTGGTCTTAATGTATCACCATTATTTGAGACCACAAGGCCTCTTCCGTTAAGGACAGCGTTCGCCGAATTAGGGACAAAGCTCTGTGGAGCTTCATATTAATAAATTATGATGTACAATGGGGAATAGCGATTTATATGTATTTAAGACCTATTGAGAAGTGATGGGCAAATTAAATGTTCTGCAGGAATGAACAACTTAGTAGCCTACCATGACGGTAGCGTGATGTCAATAAAGTAGACACTCTGTGAGATATTAAAATTATGCGCATCTTGGAAATGTAAATCCGGTCTGGTAAACGAACTCATTATTAGGCTACATATTGCACTAACAGAAGCGCTGACTGTTGTTCGCCAGTCTAATTAAAAATCTGAAATCTTTGGTTATGAATCATTTGTTGTTCAATCTATCAATTGTGTTACACTAACCAATAGACCAGGCTGAGGGTGAGGTAACCGCATCCCGGAAGGAGACTTTATTTGAGCATAATTCTTGGTTACAGGGAGCATCCCTGATGAGAGAAGAGCTAGGTAGCATAGTGATACCATATCGTTTGCCAAATATTGACCTGTTTTTGTCAGTATTGACTCACAGCGAGACCGACCATATTAACGGAGTATGAGTAGAAAATACACATATCTCTCGATACAATGGAAGTACACTAGCAACTGACCACTCAAACCAAACATCTTTTGTCATCATTGATGGTCCCTGCGACAGAAATCATAAGGCAAGCTCAAATAAAACCCCTTTCCGGGTTGCAATTACCTCACTCTCGGCCTGTTCTACAAGTATATTCAGTCCTATATCATCCTCATCTGGATTTTTGGCAGCACCATCTTGCAAATAATAGTAGAGCTACAATGGCGCAGGAAAATATATTTTCTTGGCATTAATGGAGTGTTCCGATCCAATACTCAAGGATATGAAGGGATATTGAGGAAGATTGGTTTAATGAGTCCATTTAGCCATAGCCTTGTGCTAGTGTTATTTTTCGCATGGGACTTCAAACATGACACCAGGCCAGCCTCATTCTCTAGTTCATAAACTATAACCTGCATAGCTGTTTTTATGAGAAGTTTGAGTGCACGGAAATTCTAAGGATACTTCTTCACTGCCAACATATATTCACCAGCACCAAGAGCACAGTCAGTATATCTGCCAGCCCACCTTCTGCCACCAGCGAACCAACAAAGCCAGCACAGCTCATGAGAGAGTATATTAGTCCAAAATCTAAGACTATGTTGGTGAATCCGTCGAGGTGTGCCCAAGATATGTTGGCAGCAACTTTATACAGCTGTTGATCACATGCAATCACAGTGATACCACCTCATATGTGTTGCTAACTTTTCCACTTATATCACGGCTGTCAACATGCTATCAGAATCTGATGGCTTCGGGTTAATATGCAGTGCATACCTACTTCTGGATGTAGGGTTGATTGCATGACCTTTTCTCTGACATTCGACGGTAGAAGCTATTCCACCGTTAACCCGTGTTCTCTACACTAAGTGTAAAGGAAACGGAAGATCTTTGTTCTAAGCCTTCATTCGACCAGAACTTGCATCATCAAGATCTTGGACGATAAATCAAACCTTTCTCAGGAGGCATTTAATGGTTTCCACACACCCGCAAATATATGGACTTTACATCGTCTTCAACATGTAGTTCTTCCTTCTGTGTGCGTCTCATGGTCTCTAAATGTTTCAAACTATCAGGTGTGTCACGTGGTTACGTGAGCAGCAAAAAAATGATATGTGCATACAGCTATCGCCCTCTTGGTTAGTAATATCAATTCCCGAACAGCCGATATACGAAATCTTGGGTGTAGAACAGCAAATTGACCTGGGATAATGACACTCATGCTCAAACACAACGCTATCTGAGACAGTGGGAAGTTTATGTCGAGCCATGCAATAGTGTCCACAGCAACTGGATAACAAGGGGTATATGTCACTAATGGAGGGATCCGGTTGCCAATTAATTTGATGCCATAATCAATTACGCTACTAGTAAGATGACGTCACAAGCATTATGACATATAACCCAGTCATGAACACCGAATTGCATAGCTGTCATGAATTTATAATTTATTAAACATTCCGTTGCATAATTTGAAACTAATTTGACTGGCAGTGGTTGCATCATAGCTTTTGCGGTAGTGTAACCTGCTCGAGTGAGCATGAATCGCAAGGAAAATCAATGTCAGCGCTTGATATTTTGTGACTACGTTCCATTATCGGAATTTATGAATGCTGAAACCTTATGCGGCATTGTATTCTACTATGTATTGTATCTGCAGTGACATCTCTGTCCTGTTGATTCCGTTGATCCCGTGAATAGAGTATGGGTGCTTGCCAATTTGCTCAAATATTCCTGGTAAAATCCTCTTGTCGTCAGGCCAGCGCAGCGATACTATTTATAGTCATTTAGTTTTCAATATGTGCATGCATTCGTGTGACAAACATTTACTTGCAATCAGCTTCTATTGTTTGCATCAACTGTACCCAGGGGCTTACTATAAAGTACCATAATAACAGACAACCATTCTAAAGCAGTGGTTAGCTCATTGTCTATGTTGAATGAAGCAAATGCACAGCCAAAGCGCACACATATTCTGTCAAATCTGGATTAGATGGGTGGTTTGCTAACATAACTGAGAGTTGCCATAGCAAAGGCGCTTGGTTGTGGCGTGGGTGGGTGAGATGGTGGTGGGGTGGAGTGGGGGCGGAGGGGTGGGGTGGGGTGCGCTGGTACTTGATAACGGCTCTCCAAGACAAGCAGAACTTCAAAGCACATACCATAGCTAGTGTTCGGTTTGAATATTCGAATATTCATTCACATAGATCAATATGCATGACTATTCACATAGCATAGGGATACTCGAATATCTATGAAAAATTATAAAATTGTCTTAGGTTGGATTGAAAGCAAAATTTCATTTTCAAAATGGCTACCAAATGTTGTTTGGTCAGATCGAGTGAAACTTGATCAACTTCTAGGTCTTATATTGACTTGGTTTGGTATTAAATTTAAATTGGATCCAATGGTTTTTGAGATACCCATAACATGTATAGAATTATTCCATTATGGAAATTTTAACTGTTACTATGCGTACAGTTTTTTTTATAAGAACGCCATTACGTGAATTGGTTCCCGAAGATGTCCGTTGATTTTGTGACCAAAGGTAAAACGTCAAGATTATCCATAAGGATAAAGTTACACATTTTGTTTTTCTTTCAGAAAAGAATGCCTGTTGGAATGACCTGTTCAATGGACATATTAGAAGTGACCCGACGGACACCGAAAATCATCCCTGTCAGGAAAATGTTCGAACTGCAACTAGGCCAAATGTTTCGTATCCTAAAGAAGCGGGGTGACTTTTGAGTCAAAAAGTCTAGGTCATTTCTTAATGTCAAGCTAGTCCTTTATGTCATCAACGTTTTTAGAAATGAACTACGCATAATCACACAAATTCAATTATCATTATAACATATTAGCAAACACCGTATAATCTATATTGGTACCGGGACAGAAGGGTACAGGACCAAAAACTAAAAAAACAAAAACAAAACAAAACAAAACAAAACAAAAATGTCTTTTTTTTTAAACGGCCGCAAAAATTGTTTTTCGTCTGATCGACTAGACCCTTGATAGGCTCCCAATTGCCGATAATTTCTTGATTAGCTATCACTTTCATATTGGATCCCTCCAATAGTTTTCGAGAAATCTCTTTTGCTTTACCCATGGTCTCCCATAGAAAAGATATGAAATGTTTGATAGCAATATTTAAACTGCATTTTCTCATTGAGTTTTACACCGAATGACTAGAAATTTGGCAGATATCTAGCACATATTGCAACCTATGGTGTCAATGCGTATTTATCCACAGCAGAATATTCCATGTTTTACACGCGAATACCGAGTACTAGTCGTAACCCTTCAACATTTGAAAGTTCAGTGTCTGATAGTCAAGCCGGAAAGCTGTTGTATATATTTTAATTAATTTGACTAATTTAAAAATATTCAACGGAATACACCTTACATTATACAGAATTTGTAATCTCGTGGCTGTAGTGTTCAAAATGTTAACAATTCACCGTAATATGCCTCCAACGGAAGATGATTTCTGGAAGAGGACTGAGACGCCCTGAGTGTGCTATATTTGACATTGAATGAACTATGCGTGTTTTGACATATTTTTAAATCTCGTGCTGCGCATCAAAAGACCAATTGGTGGTGGTGCCGTGGTGGTGGTGGGATGGTGGGCTTTCAAGATGTTATGACAGAAGTAATATCTTAATGTATTATTAATGAATCACTAATAGTAATGAGCTCGTGTCTTAACCCATCCTGTGTAAACAGCGCCTCAAAGCACCCAAAGTGTTACTCATATCAAATAACTCTTCAATGGACAAGCTTGATCACGAAGATTACAGTTTCTGTTTAGTGAATGCCCATGTGCGGGCCAAGAGAAGACGAGTTTCTTTGTAAATTAACTCCTGGGATTTACAAATATAGCTTTCTATTGGCTTCCAATTGGATACATTAAAGCTTTAGTGGTTAAAAACTCAAAGTTAATTATTTTTTTACCATTAATTGGTTAAGTTGACACACGATAGGTTAAATGCAGTCGTAGGCTATGTTCTCACTAGGGAGTTAATCAGGAATAACGCCATACGTCATATTCCTGATTAAGTCTCTAGTGAGAACACGGCCTTGGACCATGTCACCCTAGAGAGCTAATCCGGAGTAACGCCATACTTCAGTATGGCGTTACTCCAGATTAACTAACTAGTGTGAACACGGGCTTAGCCGCAACTGTTTGGAGTTTTCTGATTATATATAGTCATGCATGAACTTCTATAATGCCTACCATTGTGCAAGAGCCATTATGCTGTATTACTATGTTATACCATTTGCTTGACAGTGGCTGCTGATGAAATGGGTGGTGTATAGCTAGAAATGGGCGGTGTATAGCTAGAAATGTGCCGTGTATAGCTAGAAATGGGCGGTGTATAGCTAGAAATGAGCGGCGTATAGCTAGAAATGGGCGGCGTATAGCTAGAAATGTGCCGTGTATAGCTAGAAATGGGCGGTGTATAGCTAGAAATGAGCGGCGTATAGTTAGAAATGGGCGGACAATAGTTAGAAATAGAACCCTATATTACGTAAAAACTTATTACTCAGCTGAGATGATGTAGTCATAATGTGTACCAGAATTGTGTCCTCGACGGTGTCATATTCGTCCGTAATTATGTGCCAGAAGGATGGATAATGCATGAGGAATGGCAATTAATGCGACGCTGATTATTCAGCCTTCCTGTCATAAAAGCCCACGAGGTATTCGCGTAGTTTCTTTACTCAAAATTATACTGGTTGTGTCAGGTTCTTACTTTATTGTTATTTTGTATGGCAGGCGTATGTTTTCAAATTGTAGATTTAATTTCGATTTAACATAGAAAGATCGCATATTGTGTAGAATACACCGTGCGCATTGTCTGTATCAGTACATTATCGGTACAGATATGCAGAACATATTCGTCTCCCTTTTATCGCACAGGGTGGCGGTGTGGGATGTGGGGTGTGGGGTGTGGGGTGGGGGTATAAAATATGGTAAAGCATCAAGCAGCAGCTTTGATTTAACCCTAAAATATGCTCAAGACAATTTCAATTTATTTATTTTTGTAAGTTTATCACCAGAATGACTAGCTCGGTTATCAAGGCAGTCATCTCAGTGATTAACTTATAAAAAGTGGACAAAATCGTAATTCTGGTCAATAAGACTGATTTTTGGGAATCAGCATTGTTTTCTACATAGAATAGGCTTGTTAAATCATCATTGCCTAACATTATGAAGCCATCCACCTATTAGGCCTCTTTCTCATTGGCCAATCCTGTTTACCTATTTCTTGTACTGTATCGGCGAATATATATCCGATAAATCTGTCGTCATTCATACTGGTGAACGATAATTCTGGACTGGACAGTAGCGCTATATCTATCTAGCGGCGAGAGAGATAAAACGATGACTGTAGCGTTACCTGGCAAAAAGTGGAAGAAAATGCTAATGGTAATGCTACCTGGCATATTTTGAGGGAATATGTTGCGTTCATATAGAAAAGCGATTACGATATGTCGGAAGATAAACCACCAATTTTGTGGAATTAAGTTTCCAAATAAATAAGTGACGTATTTATTCCGGGACAGTGGGCAGTCCAAGGAGAACGCTAGCTGATATACCTAGTATCATATTTAGCGAAATAGCGCATGTATGAGAACAAGACATTAGACCGCGTTCTCGCTAATGACGTAGGCCGTGTTCTCATTAGAGACTTAGACCGTGTTTTCACTAGAGACTTAATCCAAAGTAACGCGATGCGTCAGTATAGATTTACTCTGGATTACGTATCTAGTGAGAACACCATATCTATAGGGGTGGGGTGGGGGTGTTGCGGTGGCGGGGGGGGGGGGGTGTTGGAGAAAGATGACACCTCCACGCCGGTCTCCTCCGTAAGTACCAACTTTGTTGGGAAACTAAGTCATCAAGGGTTGCGGGCTGACATCCGCATACAGAGGTAATTCTTATTATGTCTAACCTTCTTCAAATGAGAAGCTGTGCTTGACATCCTCGGAGGACGCGATCTTCCCAGGAGCATGCCATAGATACGTGGAATGTACGTGGTCTGAGTGCAACATCAAAGAGGCAAACCTTAGATGCAGACTGTGAACACTATAACATCAATATTACATGCATCCAAGAGACTAAAGTTTCAAAACACTCAGAGCAGCAACGACTAACGGACATAAGCTAGCGCTCATGGAGCAAAAGCAGGCCACATACCGGGGTTTAGGCTTCGTAATCGGACCAAAGGCTCTTGGACCATGTCAGTAGTTTTGGATACGTCAGTGATCGCGCTGCATTCATCGACATGGCTATACCGACGCGAAAACACACCACCACTAAGTATCGCATTGTCAGTGCATATGGCCCAACTACCAAAAAAGCCAATGGGAATCCAGCAATATTAGATTCCTTCTATGCAGAACTGGGCTCCGCCATTACAATCCCAGCTAGACGGCAACTGTTCGTGTGTGGAGATTTCAACTCCAAGCTGTGTAAACTCGGAATTACGGACAACAGTTCAAGACTTGGCTTATGCATGGGATCTTATGGAGAGGGCACACGCAACAGTAATATAGATTCACTTGTGGCATTCCTTAGCTCCAATTGCCTATTTGCCACAAATACGGCTTTCAAACACCCATGCCGTCACCAGACAACATGGACCAGACACATTATTGATCGGAAATCCCCAAAAAGTTCTAAGGTTACAACAGCTGTCTTCAACAAAATAGACTTCATACTATGCAAGACAGAAGCAAAACCCCTACTTCGGAATGCTCGTTCCTATGGAGGCACAGACCTCAATTCTGATCATAAGCCAGTCATTACACGCCTTCAGATGAACGATCGCTACCTAATATATAAACACCATAGCGGGCAAGAGTCACCTACAACCTACCCAAGCTGATCAGCGACACTGACACTAAAATGTCATTCAGAAGGTGCTCGTGGAGCAGATAGTTAACACCGACGTCAGCTCCGATCCAAACGAAGCCAAAAACCAAAATACTGAAATCTATGGAATCATCAGCTACCACCACCACCACCACCACCACCACCACCACCACCACCACCACCACCACCACCACCACCACCATAGGTGTTCATAAAAACAACTAGGTATACTGAAGACCCTCTAGTAGTAAAACTGTCAGCAGAGCAGAAAGCGTTACAGCTGCGCATCTATCAAAGTGGCCAGAGTGAAGATCGCACCAAACTACGCTAGGAGCGCAATAACATTCTGAGTCACGTTAGAGAACGCTTAAAACATCTGGCTATTCAACAAGTAGACACCCTAGTAGATGAAATTCCTCTCTGAAGGACACTTTATCAGAACTGACCAGGACAAAGCCGAGGCGGTTCGAGAATAGTTCAAGGAACACCACGATGATGAGCCCTTGCACCCGTTCTTAGGATACCCCAGACCGTTATTAAAACCAATAAAAACAGCAAAAGTTGAGAAGGCATGTAAAGCCCTGAAAAATGGAGGTGCATCTGGAGCTGATGGCATGAGCAATGAACTATTCAAATATGCAAGTGACCTTATCTCGAAACCGATCACGCACCTAATCAATTCAGCTTTTATGCACCACCTTCCCATCGACGCTGTAGGCCAAAGCACCGTTATCCCACTACCCAAGCCAAGAAGCATCCTGGCCACCAAAACAATCTTCAGCCCGTTGTGCTCCTCAACAGCAGACGGAAAATCATATCCAATGTTACTCTATGCTGCATCCGAGACAAGATCGATGACTTCACCGGACTATGTCAAAGTGACTTCAAACGCGGACGCAGCTGTGCAGACATTGTATGGGCTCAACACATCCTTGTGTCTGTAGTCATGCCCAAACACTGGGATTTCCACAAAATGGGCATTGACATGTCACGAGGCTTCGACACAATTACATGCTCAACGATTCTAGGTGTACTACGCCAGGTCAGTTGCAATGAAGATGAGCTACGACTAGTGAGACTACTGTTTGCAGACACCATGCTGACAGTACGCATCAAGTCAGTAAAGCCTGTAGCGTTTGAGATCTCAATCGGCTCCCCACAGGAAGATGGTTTATCTCCGTTGCTTTTCATCTGCTAACTTGCTGCTGCATTGAAATCCGTGCGGGAAAGTTCCACAAGACCAAACCTCCAGTGTCACTAATGGTTACGCCGCTAGAGATGGAATATACCGACAATGTGGACTTCATAGACGAGGAAAAGAACCCCTTGACGATCCTTTCCCAATAGCTGCAAGCAAACTAGAAATTGAGAATCCCTTTATGAATGAACCCAAAACAGAACTCACCCACATATACCTATCTACAAAGCATGACACTAACGAAAATGACGATCCACTGCGTGGCGGCAAACCATGGAGGAAAAGTAAAATCATGGGCTCACTGCTTTGCAGTACTGCTGGCATTGCTGCACGCCGTGTGATGGGGCACATAGCTTCCCAGTCCTTCTAGAAGTTATGGATTCGTAGATCAAAGAGCCCTTGATTAAACGGCTACGTTTATACAATACAATCTGCGTATCTTTGATGGTGTATAACTGTAACAGCTGGGCAGCTCCAAAGGCAGCTCTATACAAACTCGATGCCTGCCACCGCAAAAACCTACGCACGGTCAATGGACACCGATGACCAGACAGCATAACTGCCAACGATGCACTATACAAGATGTGTAATACGTCGCCGCTGTCTGTAAAAGTAACCCAGCAAGGATGTTCCATGCTTTGCCATGTACTAAGGTTGCCAGAAAAGACACCAGCACAGGGAGCCTTGGAATTGGTTCTACTCAGAGCTAGCAAATACAAAGCTGGGAGAGGACGTCATTGCATAAATCTGCTAAGCGTGCTACGAGGTGGCATAAAGAAATCAGGACTCAGTACACTCAAGTCAGGAATGGACCTGGGGAAGTTAAGGATTTCGGCTGAGTCCAAGACACAGTGGGAAGAGCGAAGACGGACTGATTGTAGCTGTAGGATGTTTCTACTACCACAACAGCAGAATACAGTAGGCAAACATATCCTTCACTTACAGGAAGCAAGTTCAAATTATGAATTATTTACAAATCAATTAACCATAAAACAAGTAAACATTGACTAAAATTGAAGGTCAGACATTCCCTAAGAGAACCTTACATTAGGATCACATAAAATTCGGTTGCTCACGCTGTCCTGCTTTTCTGTGTCTGCTAAATACAACTGCATGTCGTTAGTGTTCAAGGGGTAAGCAAGAGTACAGCATCGTACACTGTGACATAATGACTGCGTATACATAGCATATTTCACATGATCGAGCATTGGTGCTAGTGAAACTCTTCCGTATTGGCGCTACACTGACTTTGATAATTAGCAATTTATAGCAACAGAATGGAACCGGTCACAATGATAGTAATTATTAATCCACGCTAATGCATTATCACCTATTAATGTTATCCTGAAGCATTAATATACGAAAATATGTAGAAAAATTCAGTGACGATCGTCATCTGAGCCTCCATTTTACTTTGATATTTGCACGCGCCATTATTTGGGATTCTACTGTTCTCGGTGTAGCGCAAGGTCAAGTATAAAACCATTCCCGCAACGCTAATGCTAGTCATTGTACTGCTGTCCTCCGAGGTGCGCGGATCTACCTACATAGCGTGTAGTAAGCGTATAGTATAGTTCGATTCAAATTGTGTATTTCCTATGGTAGGTGTGAAACGTGCTACGCTAGATATTTTTTATAACAATTTGACTGACAGTTGTTGTTGGCAATAGGAAACAACTTTCCTTCAAATTATTATCGAACTAATCAGCAGAAAATGCAAGCGCTACTATCTAACGTTTTGATAACGATTTGTCTGAACATCTTTGCTGCAACAACTTTCAACCCAAATCGCTTAAAATAATCAGCATTTTCAATGTAGTAACACATTTGAAGGTATTTCGAGCATGTTGATTGACAGTCTTTGCTGACTAAGGCAACAACAACTTTATCAAATTCTTCTCAGAATAATCAGCGCCGAATTGTCAATATCGTTACCTAATACACCTATGTGATATACAATTAGCTAGGGCTGTATCACAAACGTAAACGAGATCCGACATGGAATATATTTCCATAGATGAGTTTGACCAATGCTTTCGAAGGCTGCAGACTAGCATTGTAGCTTTATCCACGCCTCATCAACTATATCATTATGTACTCTGGTTAGCAGAGTTTTCGTGGGGTAGAACTGCCTGAATGCACAGTCATTCATGACATTCGAGTCATTCATGACGTAAATGATTATGACGTCTACATAAACGCGACGTTGTTGATTATGACGTCATATGATTGACAGAAAAACTGGATTCATCAATTAAGCAGCATGGTTATAAAATGGGCACTGGCATCGCTTCAAAAAGCTAAACAGCAAAATATAACAACATCTGATTCACAGCTATGTGGCTGTTTCAGCATGAACAACTAATACAGTAACCACACATAACCTAATATCGCTGTTGCCTCAGATGCTAAACTGACGAGGATAGAACACTATGCTCGTCTTCATTGAGAAGAGCTCTACTAAATGTCACGCGTGTTATTTCACCCACCGTGGCAGATGCCACGTGCATTACTGCTCGCGGTCATTAATATCTCTTTACAGCTCTAGGTTTCACATCAAAGCACATTAATGCGCATACAAAACACACTAATCGTGTAATTCAAAGTAGGGGACATTTCAAGCTTAACACTTGAGCCATTGAAATGCCAGCGTCTCAATCTTAAGACAACTATAAGGGCAAGCTGTTTAATGTCTTTAAACCTAATTTTACTAGAACATGTTATTCCCATAGATTATGTGATATCATTTACATCATAAAGAAGTTAACCATTCTAGTCTGATTAAAAGGTTGACTATTGCATCATACTAGTGGTGCACAATATTGGTCATATCGCGATATATTGCTGCGGAGAAAAATCACGATATAGCGAAATATCGCACGCCCGTGGAAGAAGAAATATCGGCGATAATAGCACATCTGTTAAGAGTTCTCAAACAATGGATGAATCCATGTTTAGCTATGCACCGCCTATTCCTAGCCAAACTCCGCCCACGCTTTGTCCGTGTTGGGGGTAGATCTAACCCTGATCGCCCTGAATCTCAATTTCCAGAAAACTACACAAGTGAGCTGTTTAATATTTTGAAACTAATTTGACTCGGTGCTGTTGCGTCATATGACTGGGTGCTGCCACATGCCATGGCTGTTGATCCGAGAATCGTTAATATATTCCACAACTTACAACTCAAAGAAAATTTGGACCTACGTAGACGCAATGAAGCAGGACAATTTCGGCAGTGCTACTCTTAAATTTGATTGGAAAACTGCAATAACTGGCTCTGACTAAGCTGAAATTTTAAACAACTACTTCGCTACTGTCTTTACAAAGGAGGACAAAAGCAACATGCCTGAGTTGGGTCCCAGCAAATATCCAACAATGAATCCAATTAAAATCTGTGAACAAGGTATCCTTAAGCTACTGCAAAACATTAACCCATCCAAAGCCTCGGGCCCAGATGGCATAGCGGCAATAATCCTGAAGACGTGCGCAACTAAAATAGCCTCTATCCTAACATGCATATTCCAGCAATCATTAGACAGCGGAAAGGTCCCCTCAGACTGGGATAAAGCGAACATCTCACCAATCTACAAAAATCGAAGCCACACAGATCCCAAAATTTACCACCCAGTATCTCTGACATCAATTCCCGCCAAGATCATGGAACACATCCTAGTAAGTCAGATGATCGACTCCTTAGAAGAAAATAAGATCCTCTATAAATATCGGCATGGGTGTAGAAGTAAACACTCCTGTGGATTGCAGCTAACCTGGCCAGCCTTCGACCTAGCCAAAATACCCAATGCTAAACAACAAGTAGATTCAGCAGTGTTAGACTTCGCCAAAGCCTTCGACAAGGTTCCACATGAGCGGCTCCTCTACAACCTAGACAACTATGGCATTCTAGGTAACCGTAACAACTGGATACGAAGCTTCCTTACCAATAGGTCGCAGCGGGTAGTGATTGATGGCTGTATATCAGAATACCAACCTGTCACATCTGGGTTTCCTCAAGGCATGGTCCTGGGCCCCATATTGTTCCTTATATTAATGAATGACATGGCATCAGGAATACAATCACAAATTCGAGTCTTCGCAGATAATTTCCTTCTCTACAATATCAATCAAGAAGAGCTCCAATCCTGTTTAAACAAACCCTGCACCCGGGCTGACACATGACAAATGAAATTTAATGTTGACAAATGCCACATTCTTCAATTCTCAAACAGGCATAAGATACCATATGGCTATTCCATGTTTGGCAACAAAGTAACATCAGTTGACCACCACCCATACATCGGAATAGAGCTAGACAGCATGCTAAACTGAACCACCTCATAAACAACATCAGCAGTAAGGCCCCCAGAATACTATACTTCCTGCGTAGATGTACCCATTCAATCAAACACTCGTACGGCCAGAGTTAGACTATTGTGCTCCAATCTGGGACCCGCACACGAAAACTAACATCAATAAGATGGAAAAGCTTCAGCACAATGCAGCTCGCTTTGTCCTACAACAACCATACATACGGTCTGAGCAAGTCAACCAAGTAAGCGGAGCCGACCTTAAAACACAACTAAACTGGCAGTCCCGAGAACAAAGACAATCCCAGCAACGGCGAATACCCCTATACAAGATAACATACTAACTAGTCGCAGTACCACCAGCCTACATACCACCTCTAGCCAACAGACAGACATTCTCACAGCCTCAAGTTTCTACCATACCACTCAACAGTAGACGTCTTCAAATTCAGCTTCATTCCCCGAACAATACCTCTGTGGAATAAACTACCATCGGATGCAGCAGCGGCAACATTAATTGAAATCTTCAAAACGATAGTGAATCAGGCGGGTCCATAAGGCGTCAAAAATCATGTGCAGTGTATATATCTTTAACAACACATGTATATACATTTTTCGGCACCAAGCTCTTCGCCTCATTCGCGCAATCGCACACACGTTGCGGGATATCCCATTGGAATTTTCGGAATCAACATATACATATACAGATACAGAACTCTACCAGCGACTAAAATCATTTAACGCAAGGATAACAGTTTCCTAATATGTCATGCGAGCTTTGAGGAGCCAAGTGAATCCACGAGCCCTATCACTGATCATCGACTTCTAGCTTTTGGAGTCTACTCGCCCTGCTAAAGCGTTTAAATGTGCTCAAAATGGAAAATGGACTCGGTTATAATGCATTAAATCTGGCCGCAATAAATATGCACTTTCTGCACAAAGTGCTTTTAATTGTTATTGATAAAAGCCTTGTGAAGTGTGTTCCCAAATAACTGTGCATTCAGACAGTTCTACTTCATGGAAACTGTGTTCACCGGAGTACAAAATGAAATGCCTGATGAGACGTGAATAAAGCAGCAGTGCTAGTCTGCGGCCTTCGAAAGCATTGGCCATCATAGTCCAGTCAATCTAGGCCAAAAATATTTTAACCCGGAACAAATTGCAACAGAATTTTTTTACCTCGCCCAGTGTATAGGGGGCCATCATGTACAACATATCAAAAGTCCTCCAAATTCCAATAGGGGAAAGGGTAGAATTTGCATAATTATTACCAGATTTGGGCCATTTCACCTGAAAAGTCCATTTTTCTTTATTTCTTTAAAACCGGTATGTAATATATGTGTGACTGGGTATTTTTGGACTTTTTTAGTAATAAATGAATACGATTGACATATTCTCCACAAATTAAATGTATTGTGTTATGCCACTTGCATGAATTTACCTAATACCATCATTGATATTGATACAATACATATTATATTTTATTATGTCACGGTATTGTGTGTTTCTAAGCTAAGCTAAGATGAAAGAGTATGGCATAGGTACCTGGTTTCTATTAATTTCATCTTGCATCAATTATCCAAGTCATCTTCCTCAATGAGCGATATTGAATTCGAGCAACTGAGACCTTTACAGTCTTCGCAGGCGGATGTGCAGCTGAGCCCATGTTTTCTACAGGTGCATCTCTTTGATTCACAGCCAGTTTTGCAGCTGCATCTAAATGAATACAGTAAATCGTCAGGTGCTGCCAGCATGTCAGTCTTAACAGGCAGCATTTGGTGGTTGAGAACTTTCCAACCCCATTCTGTTGGATCCATATCTCCAGCATCTCCTCTCCAAACTTGAATTTGGTAGTACACGCGAAGACTGTGAAACTTTGCGGATGCGGGTGTTGGTGGTAAATCTCGTGCTTCAACATACTTGGACCTTTTTGCAACCTTCTCCCTGAATCGCTTGTACCGCAAAGCAACTAGACTATCCATTGAAGTGCCATTGTATAGAATAAGCATTGCCTTCTCACCTGCTTTTATACCGTCATCTTTATTCGCATTACTCATTGTAAACACTTCAGCAATTTGAGAGAGTTCTTTGCAGCACTGGATTTTGCTAAGGGATGCAGATTTTCCAATTCCATAAAGCCTAGATGTTGAGTCACAGCCAAGGATATCATGGATAAATAACAGCTGTGAGCACAAACAGAACCCGAGTTTTTCCTTTGCCTTTTTGATATTCCACATTCGGGGTTTCTTTGCATTTTGCTTTGGCTCTGGTCTGAAAAATAGCTGACAGCCATTCATATCAGTATGGTATAGAAGCAACACCAGTAGGTCGGTATCGTCTCCAACAAGAGCAGTATTTGTTGACTTTGAAGCCAAGATTAATTAAGTAATTAAGACATCAGCATCACCGCTTGCCTTTATCGTTAAGCATCCAGCCTGTTCGAGAGATGAACTTAAGATTGATATGAACCGATGTTTGTTCTGCTTGTTACTAAGAAAATCAGGCTTACTCAGAGTTACAACTGTTTGCGGAGTCAGTACAACAGTTGCACCTGATCCACGAGTTCGCCTCTTATGTGTTACATCTTTTATGTCTGGGCCTTGGTCATAACCATAAAAAACTACTGTAGCCTTTCCATATTTGCTTATGCAATATTTTACATATCTTTGACAAACATTTGCAAATGTCTCTCCACGCTGCCATGGAACACGGTGTAATAGAGCTCCTCCATCAAGCACATAGTGGACAGAATCTGGAAGGACTGCATCTTCATTTTGAATTAATTTCCACAATGCATCAGCAAGTGCCGGCTTATTTGCTTCCCATGGAAGGGATGAATTATCAAAGAGTGCGGGCGGATGAGTGCACAACTCATACTCAAAATAAGATGCTGGATTCCCTTTTGATCCATTTGTAGCAATTAAACTGAGTCTTTGAAATAGGAGTTGTGGATCAATTTGTACACATTCATCATCAATCTTGAGAGATGTTTTGGATGCTAAGGTAATAGCTTGTCTCTTTCTCTGGAACGAAATGCTTGATACACATTGGCCACACATCGAATTAATAATTGATTCTCCAATATCTTTAGCATAGGTACCTGGTTTCTACTAATTTCATCTTGCATCAATTATCCAAGTCAACATTGACTGATTCATGTGCAGACAATCCACTAACAAGTCCTCTAAGAGAAGGGTCTGGTCGAAATGGATTCAGTTCACTAAGGATTTTGAGAATTTTGTAAGTATCATCCATATCACGCTTTATTCGAGATTGTGTGGAATCTTTGTGTTGTTCACTTGAATCACAGTTTACCCCAGAGAGCTCTTGCATTGCATTACACACATCTGCACATGCGGGCATAGACAACAACCAAACAAGACGCTGAAGTTCTGTCATTCCACGACCTCGTGTTAGACCACCACTTGACTTTACACTTCTCATAAGGACCTGTTCAATAACTAGATCAGTAGATAACCCTGCCCAATACCTATCACTTCGATGAATGACATGATGACCATTGAGGAAGCTGGTGTGTATATCTAGATGACTTTCAGGTATTTCTAACATCTTTTGCAAATATACATATGCAGACTTGGCGTACAGATTATGCCCAGCGGCTGCAAAATATGGAAGCATCTCATGAACGGTCTGAAGGTGCATGTTCCAATCACCAGTTCGTTCTGCCTTAATGAATTTGCGCAGAATGTCAACCAACTCCATATACAAAAGCCAGAGTCGTGCAGTCCTCTTATCTTTCATGACCACCTTCTCTGAGTCTCGTTTGTCCTTGACATCATGTAATGCATTTTCCGAGGACAATCTTGTAGCTACATACGGATTTTTGATAATGTCATCATAGAGCTCTCCAACTTTAACCAGACCTTTATTTAGGGAACTTTCAATCGTTTCATGTCCTGCAACATTATCATCATTGTCAAACAATTCCTTTGAATGCATTGCAGCGGAATATTCTACTGTGTCAACTTCAGCATCTGCAATTGTAGGTAGTGGTAGGTTGTATGCATCTGCAATCAAGATTGTACTGAGAGAAGCAAAAACCATGAGGTGTCCTCGAACTGCTCGAGAAATTGCCTTTCCACGAAGAATGTGTTTGACAGCATTCTCAGCGTAGACTACCTCTAGAATAGGCGCAAGACCGCTTCCTGCCATTAAGTGACCAATGCAGCCAAGGAAGCTCATCTCCATATGAAGACCTCCGAGTCTTAGAATAATTTGCTTTAATGGACTCCAGCTCGGCTCAATCTCTATGATAGTCATAGCTTTCCAAAATAAGGGCTGATCAAATGTAATCACGGGTGCAACATGGTATCGGTTTGCCTGTTCACAAACATAAGTCAAAGTGGAAAAGATGCAGGTCATATTACTTGGCTCTAGATCTATCATCGGAAGGAAAATAACAGACGATTTACCTGGATAAACTCCTTGGTGAACAGTTTGCATCATGCCAGACCATGACTGTCTCCTTGAACGCAGAAACAAAGAGAAATCCCAGAGGATGTCAATGTCAGCTGTTGGGTCTGTTTGTTCCATCGCAGTTAACTCCTTAAAGGTCAATGGGAAGTTCCTGGTATGCTGAGACTCAAAGTTCCTGATACAGATCTTGCCAACTTGCTTGATATCTTCAGATGTTACATTTATCCTTGGAATAAGTTTGCACAAAAGGTTTCCTGGTGTAACAGATGCAATGATTCCCATTCCATGAAATGTATTATGCCCATCTATTGTGCAAATATTGTGATCCACGTTGTCGGCAACAAACTGAATGAACTCGCCTGATAATGGCTGTGGTAGATCTCCACCATGAAGTGACGCACTGCGCTCAAACCTCTGTATCTCCGCGTATGAACATCCAAATCCGTGCTTGTACAAGGTGTCAACAATAAATCTAGATCCAAATTTATGGTGCATCTCACATGACAGCCCGAACTGCAAAGGTGCCAAAATAACTCTAGGACGAGGTCCTTGCATAATAGCCTGTCCAACTGATGCCTGTTTCATTTCTGTGTCTTCCAGTAAACAAAATCCGCAATAATTCCCGCAGTGTCTCTGGTAAATAATTCAATGCCTTTACTGGGTCGCTCATTTGCTCCCTTGATGGATAGCTTTCAGATGATGTGCATGAATCAATTAACTTAATATCGTGTCTAATCAGTTTGGCAGCTGTCTGGATGATTAGCATGCTCTCTGATTTGGAATCCTTTCTCTTCTGTTCCTTATAGAAGTCAGTCAAAATAGTAGATGCTTTAGAACGAAAGGTAACAACGTTTGGCTTACCATTCACAGTGCTAATAAATATTTCATCGCCATAATTATCTTTTATTTTATCCTGCATGTATTTTGTACTGTATGCTTTATTCTCTTTATCATCGAGATACTCTTGCATTTTATTAACGAGGTCGTGCAGGGTCAGCTGCTCATCATCATTATTTTCAAGAAATGCCATTGTCGCACTAAATGCTCTTACTCTGTCCAAGTCTTCTGGCCTTCCATGTTTTTGGGATGAGCAAGATGAGTGCAGCTGAGGGATATTTTTCATGGTTCGAAAATTTACGCTGCAGCTTTGATGGTATGCTGCATTGACAACGCATAAATCCGGCGTGAAGGCAAGCCGCCCAGCTACAAGTTTGCCCCATTCGTCTTTTCTCTGCTCACAGGCCTCGGCGATACTACATTGAAAGTCATGAGTACTTACTGGATAAATATCATAGCCACGTTTCTTTCCATCTTGAATTTTTGCAGGGTATGCGCATAGCAAACAATGTTCACTAAAATTGAATGTTGGACTTTCTGAACGGAGTGTTCGCATGGGTGGTGGAGATTGTTCAATTTTCTCTGCGTCACGGGAAATCCGCTTGGGATCAATGAACTCCCGTCGACATTTTACATGAACCCTCTGTCCTACTTCAGCTATGACATCGCTTTCACGGGCTCTGCTAGCATTGTTAATACCGTCACAGCCTTTAACTCGAAGCTTAACAGTTTGTGAGCCATTTTCTAGGCTCTGGTTACAAATAATGCATGTATCTAATTCCATGTCCATATTCTGATTGAATTGTATAGAAATCTATTCAAATTGTGAGATAAAAGTGAAAATTAAAATGCAATTTATTTTAGATAAAATTTTAAAAGCGAAAAACAAAATTAAACCTACTTTAAATATAATTTTTTTAAATTACCCCGGCCCTGTGCATACAGCCATATTTAATCTGTGGTTTGAAGAATTTGTACAAGTGGTTCAAGGCAATATTGCCAATTGCTTACTGTCTTCCGTGACCATGAAATTCAGAGCTTAGACAACATTTCTACTTCGTTTATTTGCGGAATGAAGCAGGTAAGGGAAGTTTCATTATTCAGATAATGGCGGTAGCTAAATATGCGAATTTACCCACTTTCCCATCGAGGGATTTTGGAGGACTTTTGATATGTGACACCTGGCAGTCCCATGAATGCCGCAGAAAAGAAATAAATTATGTTGCAATTTGTTCTAGGTTAACTTGTAGTTTTACTGGACTATCATGCACTGCTAACACATGTTGAGTAGCGTGGCGGCAATGCAGTAGCGGGATTAATAATTATTATCTCTCTGATCGGTTCCATTCGGTTGCTATAAATTTCTAATTATCAAAGCCGGTACAGCTCAAATACAAAGGAGTTTCACAAGCCCCAACGCTCGATCACGTGAAATATTCTATGTATTCGCAGTCATTATGTGACATTGTTCGATGCAGTAGGCTACTCGTGCTCACCCCTTAAACACCAACGACACGCAGCTGTGTCTAGAAGACAAACAACAGCAGGCCACTGTGAGCAGCCGAATCTTATGTAATCTTAAAGTAAGTTTTCCTTAGGTAATGTCTGACCATTAATTTTGTTCAATGTTTACTTGTGTTATGCTTAAATGATTTATAAATATTTCACAATTTGAGCTTGCTTCCTGTAATAGTAGGTTATCCCACCATATAAATATGGTACAATAATACTAACACCATATTGATAATAGATAATATTTTTTCAGGGTAGCTGCAGAAATGCTACCATCCAGCCGTTAATACCACGCAGCCATTAATCCCATCTACCCATTAAACCCACCCAGCCATTAATCACACGCAGACATTAACCCAGCAACCATTAATCTTAACCAGCCATTATTACCACCACTCAGGTATTAATACCACTCAGCCATTAACCCCACCCAGACATTAATCCCACTCAGCCATTAAAATGTTCATAGGACTAAACATATGCACAGTGCCTTCGAAGGGGACGTAAAACCTTCGGTACCGTCTCGTGTGCTGTCTGTGCCATGGGGGTTCGGTGGGGGGTGGGGGGCGGCGGAAAAGAGCTTACTCTGAGTGCCATGACCTTATCGGGAGCTCAGTTTTGAATCTACGCCCCGCTCAACAGCTTAAAGCTCTCGTGTTCCATTAAATATAGACACGTTTGCACGAGATATGAGATGCAATGGCCTGACTCCATATTCGTTTAGTCTATTGTCTGCACACGCCAGGATTTCTCAAACAAAACTAACCTGCTTGCACGTGCAAATAGTCATTTGTCCTCCAGCTCTGGAAGCGTAAGGGTGCGCGTAGGGCGTATTCGCGGCAGTACATTCGACAGTCTGTATTTCAATACTATTCAGAGAAAGTGTGGCAATGTCCAGGAGAAAATAGGAGAAAGCTTTTATATACATTGACAGTAATTTGCGTGAAAGTTGTTGCTATTAATGACAGCAGCAACATTCAGTCAAATTGTTGTCCAAATAATTAGTATGTAATGCAATTACTACCTGCTATATATTTGATACAAATTTTATTCAAAAGTGTTGCTACAACAGCTTTCAGTCTATGTATTCTAAATTAATCATCATAAATTTCAGTCAAAACTTTCTACGGATTTGAAAAGCAATTTGGCTCTAAATTGTTGCTGACTAAGGCACCAACACAACGTTATCAAATTGTTGTCCATAGAATCACAAGGCGCTCAGTATTACTATCTAAGTAGAGTGAGTATATGGCCAAAATACGCTTTGCCTGTACGAAGGAAATATTTCGCCTAGCTACCATGTGTACGTTTCTGTTCGACCAATGTATACACCTGTGCAAAAGTTAAGCACCACCCTATTTTTACGCACATGCGAGGGTATATTCATGTGCTATGAAGAAAGCAATAGCATAAACATTTATGTACCCATCCATCTTAGTGCAAGAGGTAATAATGCAACTAGAGGAATGCTGATTATGATGGTGGGGAAACACTGTATGTTTTTGTTTGAACTTGAAAACGAGGCCTGAATATGGTTACGTTGACACAACTGACAACTATTGCCCTAAAGTTGACACACGTTGCTAGATTGTCATTAATGGTGTCTGAAAACGAAGTTTAACATCTGTGCACGAGTTTGAGACTGTCATTATTAATACCGGGTATATCCACCTTGTGCCTGGATGACGGCCTGGACACGACGTCTCATGCTGGTCACCAACCGACTGATACGCCATTGTGGTATTCGTTGCCATTCAAGATGGAGTGCGTCTGTTAATTCCTGTAGGTTCTGCACAGGAGGATCCCTCCTTCTCACCATGTTTCCCAGAATGTCCCAGATATGCTCAATAGGGTTCATGTCAGGGCTCCTTGCTGGCCATGGTAGGGTTTCGATGGCATTCTGGCGGAGGTATTCATGCACAGCTCTAGCACGATGTGGTCGGGCGTTGTCATCCATGAATATAGGGTGGGTTCCAGGTGCATGATTTACAAAATGAGGGACCACAACTCTATCCAGTATGGAATCTTTATATCTTTGTCCATTTAGTGTTCCAGGTACAGTCAACAGATCCAGCTTACAATCAAATGAGATGCACCCCCATATCATAACGGAACCTCCACCAAATTGAACTTCTTCCATGATGTTACGTTGGTCGTACGCCATGCGTCTGGACCTCCATACACGAGTTCGACCATCTGTGGCATGAAGCAGGAACCGACTTTCATCGGACCAGTGTACCCGTCTCCAGGATCTCATGTTCCAGTGTCTTCTTTTTTGTTGCACCACCTCAGACGCTCCTCTTTGTGGTGTGCAGTGAGGAGAGGACGTCTGACAGGTCTCCTAGCTTTCATGCCAGCAGCATACAGTCTCCTTTTGACGGTAGACATTGACACTCTATTGCGCGTTTCCCATTGCTGGCTGAGCACTCTGCTGTTGGTGAATGGAGATCTCCTAACAAGGCGTACTAGGGCTCGATCATCACGGGCAGTAGTCTTCTTCGGTCTTCCAGATCTAGGCCTGTCCTTCACCTCGTTAGTTTGCCCATGTTTTGCAATCAAACGACTGATTACAGTATGGTTAATGTTCAGCTGTCTGCCAATCTCTCTGCATGACATACCAGTGGTATGCATGCCTATGATTTGCCATTTCACACGATCACTTAACCTTCGTCTTGCCATAGCGGTTCACAATCAAGAGCTAATTCTCTCTGTACAAATAAACCACGGTCATGAACACAAAATTCCTAATCTTGTCGCCTAAATCTGTATGTAATGTTCTACACCTCAAACTGGACTTTTACATAACTGAACACGTGTGCTGTTTCCCGCCACGCACGGACATCAAGCGGCGAGAAGTCATGCATGCATGTGCATTTCGTACTTGGAATTATGTCAGCTAACGCGGGGACAAAAAGTATGGCAGCCTAGTTGTACCATCATGTTTCTACGTTCTATTGTTTTTGCTGGTGCTTAACTTTTGCACAGGTGTATATTTCAAACAAATGCACAAATCTGTCAACGAAACATGCATGCAGTTTGCTAAGCATTCATTCTTGGCGAGAAAGCGTATATAGCTTACGCTCTCTTTACCTAAATGGTAATATATTTATTGCACGTGTGTGGATAATAATTCGACAATGTTGTTGGTGCCTTAGAAACCAACAACTTATTGTCAAATTGCTGTTCTAATCCGTAGCGAGAGTCGACTAAATCTATAATGATTATTTTAGAATATAGCGACTGAAAGCTGTTGTAGCAACAATTTTCATTCAAATTAGTATCAAATCTGTACCAGGTATTAATCGCATTACCTAATAAATATTTAGACATTAACTTTACTGAATATTGTTGCTGTGATTGATAGCAATAACTTTCACGCAAATTATTGTCAAAAATATATGTAAAGGCTTTCTCTAATTTTCTTTTAAATTGACACAATTGCGTTGAACAGCATTGAAATGCAGGCCGTCGAATGTACTGTCGTGAATAGTACGCCCTACGTGCGTGCTTACGCTTCCAGAGCTGGAGGAGAAATGACTATTTGCACGTACAGGCAGGTTGGTTTTGTTTGAGAAATCCTGGCCTATACAGACAATAGACTAAACGAATATGGCGTCCAATAGTTACAACGATTATGGAGTCAGAAAATTGCATGCTGGGTAACGTTACACGCTGGGCAGCATAGCATGCTGGGTAAATTCAACAGACATCAGCAGGCATCTCATATCTCGTGCAAAAAGGTCTATATTTAATGGGACACGAGAACTATAAGCGGCCAGTGGCTCTAATGAACCTGCATAGAGTGAACACCAAGTAGCGGCTTGACTGTCGACATGGATGGTGCTTCTACCAAGAGGAGTGATATCCGACCACAACAGCAACAATAATCCACCCAGCCGTTAATCCTCCACAGACGTTAATGCCACGCAGTCATATCTAGCACTCAGTCATTAATACTGCGGTACCAATAACACACCTTTTCCAATATTGCCACTCTGTCAATAATAACACAAGGCGTTAGATCCATTTCTAGCTATTCCCCGCCCATTTGTAACCAAGCTCTGCCCAGGCTTTGTGCGTGTTTGGGATCGATTTCTATGGTTTGAACCCTGAATTCACAGAACACCAATTCGAAGGTAACTCTACAGACAAGCAGTTGATTATTTTGAAACTAATTTGATTGGGGGACTGTTGCTGTCTATGGCAGTAACTGTGCCTGGTCAAATTAGTTTCAAAATATTCAGCAAGATGTTTATTAAATATTACATCCATCAAAGACATACAATTCGTGCAGTTGCCGGTCATTTAAATGTTCATGACGGTGCTAGACGCCATTCCTTACGCATTTTGATTGTGACGACGGGTGATGTAATTGATTATGGCGTAATATACTCACTCGAGTGACAGTTCGGATCAATTCATTATACCAACATGTTAATAATACCACGCTGTCAATATTACCGTACAGGTAATAATACAACAGAGGCAATAATGCCACGCAGGCAATAATACCATACAGCCAATAATACCATACAGCCATAATACCATGCAGGCAATAATAACACACAATGCAATAATACTACACAGCCAATAATACATAATAGCACGCAGGCAATAATAACACACATGCAATAAGAACACGCAGACAATAATGCCACGTAGGCAATTATACCACACAGCCAATAATAACATACATGCAATAAAAACACAGAGGCAATAATTGCGCCTAGGCAATAATACCACTCACGCAATACTAACACACATGCAATAATACCACACAGCCAAGAATACATAATACCATGCAGGAAATAATACCATACAGGCAATAATACCACATGGCCAATAATACCATGCAGGCAAAAATGCGTGCAGGCTAAAATACCATACAGGCAATAATCTCACGTAGGCAAATAATACCATGCAGGCAATACTACCATACAGGCAATACTACCATACAGGCAAATAATACCATGCAGGCAATAATACCATACAGGCAATACTACCATACAGGCAAATAATACCATGCAGGCAATACTACCATACATGCAATACTACCATACAGGCAAATAATACCATGCAGGCAATAATACCATACAGGCAATACTACCATACAGGCAAATAATACCATGCAGGCAACACTACCATACAGGCAATACTACCATACAGGCAAATAATACCATGCAGGCAATACTACCATACAGGCAATACTACCATACAGGCAAATAATACCATGCAGTCAATACTACCATACAGGCAATACTACCATACAGGCAAATAATACCATGCAGGCAATACTACCATACAGGCAATACTACCATACAGGCAAATAATACCATGCAGGCAATAATCTCACGTAGGCAATAATACCATGCAGGCAATACTACCATACAGGCAATAATACCACGCAGGCAATAATAACACACTTGCAATAATATCGGTATGTCAGTAATACCAGTCATCGAATTATACCAATGTGCCAATAATATCATATTTCATACAGGTATTCTACACTTTTCTTAATAGATGAATGGTTTCCGGTAATTGCGCTTACAACTTCTCTTTCGATCTTTTCTAGACACGTTACTTTTCGAATTTTATTATAATTTCTCTTGTTAGCATATGCAGTGATCAATACACATAGCGTCAGAATACATCAATATCTGATGATTGTTTCTGACATCTGATTTTCTTTTCCGGAAAAAGGTTTCTCTCAAGATCATTGGTCAGTTATTAGACACCTACACTGGAAGATTAACCCTTTCATGTCGAAACGGGCCAACACCGGCCTCTGCAGTAGCCTTGAAGAATGGCAATTTGCAGGCCAAAAGAAGGATATTTTTGAAAACTTACCACGAGAATAACTGGCTCAGTAACCGAGCCAGTCATTCTCGTGGTAAATTTTCAAAAAATAATATTATCTTGGCCTGTAAATGGACATTCAATAAGGACATATTTTTATTTTCCTGACCAAATTTGATCGTTAAAAGGTTGACGTAGAACGACAGTATATATCCATTATCACTCGCAATAAAGGAAACAGCATGCTTGAAGGTCAAGCTGATAGAATCGTCATAGACAATGTGGGCCGAACACTGAATCCACATTCCTGAACAATGAACCATCATCTATCATCGTTATAGCTTCAACCTAGACACAATAATCGTTATCAAACAATGGACATAATACAAGCAACCTTCTGTGTAATTATAGAACATCATTTCGCATCATATGCGCTACAGTCGATCTTTCCGTATGAGTATGAATTCTTGAGAATGGCATATGCTTCCGATTTTTTCATTTAAACATATTTTATTGTAACAATTGCACAATGGGATCGGGCACAAGTTCTTACAACTTAGATTTGCCCTCTCCCACTTTAAAGATAATAATACAGTTAAGCTATGGCAGCAACAGCTCCCAGTCAAATGAGTTTCCAAATATTTAATCAATTGTAAATTCCCCAACAGACTTACAATTCAGACACCTTCCTGACAACCCTTTGCCACTTTCGTCACGGACCAACGTCATTTGATTATTATGTCAGCTAACAAGTGACGTGTTGTAATTATTACGTCAGCTAACAAGTGACGTATTTTGATCCGATGCTTCCGATCAAACCGATATTACGTGGAACATATAACAGATATAAAAACTAATTTCGGTGATAATTGGATGATAACTGTTATGTCATTCCCATGAATAATAGAGTGACCTATTAATAGCTTTGCCCCGCCCATTGTGCGCGTGCTCGAATTGATTTTAACACTTTGAACACTGAACTCCATCATCCCATTTTAAAGGTAATATTACAGCTAAGTTATGGCACCAACAGCTCCCAGTCAAATGAGTTTCCAAATATTTAATCAATTGTAAATTCCTCAACAGACTTACTATTCAGACACCTTCCTGACAACTCTTTGCCGCTTTCGTCACGGACCAACGTCATTTGATTATTATATCAGCTAACAAGTGACGTGTTGTGATTATTACGTCAGCTAATAAGTGGCGTATTTTGATTATTACGTCAGCTAACAAGTGATGTATTTTGATTATTACTTCAGCTAACAAGTGATGTATTTTGAGTATTACGTCAACTAACAAGTGACGTATTTTGATTATTACGTCAGCTAACAAGTGACGTATTTTGATTATGACGTCAGCTAAGAAGTGACGTATTTTGATTATTTCGTCAGCTAAGAAGTGACGTATTTTGATTATGATGCCGGATATTTCGACAACATATATGATCACTACATTAGTTAGGGGGCTTAGTCATATAATTGTACATATCGTCCCACAAATATCATCTTTGGAACAGGAATAAATACGCCATCGTATTTTGATTTTTCCCATGAGCCAATCTGTTGATTTTTCCCATGAGCCAATCTAGATTGACGCTGTCCAGAGTGCTGATATAACGGGAGAAGCAAAAGTAGTAGAACAATAAATGAGACCATTTTTATGGGGTTTCCAGTTCCCCGTGTTAGTTTGACGATTATTGGTCATTGTCACATGTTAATATTAAATTCACAGTGACTTTGGATCAAAATATGGATATTTTGAAAGCCATGCCACGAACAACGAAGTCACTATTGACAGTGTATACGGGTGCTTTCTGATGGCCCAGAGACGAGGCATGAGCTGAATAAAGTTTACCTGGCTCTGTAGGGTTTTAGCGCCGGCGTGCTGAGATATCAAATCGTTTGTTTGAAAGCAGAAATGGTGCTGAGGGGGTGTTTTCCATCCATCTCAGAATTGGCCAGCTGTTTACTGACAATGGAGAATATAGCTTTTTGTTTTCCAGTAGGATTGCCAGTTCTTTTTTGGGATGGGAGTACAGCCGTCGCCATCTGGCTATAATTAAGCATGCGTACCTCACCCGCGCCACTGATGTGTCATTGATAAAACAAAATTTCCTCAGGATAGCTGTCCCAAACTGCATCAATACATTCAACCGGGTCATCTGGGCTCTCATGAAAGGCGCAATGTGTACCGATACATATTTAGCGAATTTTGCATCTCTGATCGGATGCAACATTTGGACGATGACAGCCATATTACGTATAATTGTCTCAAATGAGTGGAATGGCGCCGCCGTTTGGTGCATGATTTGGTCCCAGCTCTGACTGAAATATATATATATAGATATATACGTGTATTTTGTTTCAGTATCCGGATTTTCCTCTCTTCTTTCCGGAGTTAGGATGGTTGGCGACAGTGAACATGTTGTTTCTTTGTACTGTGTCTGACAGTGGAACCGTCACTTTGTCTAGTCTTGTCTATGGTGTCAGTGTCGCCATGCAACACAAAGGCTGCACCATTGCCCTGTAGTACATTTTTCATCTGCTTGTACGATTGATCCTTTTCAATGTGATTTAATTTGTGAGCGGGTTGTGGACGGTTAACTTTCTCTTGAGGTACATTGCTGGTTGCATTACAGCTAGCTCGATCATGTCGCTGACATGAACTAGCAACTGACGGGTGTAGTTCAAGTGGTTTAGAACGAAGAGAGAGGGAGAGAGGGAGGGAGAGAGAGAGAGAGAGAGAGAGAGAGAGGGAGAGGGAGAGGGAGAGGGGGAGGGGGAGGGGGGAGGGGGGAGGGGGAGGGGAGGGGGGGGGGGGCGAGAGGGAGAGAGAGATAGTAGGAGAGAGAGAGAGAGAGAGAGAGAGAGAGGGAAGGAGGGAGAGAGAGAGAGAGAGGGCAAATCTATGGAATTCTTTATCTGGTGTTTGAGGTTGGCGTCTCCATGCTGGTTGATACCATATTAGAGCAGAAATAGAGTTTCACGCTCCTTACTATAAAACGGATTATAGTATTGTCTGACGAAAGTGCATAGTTGACAGTGTTGAATATCAAGAGTTGGGAAAGGGTGGACACGATCATTACCATAGTACGAAGTGCAGCATCCCTACCAGATTGAAACAAACTGTTGTGATTCATATATTACACTTAGGACCCTAAAGAACAAAACTGACGAAACTCGGCACTGCTTGAATAACATCCTAGTAACTTAACGCTGTATGCAGCGATTCTATGGAAAACAACGGGAATTTTCTTGGCCTAACTGACCTTAAATGTGGCATTATCACGTGACGTTGGCCTATAATCGACCTATTATCGGCAAGATAAAACCGGGAATGGATTCTCCATGCTTGAAATCCACTAAAAGGTGGTCCCATGTTTCATTTTGCTACTTTTTGTTATCTAGTTGTTGTACCGTCTTACTCCAGATGGTGGCTATTTTGGTTTTATCGAATATGGTCCCCACAGAGGGAGCATAGCTTGGCTCACGCAAATATATGAAAGGTCATGATCATAACTAAGGTTGGTAAAAAATGGCGCTTCTGGAATGATGTGTCCAATTAAGCTGATCTTGGAGGATAAACCAACTGACTACATTCAATATTCGTGTACTCGTTTGTCTACACAAATCTAAAATCTCTAAATTGCAGCAATCACCATAAGAGAGACGTAATCCCACTATGTCGCGATTATACATTTTGCAATCATTTCTGCTATGATTCTCCGATAACATCGCCGGCATGGCTCTGTGATAAGGCAATTATGATCAGATTTCCACCATCCATTTTATGCCTGTCCGTAATGTGCGCAAAGTTTAATAGAAGGTTGTTATATAATTACTGCGATTACGATGATGTTTTGCTGGGTGTTGTGTTGAGAGGTAGATGGGTTTATATAGGATATGTGAGCTCTAATCTTGCTATATTTGCCACATGATATTTATAGATCCGGATGGGATCTCCAAAGCCATCTCATGTCCTTATTAATGTTGTTGCTGTAGACATTTTCTTTCCTTTTATTACTCCTCATTCAGTTCTCATCCAATCTCGCTGAACCGTCACAGATATATTGTAGGGATAAGTACAGACACAATTCTCGATTCATTGCCCTGGTGGGTTGCAAACGGGTTGCCCACCATTAAGTTTTAAATCCGCTATTCTTCCGTTATTGATGGAACGGACATTCGTAAAGCATCTTGGGGTAATTCTAGCAGTAACTATCTTCCTCATAACTGAGTCGATTTTGGATTCAACTCATAATTATGTTTAGAAGGGCGCCCACCCTTAAAATTTAAAATCTCTAAACAGGTTGTGGAACATTCCCGATCTTAGCTTGTACGATCTTTTTCTCGTTGTCATAACCCGGACTGGATTGAATTCCCCGGATGTTGTTGGGGGTACGGTGGCAACAAAGCCCAATCAACCTCATCATATATTCGACATGCTCCAAAATATGTTTCTCGCTCGAGGCTTCTAGGATTTAACCCTTAAAACACGCATGTCTGACACGAAAAGTCATTCACTATCTAAATAATATTTTTTTGAATATTTTGCGGCTAATTTGCCATGTGGATGTTGCTGTCAACAACAGGTTTCCATCAAATTGGCTTCTAAATATTCAACAGACTACCTGTACGATTGTCCAGAAATTGATATTCTGGGACCTCAGAGTTTAAGAGGTTAACTCAATGAATATACACTTTAGTTTACAAGATACATTTTGTCTCAAATAGCTCACATCCTTTAGGTCAGAAATCCATAAGGCAATGGTGTTTAGGAAAGATAGCAGAAACGATTGTTATATTAAGCATGATTCACATATTTAGCTAAGGTGCAACGAAATTTGTGATGTAACTTCAGAATTAACAGTGTTATACACATTCGAGCGATATAAGCACGGACAGAAGACATATTACTCCTTCACTTCTTGTAATTATTGATGGTGATGATGCTGCTGATGATGTATCTATTCTGCGGCTGTAGTCATAGAAACATCCAGCATCTGCAATCAGTCCTTTTCGTCTTTGACAACTGTGTCTTTATCTTCCTCAGGTTCATTACCGATCTAAGTGTATCTTGAGGTGGCTCCGCAGCATGCTTGACAGATTTATGTAATGACGCCCTGGCCTCCTTTAGCCTTTATATTTACACGGCTCTCAGTAGGGAGAATTCCAAGGATCTCCGCGTGGGTGTCATCCTTAGCACATACCCACACATGGAGTATCTTTGCTAGGTGGCCTTTACTGACAACGGCCACATACTCTATATCTTGCATAGTGCATCATTGGAAATTAAGCTGTCCGGCCAGGCGTTTGCAGCGACAGGCCTTAAGCGTGTCTAGAGCTGCCCTTGGAGCTGCCCAGTGGCTCCAGTAGTACAGCATCAAGGATACGCAGGTTGCGTTGTACAAACGTACCGATTGTCTTTTTGCCAAGGGTATCTTTGATCTACGAATCCACAGCTTCCAGCGGGACTGGAAATCTATTATATGTTTCCCATGACGTAGCGTGCAGCAATGCCAAAGGTACTGCAGAATATGAGCCAAGAATTTTGCTTTTCCTCCATGGTTCGCCGCCACGAAGTGGATCATAATTTTCATCGCATTCGTGCTTTGTCGATAGTTATATGTTGTTGAACTCTGTTTTGGATTCACTCGTAAAGAGATTCTCATTTCTTTGTTTGCTTGCAGATATCGGGAATCCTTCGTCAAGTGGTTTCTTTTCCTCATCTATGAAGTCCACATCCTCGGCATATTCTATCTGTAGCAACAGTGGTCATTGAAAGCATCTGCCAAATGCAGTGACACTATATTCCCGGTTCTTGAAGCGTGTGTTACTATTGATTGACGGTTCACATAATCTTCACACCGTCAATAATGGTCAATATCCAATGATGATGGCTTCGGTATTTCAAATCATGCACCATGCGGCTCATGTCATTAAGAGGCGCGGATTTGAGGCTGGACCTGGGTGATCCGCTCAATTCCCTCCATTTTGCCCAGATACATTTCTGTAGAAGTTGATCATTTACTGCTACAATCAGACAAGAAACAAGAAATTATGCTGTTGAATATTTTGAAGCAAATTAGTGTCAAAATATTCAACGACTTACCTGCATGATTATTGTGAAATTGCGTTACTGGCTTGTACACCAATGTGGAACGGTTGATTAAAAATAAATTTGAATTTGAAAGGCAAAATAAATATACCCATTCGCATTTCATAGGACAGGAAATAGCTTCTTCGCACCTTAAAATTAAATTTTCTCGAATTGAGGAAAACTCATGTAACCTTGAATAACAGAACGGGGATGGCACCCCTGTAGGGTCCACACACTTAGTGTATTCTTAGATTCGCCCATAAACAGCAACTATGTTATTCAATAGAGGGATCCGATCTCTCATTCAAATGTATAATGTTATACTCAATTAGGTCACAACTGACGTCACAATACTCAGTTATTTATCGAGCTCCGTCATGAACATTGAAAACTTCGTCAAGTGTGCAAATTGTATTTCTTTGGTGAATTTACTCTTAATAAACATTATGTTGCGTATTTTGAAACTAATTTGACTTGGCGCTGTTGCCGCCCTAGGCAGCAACTACACCCAGTCAAATTAGTTTCAAAATATTCTACAGCTTACTTGTATAGTTACATTGAAGTTGGAATTCTGGGAATTCAGGATTCAAAGTATATAAAGTGATTCCAACATGCGCAAAGGTTGGGCAGATGTTTGTAAGAAACGGGCGGGGTTTAGCTAGAAATTGGCGGGGTTTAGCTAGAAATGCATACCTCTATTACGAATATTACATATTTATCCTATACACATTTGAAACAATAAACAGTCTAATCAAAATGTGGTCAAATTGTACGTATGGGTCCGTTGAGAAACTACGCCCTACCCGGCCATATTCCATGCACATTTACTCCTGAGTATTCTGTAATTTACATATTGTCATCTTAGATGTCAAATCAGTACTGGTGTATGGCTCGGAAACACATGACATCATTAATAACAAGTACACTTTGTTTAAACCAAACACATCACGGAGGACGATTAAATCAGTAATGGATACCACCCGGGGAGAGCCTCATCAAAAGATGTCTGCGAATGGATTTACATATGCATTGGCCTTAGGTGACAGCAATATTGACTTATTATAGGAAACTCTCTAAACACGAGGCTAGATATTGTATACTATTCAGAATCTCGCCCCAGTGTCGCCAGATAATGTATAAGGTCTTCCGGCACGGTGGCACGCAGATTTGACATTGAGATTTAAACAAAGAAGAGGAAGAAGATGATATACACCTGGGTGAAATTAACAAGATAGATTACATGATTGATTGATGAACATAACATCGTTTCATGTGTCATTCATATTTACTTATAGAATTAATATAAAGGAGACAGAATCTTGATACACGTATTTCTAAAGAAGAACACGATATTTGTCATAGAGAACACAGTTTTTAATGCAGTTCAAGTTCCATATGAAATACCGTTGTATACTAACCCTTTAATCTCAAGTTCAAGACAAACATACACCGCGTGCATACGGCCCCACTGTCGCTGAAAGTGACGCAGTTAAGATGGTCTATGTTTGACCTTGTTCTGGGAACTGGCACTAGGAAATGTAAACACGTCAGAGGTACTGATAATTTGGTCGATTCAGGTCGGCTTAGCTATCTAAAAGGCTACCCACCAACACAGTATCCGAGGAATGGGCCTTTCCCGTCTATCCATTCATCATATGACGTCATAATCAGCTACGTGACATGTAGGATGACGTCATGAATGACGTAGATAAGTACGTCATGAATGGATACTTGGCGACGGATTAAGCGTTGTTGTACGAATTGTATATGTATTTACTATTTAATAAAGATGCTGTTGAATAGTTTGAAATTAATTTAACCGGGCGCTGTTGCTGCCATAGGCAGCAACAGCACCTAGTCAAATTAGTTTCAAAATATTCAACAGGTGCATAGCTAAAAGTGGAACGGCCCATTCATCCATGTTTGACCACGATGAACATGATTAGACGGGCTTTAAAATAGTGAAGAAAATTGAAACAGCAACCGCCTCTGATCAGCGTATTGCTCATGACGTGGTGTCAGCGGAGGTAGACCGCCTGTATGCATACACGCTCAAAGGTTGAATATCATCTGTGTTAACAATTTAATGGCTACACCTTGTCAAATATATCAAATTATTTGCTTATCTAATGTTGATTTTCATGCCAAGAGCTGGTTCAATTATCGAGTCAATAAGTGGTAATTTAAGAAAATTTTCTTCTATTGACCTGGAAACTGACCTTCTTCAAGACCACGGCGGAGGCTGGTGTTGGTCGGTTTTGCCATGAAAGAGGTAAAGCGATGCTAATCTCATCTCAAATGTTGTACTGCATCGATAGAATATGGTTTATAGATTCCATATCATTCATATCCTGTCACATTCCTTGATCTGTATCTCAATTATCTGTTTTGTAATATCGAGTAAATGTTGAACAGTGATCGACACCATTTTGTCGCCTCAAGCTATTGTGTGTGATGTCATGTAAACTCCAATCCATCACATTCTTTATTATGTAATGCTCATCCCATGAATATTTTGAAACTAATTTGACTGGAAGTTGTTGCTGCCTATGGCAGCAACAACTTCCAATCAAATTGGTTTCAAAATATTCAACAGCTTACCTGTAGGATTACTTTTATACCTCACTGCCAAACTATAGCTGGCACCTCTATGACTGAGCGTATATACATAGGCAGACGCACTAGGTTTTTCTGATTGGTTGAAAAGTAAATCATGACAGCCATCATAGGGTGTAGAAATGTACCAACATTTAACTACTAAATCCTGAATATCTTTCCCTAGCGGCGTGATAAAATGCTTAAAATTACCTGGATAGTTTATGACCGGCGTGTTAGATCACCTGAACAGCTATCTTGAGATGGGATTAGTTATCCTTTAAGAAACAAACCTAAACACCGAGGTATAAGAGGATAGCCAAGAACTGACTTTTATTTTTGACATTAAAAACATTACATTATTTTGTACATCAAGTTAACAAGAGACGAAAACTGAGTGTCATGTTGTGGCATAACATACCTCGTGGTATTTGTGATCTTCTCCGTTGTCAAATAACGTTAACCCTTTGAACCTTAGAATCCCAATATCCACATTGCAGGTTAGCCGTTGGATATTTGTAAAAAAATTCGACTGGAACATGTTGCTGCCAGCTTCCAGTCAAATTACTTTTAAAATATTGAGCATAATACTTCTTACATTATAACCGATTTATCATATGTGGTATTTAGGGTTCAAAGGGTTAACAGATATAATCAAATGCTCAGATCGTTTCCTCGATCAAATTGCTCGATCACAATAAATGGATCCATTTCTAGCCATGCCCCTCCCTTTCTAGCTAAGCTACACCCACTTTGTTCGTGTGATGGAATCAATTTATATACTTTGAATCCTGAATTACCAGATTCCTAATTTCAATATAAATTATACAGGAAATCTGTTGAATACTTTGAAATTTGACTCGGAAATAATGGTAGCAACATCTCCCAGTCAAATTAGTTACAAAATATTCAACGTAATGTGTATTACAGACAAATTATAAATCCATCAAAGACATACAATTCCTGCATTCGACAAACTTTTTGCTGCTCATGACAGAGCTTTAATACGTAAACCATTGCGATGTCAGGATACATGCAACGTTATTGATTATGACGTCATATACTTGAGTGACTTGGATCCATCTATTGCCGTTTACGAATTGTGCTGCTGTTGTGTTTTGGTGTCGTAGATAGGAATAATTTTCACCGTTTTCGAGATGAATGCCATTAGATTGGCAAGGTCTAACAGGAACATGTAGTTCCTCATAGACTCATAGTCGACATAGTGAGGTGTAGCCCTATCAGTCTTGACTTGTAACAGCGATATCACAGAATTTGGTAAAGCTATTAGGCCTATATACGTTTTAAAGATAACATGGAATCCATATATACGGTCAGAGCAACGATTATTAACAAAAATTATAGCCCAATCTCAAGACATGACACCCAGTCTATTTAGTCGAATACCTTTCGCATTTATTATGACATACGGTACCCTGATAACACAGCTTACTGGGCCGACGCTGGGCCGATATTAAAAGTATCGGCAGGGTATCGGCCCAGCATCGACCCAGTAAGCTGCGTTATCAGGGTATCATTTAATAATTTATGCAAGCGAGGAAAGAAATTCCCAATGGCGTAGACCATGTCTCATTTTCAATCTGACATTCGTACTTCATATATGTTACAATATACAATGTCACGGATGAGCAATCAATCAATCAAGATATCCATTTCTAGCCCAATTCTATAGGCAAACCCCGCCTACATTTTAAGCGTGTTTCAATCGATTTGAAACTTTGAAACATGAATTCCCAGAATTTTAATTTTAAGGTAACTATTACAGGTAAGCCGTTGGATATTTTAAAAACTAATTTGACTGGGAGCTGTTAGTTACTGTCAAGAAAGTGTATTAAACTGTAAATTCCAAGAAGACATACAATTCGTACTATTTTGTGACGGACCTTTCGATTTTCGTGTCGGAGCCATGTCATTATGATTGTAATGTCAGGCAACAGATGACGTATTTGATTATGACGTTAGATACGTGAGTGACAGTTTGGATCCCTCGGTTGGTCTGGCCATCCATTGTATTATTCGCCAATATACCTCTATGTTATCGCAAGCCTCCTGTGTAGTGCATTCATTAAAGCGATAAGATGTAAACGATAATAATAAGTAACCCAGCAGGCACATGACGTTGTTTAAACGTTAAATCCACGTTGAAATCACATCATGACGTGATTTCAACGCGGATTCAACGTTGAAACAACGTCATGTGCCTGCTGGGAATTAACGAATGCCGCTAGATCCATTAACGTCATATTTATAGAGACGTACATACATACACACACAAGCACGCACGCACGCACGGACAAACAAACATGTACACGTATGCAGCCGCGAGATCAACTACCTATTTAATCACGGTATAGATTTCTCTACCACCCCTAACGGCACATCGTTTGCAATCAAAGCAACCACCCAGGAAGCGGTTGGATATTTTGAAAACACTTCAACGCCAAAATATTTAGAACGATATTTTATGTGCATTAAATAATGTGTTGTATCTAGTTTGCCGTCTTGCGGGGTTACTCTTGATCGATAACAATCTTTGTTGTCATCTTCTGGTAATGAACCTTTCCAGTATATCCATCCATCATATAACGTCATAATCAACTGCGTAACGCGTTAGATGACGTCACAATCAATGACGTAATGAATGACGTAGATATGAACGTCACCAACGCATAATTGGTGACGGACTAAGCGTTTTTGTACGAATTGTATATCTTTACTATTTAATAAAGATGCTGTTGAATATTTTGAAACTAATTTAACTGGGTGCTGTTGCTGCCTCAGGCAGCAACAGCACTCAGTTAAATTAGTTTCAAAATATTCAACAGCTTACCTGTATAGTTTTCTGGAAACTGATAGTCGAATAGTCCAGGGATCGATCGATCCAAACACGAGCGTGTGGGCGGAGCTTAGCTAGAGATGAGCGGGGCATAGCTAAAACTGGAAAGGTCCATTACTCTGCACAACACTTTGATCACAAAAAAATCAAATACGAACATTCATTGAGAGTTTAATAAATACTATGCTTGATATTTTAAAACTAAAATGATCTGGGAGCTGTACATGGTGCTGCCTATGCTGTCAACAGCTCCAAGTCAATTTAGTTTCAAAATATTCTCCAGCTTCCCTGCGTGATTGTCTGAAAATGCAATTCTGAGACTCGGTGGTTCAAAGGGTTTGGAAAGTGATATGTTGATTCCTCTGTTGTATTTTCCCCTCAAACTTTACAGGTTTTATTGACGTTTTTCTTGCTTCCAATGTTTGTTCGCGTGAATTATGTGCGCAGATTATGGTTCCTCCACGCGCTGTTCTAATAGAATTCTCATTGCCCCCTTAGTTTTGCGACAAATTTGCAATGCTATCTTTCTAAGATGTGTGCTTTTCTGATAAGTTAGATAATATTGCCAATATTCGATCCAGGCCAGCATCTTTCTCGTTGATCAATACTTCACTGTTGCACTGCGTTACAAAATGCTGTCACCGCTGTGCACATTCTGTAATTTGAAAATTCCATTTTAAATGCTCCTAATCATTTACATGGCTTAATATATAATTCTTTATTTCCAGAACCATGCATATCGATTGAAAACAGAATGAAACAAGAACAATCAAGAACAACCCTCCCGTTTTTATAACATTGTTTTGAAATTTGGATCTGCCAGATTTTTTCGGAGATTTTTTCGAATATTTTCTTCGGATCATGACCAAGGAAGAACCCGAGTATACGGTCACTAACCTTATATTAACAAATGTGTCCAGTACAATCAGTAATATCCGATAGGCCTATATAAATAGATCGAATATTTGACCAGATCCGGATCCATATTTTTATGTGGGATCACAGTCAACGACTGAAAATCCTATTTGACGGCAACAACCTGTGTTAAGATTTGAGCCTAAACATACCAGTAATTAATATAGGCCGAGTTTAAGTGGCTCTCGTAGAAGTTACGGCACGGTAATTGAGCTGATGCGTGCGCATCATGCATCTCAGGGCATAATGCATTGTTACAACCTATAATTGATTTATTTAAAAATTGGCAAGGAAGGGAACTGATTGTAACACAAAGATCAATTTAGAGTTTAGAGAAGGAAGGAATGATGATGATGATTATATATATATATATATATATATATATATATATATATATATATATATATATATATATATATATATATATATATATATATATATATATATATATATATATATATATTGTCTATTTCATACCTTGAGAATGATATAACGCTTAATGTCACTTTATGCATGGTAGAATCTTCCCCACAAATACAGAAGACTAGTTTTGTCGATGCTGCAATACGAATTTCCGTATGACGTCACAATGCATAATGGCACAGTACAATGGAGGATTCCAATTTATCAGTCAATCACATGACGTCATAATCAACTACGTGACGTGACAGATGACGTCATAATCAATTACGTCATGAGTGGCGTAGCTAAGTTCGTCATGATCGTTTAATTGATGACGGACTAAGCGTTGCTGTGCGAATTGCATGTTTTTACTATTTAATAAACATGCTGTAAAGTATTTTGAAACTAATTTGACTGGGTGTTGTTGCTGCCATAGGTAGTAACAGCACCCAGTTACATTAGTTTCAAAATATTCAACAGCTTACCTATATAGCTTTCTGTCAAATAATAGTCCGCGAGTTCAGGGATCGATCGTTTCCAACACGGCCGAAGTGTGGGTGGAGCTTAGCTAAAGGTGGGCGGGGCATAGCTAAAACCGGATTCTTCCATTACATAGCAATGTCAAATGCTGAAGACAACAATTTGGGTGTTACAAAGAGTTGTGATAGAGCTGCTTATTAAAAGCAATGCCACTAATCGTAGTGAACATACAAGTTGGATATTACGTCAGTATCTAGATTGGACTTCGTGCTTCATACTGAACCTCAATTAGAACACCGACTGACTGCCATCTATAACCCGACTGCTGCCACGGTTATCTCTGTAATCCCGAGCTGTAACGAGCCAGGCAAATATTTGTCAGCTCAAATCGCCAGTATTCAACAAACATCATCCTCTCCGTATGTGAATTGACCGTATATTCTATAGAAATCAGTTATCGCCAGGTGAAGTGGTTGCCTATAACAATCATGAAAATATGATGTACTTGGACATCACGTAACAGCGCCAAATTGTCACAAGGCAGGATAGCCGATGATACAATGAATAACAGAAACGATGAATATAATATATATTACAAAATAACAGTCGCTAGTCTCGTAAACATTATATATTATGAAGATAATAATAATTATTATTATAGTGCGGTTTTTAAGTCACCGTCGATTGACTTTTCCGGCGAGCGGCGCAGAACTACTTCTTCTTCTGGTAGCCCTGAAACGAGAAAGGAACAACATCTGTATTAAGTTTCAGTTTGAATTTGGATTTGAACCTAGAAATCCGTGGACTAAATCTAGCATTAAGCATTTTGCACCATTCCTAGCAACTTTGCTTTGATGATTGATACCACAAGGTATCTGGATCATTATACTTACTATATCCATTTATCTTGGTAACCCGAGGACTATAGTGTGCCATAATGGCGTTAGTTTGTCGGTCGTAAAACCTAATAGACGCATTCTACCTTAATCATGCATTAAGAATCCGAATTACCAACTACGAAAAATAATACTTAAAGTAAGAAATCATGCTCTCGAATACTTTGAAAGTAAGCTGACTGTAAGCTGATGCTGTATATGACAACAGACCCATATCAATTTCAAATAATATTTTAAAACTAATTGGACTGAGTTCCATAGGCAGAAACAGATCCGGTCAAATTAGCTTCAAAATTAGAATTTAGAGTAAGCTACTTCGGGGTTCATATGGTGAATACAGGTGACTTGCTATTAGATATAGTTTTCGTGGTCAAACGCTCGATACCGTGGTCGCATAGATCGAGCAAGAATGGTACACTAGGCCCCTGGCGAATGATTCTGACAACATCATTTTGTAAGAAATGGTGACTACGCAAAAAGGCAACTTGGACTTGTTGTCACCATATGGCGCAAGAAGCGAATGGCTATTTTAGTTTCCGCGCATGCAGAAAACATATCGTTTAGTCAGATGACCTTGTTTTGTAAAGCGTGGTATTTAACCATTTACTGGCTAAATTTGTTCAAGAAAATTACAGTATCTGCTTATTGACTATCCATTTGCAAGCCAAGAGAAGACTATTTTTGAAAATTTACCACTGGAATAACTGGATTGGTTATCGAGCCATTCATTTCAGTGGTAAATTTTGGAAAAAAATAGTCTTCTCTTGGCCTGCAAATGGACATTCTCAAGACACTGGCAGAGGTCGGGTTTGCCAGGCTTCGTCATGCTAAAAATATACTCCCATTAAGGTTAACGTTATTCTATGTTTTGATCTGTGTCGTACATTATTTTACCTGCATTGGTTATTTATGTGCAAGAATGACGGATGATATTTCGATTTCACCAAATTTTCTCGTCTTTACCTGAACTAGTGTCATTGTCCTTGCTTTGCCAGGGCTATATCTAATGAGCTAACTATGTTTACGTTACACAGTTGGACCATTTTAAATGAGTTGCCATACGTGCATCAGTGGGAACTTGTGAGAAATTAGTAGACCATTGGAATGAATGTCAAGCGGGAGGCAATGCTACAGAACAGATATCAACAATAACCCAATAAAGCGATTTATTTCTAGCAATGCCCCGCTCATTCTCACCTAAGCTCCGCCGATTTTGGACGCTGAATTGAATTGATTTAGCACTTCGACCCCCGAAATCTCAGACTACCAATATCCAGGTAACCACGCAGCTTGTTGAAACCCTTTTCAACTGGGAGCTGCTGCTGACGTACAATTCAGACACTTTCGCCATTTTGATTGTGCCATCAGCGAACAAGTGCCATATTTTATTCATAACGTCAGATACTGACCTTTCCAGTTATATATATTAGCAGAACTCCATGAAATGAACTGCTGCTCGCCTTGGAACGTTATCACAATGTATGACTGGTGGTTCAGTCTATATCCTCAAAATATGCACCCAAACTCTCCCATAATCATGTGCTTGGATAACAGCGACATCCATGAGGAGACACTCATGTACAAATGGAATCTTAATTTAAAAAGCTGTTGTACCAATCTCTGGTCTCCCACAAGCATGTGCTACTAAGGTTACATGGAAGAGAGCCTTTCTGTCTTGTCACTTAAACGTTCTCCAATGTCATGCAGGAAAGCGGTATGATCATGACTAAATAGTTATCGAAGATTATAAACTTAAATTGCCAAACATCACAGATTGTCTAACAGAAGCTAGACTGTCAGTAAAATGATACCATATCTCACTCTGTTAAGCTTTTGTCAAGTAATTCATGTATCGCCCACCGAACTATGTATGGTTTACTCACTTCTAAGAAAGCCGTGGAGGTAGGAGGCAAACTTTGTCAAGGGTAAATTATTATAATCATGCCCCCATAAAGGTACACGAAAGAGTTTGGAAACAGCTATATGGATTTAGCAACGTCATCATGTAATTGGACGCATTATACACAATACCGACCTTCCAGGTTGCGATAGGCAAATGCTTTAGCAATTCTTCGGATCTCTTGGTTGAGGCTGACATTATAGTATTGAATGATCTCCATTAAAATTGAGCTATGCGATCAGATAAACCTGTTATGGAAAATGTGCAGCATTTGAGATGGAACGCATTTGCAGAATGGATACGTGAAAATAGTATGGATTACAAGGAGGAGCAAATTGTCAGGAATAAATTGGCATAATCTTGGCTTCCCCGACGGCAGACACGACCAACTTGTAATAGTTTAATAGACTCATCTAACTGTTGGAGCTGCATCCAAAAGAATAAATCTGGGTACTCTTGCCTCGTTCTGGAATTCGTATATAGAATTTCTCTGTCTATTGCTGATATTTACACATACACTTCGTAAAGTTAATTGGACCACCAATGTCTCAGTTAAACGTGAGATGTCGCCATCATGGCAATGTCGTATATCCTTGCATATGAGGGAACAAATTTTGTCAGACGCATCTCAGTTTACTGGTCTAAGATACGCAGTGATCTTGCCAACGTCACGTCAATATATAACGTCCTCGCTCGAAGCCTGATATTTTTCAGCACAGCAAGCTGTCATAGTGAACTTCAACAAGTACCTGACCAGAGGTTTGAGCAAATCATGAACAGAGAATGTAACTCAAGCGCAGCGACTAGTCCTGAAATGGGAATTGACAGCACATGACAGAGGTAGAACTATAGGAATTTGTAGTAAAATGGCAGTTCTTCTTAGAATACCAGAAGATACGCCGACCCAGAAAGCACTAGAATTGCAGTTGTATGTGCAAACATGTATGATGCACGAAAATAACGCCACAAACGCAAATTGCTAAGTGTTTTGGGATCAGAAAGAACGTAATCTAGGACCATTAAAGACGAGAAAGAACCTAAACGGGTTTAGTACCTTCGCAGTAGACAAGACACTGTGGGGAAGGTTGAAGAAAAACTGATTACAGCTGAAACAAATGTTCGCTTCTTCAGCTGCAGAACGATGTGGTCAGTATCATGCAAATTCTCGATGCATCATTGCATGGTTTGGATGAGAAGGTCGAGTCTTATGACACATTTATTTGTCCATTGTACGGTTGCAGTGGCGATGGTAACAATTCTGCCAGATACAGGCTTTTCTATAAGAAAAAAAATGCTAAGAAATCTCACCTACTACCAACTATGTATTTAGTTAACTACCATGTAGTAAGAGCCACCTATTAGGCTAATACTTGGCATATTCTCTCAGTGTAGACGAAGTAATGGCAAACACGATTGGTCGTTGAGAATTTAACAATTTGCTGGATGGATCAAGTATATGCACCAAAAGACCTGTTGGAACTCATGAGTTGCAATTCTCCTTTTCAGAGTATCCATCTATCTAGCTGACCCCATATGGCGTCATAATCAGCTAAGCGGCGTGTATGATGACCTCATAATCATTACGTCATAAATGATTCTATAAGTCCCGTCTTTAACTCTTAATAGTCCGACACGTTGTACGAATTGTATGTCTCTACCGTTTAATAAACATGCTGTTGAATATTTTGAAACTAATTTGACTGGAGCCATAGGCAGCAACAGCGCCCAGTCAAATTAGTTCCAAAATATTCAAGAGCTTACATGTATAGTTTTATGGAAATTGATAGTCAGGGAGTTCAGAGATCGACCGATCCCAACGTGAGCGAGCTGGGTTGAGCTTAGCTAGAGATTGGCGGGGCATAGCTAAAATGGAAAGGTCCATTGCTGAAGGATTCGCCGTGATGTAAGAATTTGTTCATGTCCAAAGATCACCAGGCAAGAATACATTGACATTTGAGTGTGTGGTGATTGACTGCTACAACAGTCAAAGCGATGAAGATTACCCAAGTCATTAGAATATCGTTGGATCCAACTACACTTGTAGATAAAAGTCATCGTTACTTGACTAAAGTAAATAAAGAAAAAATCTTTGATTTAAATATAAGCAAATTCCTACAATAAGATATTAGAATTGTAACCAACATTTTTGTAGAACACTTTCAATAAGGGCAGATGTAAACATGACGCCATAAAATGATAACTGTACAACTTATTACTTCCAGCTTCACCATGAGTTATTTTGGATATGCTAAATACAGGAAATATATTAATAATCAAGATAACTTTCTGGAAATCTGGATACGGAAATTTGATTTCCGATATGACATGACCAAAATAGTCAATAAATTGTCATAAAAATGGATAAATTTATCGCACTATTCATAGTAATTTGATAAATATATTTTGATGATTATTTGAGTACATTTTGAGCATATACTAAAAGTAAACTTCCCATTCTGGCCCCTATTGTTACACTGTATTCAGTTGCCATTTTGCAGACCTTACTTACAGAATGATGTTCGCAAAATTACCTGCCAAGTTGCATGACAACTAGACTAAACCAAGTACCTTGTAATATCATCAGGACAATGTCCCAGGCAGCGCAACACACGCCTTAATAGAACACCTTTTGTTTGTGGCCGTTGGACAATGACCTTTAATGCCCATATGTACCGGGGAAGAGAACTTGTGACATGTTATTTTGTTTTGATAGTTGTGGAAAATAGGAAGATGGGTAAAACGTCAAGTTAAACCCTTAGGTGACTGAACGATCATATTTCAAAAATAATTTACAAGGTACATATTTTGGATTTAATTTCACTGGAAACTCTTACTACCAAAGGCAAGAGAGTATTGTCCAGCCCAGGCCTTTTAAATATAATGCACGACTGGTGTAACATTGAGAGGCGTTGACTGCATGATTTAAATTGATAAATTGGTCATTTCGTGATTAAGTCATACACACTAAATGTACATTCATCGATTTGATGAAAACCAGAATCAAGACCGCGCTAGCCAATGGACCGTTCCACTTTTAGCTATGCCCCGCCCATCTCTATCTAAGCTCCACCCACACATCGCTCGTGTTGGGATCGATCGAGCTCTGAACTCCTGACTATTAATTTCTAGAAAACTAGACAGCTAAGCTGTTGAATATTTTGAAACTAATTGACTGGGTGCTGTTGCTGCCTGTGGCAGCTGCATATGCCAGCAACAGCGGCCAGTCAAATTAGTTTCAAAATATTCAACAGCATGTTTATTAAATAGTAGAGACATACAATTCTTAAAACGTGTCGGACTATTAATAGTTAAAGACGGGCCTAATGGAATTATTTATGACATGATAATTATGACGTCATCCTACACGCCGTTTAGCTGAGTATGACGTCATATGACGTCAAATCATCGATGAATGCTCTGGAAAGATGAATTGTACACGCACGCACGCACACAAACATGCACGCACACGCTCACGTACACGCACACGCACGCTCACACACACGCACGCACGCACGCACGCACGCACGCACGCGCACGCACACACACACACATACACACAGATTCCCCGTTGTACGCAATCATAGATTTATTGGGCGTGTTATGTCTAGGGACCCAACATGACAGGCCATGCAACGGAGTTGATTATCATAATCAGGATACGTCATTTGTTAACCGACGTTACAATCAAATGATGTAGGTCTGTAACATAAGTGGTACCGGACGGTATGTCCGTAAACTTCTGAATTGTATGCAGTTGGGGAATTACAATTTTAATAAACATTCTGTGATGAGTATAAAAATAATCTGACTGAGTCAAATTAGTTTTTAAATATTCAACAGATTACCTTGAAATTTAGTTTCTGTGAATTCTATTTAAACGTACGTATACAAAGCTGCCGAGCTTAGCTATAAACGGAAGGGGCATAGAAAAAATCATTTCAGAGCAAAAATAATTTGTTCTACGTCGAACTGCCATTGACTGCTGTTGATTCTAGCTCCTCCTAACTGTTCTAACGGTGTTGGGTCCATGGAATGATGTATCCGGACAGGTGATAATGGCACGCTAATTAGATAGCAACCATATTCGCCCTTCAAAAGATCAGGCAATATCCGGTTCTCGGTATGGACAAAGCACCTCTGCTAAAAGACAACTTGCCATAAAGAACCATCCAGTGGCCCTCCAAAGTTATTTACAATTGTATGTTCCATAGTTAAAGTAGGGGCAAATCCTAAGATATCACTAGCTTTATTGTACATCAACCTCAGTGGCAATATGTTGAATATTGCAAGATTAATTAATCTCCGACGTGGTTGTCTGTTCAGCAGTCTCAGTTAGACCAGTTTATATATATACGCATTTGATTATGACGCCAGATACTGATCGGATCCCTATTTTACAGTCACACTTAGTATAACCGTTTCTGCTGTCAAACAAAACAACTTTTAAGAAACATCAAAGTGTCTGAATTTTGTCAATGATGAAATTACAATTCAATAAAGATTATGTAAAATATTTGAAACTAATTTGACCGGGAGCTGTTGCTGTCATAGGTATCTATGCAAATTAGTTTCAAAATATTTAACAGTTTACCTGTGTAATTACCTTGAAATTGGAACACTGGGAATGGACCTTTCCATTTTAGCTATGCCCCGCCCATCTCTAACTAAGCTCCACTCACACCTAGCTCGTGTTCGGATCGATCGATCTCTGAACTCCCCGACTATCGATCTCAAGAAAACTATACAGGTAAGCTGATGAATATTTTGAAACTAATTTGACCGGGTGCTGTTGCTGCCTAAGGCAGCAACAGCATCCAGTCAAATTAGTTTGAAAATATTCAACATCATATTTCTTAAATAGCAAAGAATTATAAAGACATACAATTCATACAACGTGTCGGAGTATTTGAGATTTGGTGACGGTCTATATGGAACCCTTTGTGACGTAATGATTGTGACGTCATCATACACGCTCTGAGATGATTATGATGTCATACGAGGTCAGATGATGGATGGATACTCTGAAAAGGTGAATTCAGCGTTCAAAGTATAGAAATCGATTTGAGCGCGCGTAAAATGTGGGCGCGGCTTAACTAGAAATGGGCGTGACATAGCTAAGGAATGGATCTCCTATTACAGATCTGACATTCCCCTTACCAGCGTGTCGAGCTCAGGCAGATAGTCATCGTACGTCTGTCGGCGTGCTAACATCCGTGCCAGCCTGTAAAGCTTCTCATATTCCTCTAAATAGCTGTCTCGTTTCTCGTCCTCAACAAACGCACCCCAGTGACCGTATGGTTCTTGGACATGTGGGTACTCGAACCGCTTTCTACGAAATCCTGGCACGAGGCTCAGGCTTTGACGTTTAGCCGGCTGAAATCGCGGCTTGAATCTATATAACAAATCCGAGTTGTAATCATTCAACGCGTCAAAATCATCTTCATCACTTAAATCCGGTTTACCCGTTAAGTATGACAACGGCTCGAAATCCTCTTCAGGTTCTTCCTCCTCGTCGAATTCGTATAAATACGGGTATCTAGATAGAGCAGGATCCGGGTAATTTTCATCGTATGGATCCAAGGAATTCCCATACGGGTAAAGGCTGGCTAAGTAACGTGGGTAGCCGAGGTCACGTTTAGTGCGGTGACTGCGTTTCATCTCTCTCTCATCAACATTGGACGCAGTTGAGCGTTTTCGCCTATATGGTGAACCGTATGTGTCATAAAAGTATCCTGGTGCCTCTCCTGAAATTGACAAAAATAGAAACAGCGATAATAGTAGTAATTCTTTCCTAAAATGTGTTATATACCTGCAATGTGCCCACGTCTCAAATCAAGCATTACTAACTCCAGCAAGCAATACTGCACTAGGACAATGCAAGACCGACGTAAGACCAACGTAGGCAATGCAGATTATACGTTGACCCAACATCATATACATGTAATTCACCTTTCCAGAGTATGTACCCATCATATGACGTCATAATCATCTATGCGGTATTTGAAGACGGTCTATGCGTTGTTGTACAAATTGTTTGCTTTTACTATTTAATAAATATTCTGTTGAATATTTTGAAACTAATTTGACTGGGCGCTGTTGTAGGCAGCAAACAGCACCCAGTCAAATTAGTTACAAACTATTCAACAGCTTCCCTGTATAGTTTTCAGGAAATTGATAGCTATGGCATTCGGGGATCGATCAATCCAAACACGGCGAGGTGTGGGTGGAGCTTAGCTAGTGATGGGCGGGGCATAGCTGGAAAGGTCCATTGGCCGTTCTTTGCTCGTTGGCTTTACGTTGATTTATTGCGTTAAAATAAACATTTCGGCCAAAAAGTTCGAGTAAAATTATATTACAATAAGCCAAGCAATGGAAGCATCAACCTTAACCACACCGCGCCCATCTATAGTTAAGCTCCGCCCACGCGTGGAGCGTGTTGTATACTTTGAATCGTCAATTGCCAGAAGCCAATTTTATGGTAACTCTACACCTAACCTGTTGAATATTATGAAACAAATTTGACTTTGGGCTGCTGCTGCTTATAGCTCTCTAGTAAACTAGTTTCAAAATATTCACCAGAATAGGTATCAACAGCCGCCAGACAATTTTTATATAACAGCTTACGTTTATGGTTACCTTGAAATTTTGGTTCTTAGAATTCATGTCTCAAAGTCTCACATCGATTCGCGTAAAAAAGTGTTTAGCTAGAAATGGGCGTGGTATAGCTAGATATGTATCCATTCCTTGGTAATCCTTTGTTGTACGAGCATCTATACATCCGGATAAAACGATGCAAATATGTTTTGTGCATGTAATAAATATGATCTTAAAATCTTCCATTTAATGTCTGAATTATCAATCAGGTTTGGTTAATATATATTATTTTAGTCTCCCGAAATCTTCGCGTGGAAAGGACGAAAGCAACTTAGGAAGGAATAGCGCTAACAAGACGCAAAATGGTTAGTTGGACAAACTGATAACAATTCTCACTCACAAACACAACCCGTTTCATTTATTACAAGTGAAATTACAGCCTAATATAGCCAACGCGGGCGCGTAATATATTTGTATTGTATTTCGACAATAAACATGTACATTTTAGAGATTTAGAACTACATGCTATGGTTTTATTAAAATTTACCCCACCCACCCCCACCACACCCCACCCCGACCCCATCCTCCCAGAACTGGACAGATTGTGCAGAGCTGCACTTTAAATAATGTACTGCAATTAGTACTGAATTCTAAATACTAAACAAGTAGTTAAACAAACCAAACACATTTTAGAGCAACACTAGATAGAGAATTGGACCAGAACTTTAGAAGAATCGAGGCGTCTCACTTTCTATAATCAAATCAAATCAAAATTTGAGCCCGAGAAATACCTAAAATTACTTCCCCACCGCGTGGCCATAACACTATGTCACTTTAGAACGTTCAATCACCAACTGGGGATCGAGACGAAAAGCTGGGTGGGAATCGAACACAATGAGCGCCTTTTGTAGTATATGTAACGTCATAGAAGATGAAACTAATTTTCTCTTCTATTGCGAAAAATACATACATGAAAGGCAACGATATATACCCCATAATAAAGAAATCTTAATCTGAGTAAAATAGACTGCAGTAAGCACGCCGATGACGGACAAGTGATTTTGTGGTCAAATGAGACGTTGGGCCATTGACACGGTTGGTTAATAGAGGGATCCATTTCAAGCTATGCCCCGCCCATTTTTAGCTATGAATCACCCACGCGTTGCGCGTGTTTGGATCAATACTTTGAACCTTGAATTCTCAGAATCCCAATTTCGATATAACTATACAGGTAAGCAGTGTAATACGTTGTACCTACTTTGACTGGTGGCTGTTGCTGCAACCGCTCCCAGCCAAATTAGTTTCAAAATATTAAACAAAATCAAAATGACTAGTAAATTGTAAATTCATCAAAGAAATATAATTTGTATACTTGGTAGAAGCGTCCTGCTTCATGATAGACTTATAATAAGCCATGGTGAGTGTGATATCAGCCTAGACGTGACGTATATTGTTTATGACGTCATATACTTGCGTGACAATGGACCTTTCCATTTTTAGCTATGTCCCGCCCATCTCTGGCTAAGCTCCACCCACACCTCGCTCGTGTTCGGATCGATCGATCTCTGAACTCCCTGACTATCGATCTCAAGAAAACTACAGGTAAGCTGTTGAATAGCTTGAAACTAATTTGACTGGGTGCTGTTGCCTAAGGCAGCAACAGCACCCAGTCAAATTAGTTTTAAAATATTCAACAGCATGTTTCTTAAATAGCAAAGAATTACAAAGACATACAATTCATACGTGTCGGAGTATTTGAGATTTGGTGACGGTCTATATGGAACCCTTTGTGACGTACTGATTGTGACGTCATCATACATGCACTGAGATGAGTATGATGTCATAGGAGGGCAGATGATGGGTGGATACACTGGAAAGGTGAATTCGGACCACTCCTTTGACCACTCGCCTTACGGAACCACGACCACATGACTCCAGAAGCTAATTACCGTATCAAATTATTTATATTAAGTGACCATATTTCTTTAGTAACCACCACTTACTGGTCAATGTAGTGCCTGTTATAAACGGGTTTGACTGAATATATTATGTATGTTGCCTCACCATATAATTGTGCCAGAAAATCCGGATCCTGGAACTGAGAATTTAACTCCGTTAATTCTCCAGACCCTTCTACTTCCTCCACTATGTCGGAAGATGATGGGGTCCATTCTCCGGAGGGGTTATTCTTCTGCATCTCAACGCCATGAATCAGCTGCTGGAGATCATTAGCTGGTCCATCGTGCTCTGAAACAACATCGTCCTCGTAGACATTCTTGCTCTCGTCTTGTGATTCCGGTTCATTATGACCATCATTTGTCTCCACGTTCAGTGGAGCTAATTCCTCGACCTCAGTTTCACTATCATCCTCTTCGGAATCATGTATTGGCCACTGGTTCACTACTTCACTGCCACTCTCCACGTCATTCTCATTGTCAATATAGTGTTCTATTGGTTCAGTCTGCGGATGACTAGAAGTATGTTCAATTTCCTCTTCTAAAATGTCATGTGCATCTAGAGCACGAATAAATCCTTTAGGATCACTATTTGATGGGAGAGACTGTTCAGGTTGTACTTCCCAACTTTTCTTGATACGAGGTGCATTTTGATGGTTGCCTACAATCACGGCTTCTTTTGTCCGCTTTTCTGTAAAAATAACAAAGTAAAATAATATCGTACTTTAGCATATATGTTTACGAGAGAGAGAGAGAGAGAGACGCTTTTCTGTAAAAATAACAAAGTAAAATAATATCGTACTTTAGCATATATGGTTACGAGAGAGAGAGAGAGACAGAGAGAGAGAGAGAGAGAGAGAGAGAGAGAGAGAGAGAGAGAGAGAGAGAAAGAGAGAGAGAGATGGCGGGAGGGAGAGCAGTGGACCTTTTCGATTTTATAAGAACTACATCATGGGAGATCCTCAATGACATCAGTAATTGTCTAAATTGAAGCTCCTTCTTATGTTGTGTTCAATTCATGAATCCATTTCCCCACTCAACTCAATCATATGACGTCATAATCAACTATGTGACGTGTAGGATGACGTCACAATTAATTGCGTCATGAATGACGTAGATAAGCATTTAATTTATGACGGACTAAGCGTTGTTGTACAGATTGTGTGTCTTTACTATTTAATAAACATGCTGTTGCAACCAGTCAAACTATTCAACAACTTACCTGTATAGTTTTCTGGAAATTGAGATTCAGAGAGCGCAGGGATCGATCAATCCTAACATGGTCCCGGCGTGGATGAGCTTACCTAGAGATGGGTGGGTCATAGTTAAAACTGATTTCCTCCATTGTATGTGTTTAGATGAATTACAATATAATAAACATTCTGCTATTTTTCTTAAACTAATTTAACGGGCGGTGTTGTTGCTATAGCCAACAATAGCTCCCACTCAAAATACTTTCAAAATATTCAACAGTTTATATGGATTTTTTAATTGAGATCATGGGGATTCATGAATTAAATAGTTGAATCTGGCTGAGCCTAGATAGAGATGGGAGGGGCTTAGCTCAGCGGCGGATCCAGGAGGTCATTTGCCGGGGGGGGGGGGGCACCAAAAATTTCAAGGGCGTTACCCCTTGAAAATGGGCTCATTCCGCCACCAGCAGGTAGGTACAAGAATTGACAGCCCTGCCGGTTGGTGGGGGGGGGGTTGACAAGTGGCCCCCGAGTGCCCCCTTTGGATCCGCCTCTGTAGCTAGAAAGAAATCCATCTATTATACGATTTTTGATAGCGCACGGTCGACCGAACATTGATAGCAGCGGGTTCAGGATTTGTTTAGATCTTTTTTTCGGATTTTCCTAACTTTCTGATCACGACCAGCGTTGTGGAATCCTCGTGTACGGTTACACCCTTTTCCGTGTTGTTAAATTGTGAGCAAAATCATACCTGTTGTTTAAGAGATATCAACAGATCCAGAATTTGATCCGATCCTGATCTGGGTTCCTTTACCCGGATCATGACCAAAGTATGCAAATCTGTTTGTACAGCAAATTCGTTAACTGTGTTGAAATTTGAGCGAAATCGGATCAGCAGTCTAAGACACAGCTCAGAAAAAACTTCTCTGATTGGCAAACGAACAGACTAACTAATACACATGGCGGATTTCTTAGATGCTACCCGCAGCTAAAAGATATAGAGGACTCATGACAGCATTAACATTTAGCATTTAGCAGCATTCGTGTACAAACTCTGGGCTGTCGGGGGTTTAATAGAAATTTGACATTTATATTCTAAACTAACAATATATATGGGTCATGGCTTATTATTAAAATATATTACTACAGCGGTTGACATAATAATAATAATAATAATAATAATAATAATAATAATAATAATAATAATAATAATAATAATAACAACAATAATAATAATATAAATCAGCGCTATTCGGATAATAAACAATGAGGTCACTTAAATACCTATCGGACGTCAATCTCATTATGCATGTGAATGGGAGAACCCTGTCCCAAACTAACTCAGTGGTGGTTTGACTTGCCACGTTTAAAAGTGCTAATTTTACACATAGCAATAGGAGTTAAACTACCCTACTCCAGGTTTAGATTTTTATGACATTTGTTGTAAGGTTTAGTACATAAACTAACTTCTTGAAATCAGATTATATTGTTGCCAGGTTTATTACGTGGTTTGTTACCTGGTTTAATTGTTGATATTCTCATAACATTATCCTATAGCTTTCACAGGATCGATTTAGGTATACATACCTGTGGAAACATCATATTAATAGGTGTGTTAAATTATTTTTATATTGGGTCAGTGTTTTACGTCAGTCTAAATGCGGGTTTAAACCTAGTAATAGCTAAGCCAGGTTTAACTCTTTAAACCAGGTCTAGCTAAACCGCCTTATTGAATTCCACCCTATGTGTCTTATTCAGAGCCTCCGAACCTTATATTTCTGCTATGCCCTAAAAAGGCTTAGTATTTTTAAGACGAGAATCATGTATTCGCTTTTAGAAACATTGTTACTGATGCTCCTTGCTGTCATTCATCTATAACAGAGCACTGGCAAATTATAATGTGCTTAGCATATATATATATATATATATATATATATATATATATATATATATATATATATATATATATATATATATATATATATATATATATATATATATATATACACATCAAAAAAAGTAAGTTCCCCCCTAAATATGGGCCTATATTTTCTAAAGTATGTATCTATTTGTAATGAAATTTTGCACAGGTGATCGCCGCGACTATAGCACTGATATGTGAAATCGATTCCCGCAGAAAGTCAGTCGTGCCTGTTCTAGCGCGCACTAAATGACATTTTGATCCATTTCAAAAATTCTGAAATTAGACATGATCATTGCTAGAGGAATATCACTGATTTTGTCACTAGTTGTGCAAAGACACATGTTAGCGCGATCAGAGTTCTGTAATTTGATAATGCCACGTTTGTCCAACCAGAATAGGGCAATTGCCATTGGCCTTTTGGAGGCCAATTTCGCTGTGAAGCAAATTGCGCGTAGAATGGGTGTTAGCCCAAATGCCATCAGGAAGTTACGGCAAAAGTTCCAACAGTATGGTGATGTGAATGACCGGCAGAGAAGTGGAAGGCCCACTGTTACCACTCCACGCCAAAATCGTTTTGTAGCAAATACAGCACGCCGTAGCAGAACGTCCACAGCGCGCGCCATCAATGATCGGCTACATGCAGCTGCTGGAGCTGGAGCCAGAAGATGCAGTGACCAGACTGTTAGAAACCGTCTTCACGCCGCTGGGCTGCGTGCTCGACACATGATTAAGAGGCCAGCCCTCTCATTGAGACACAAACAAGCCCGGCTTGAGTGGGCACGAGACCACGAAGGTTGGACAAGGCAACAGTGGTCAAATGTCATGTTTAGTGACGAGACACGCGCTACTCTTCATCACATTGACGGAAGGTCGCGGGTTTGGCGTCGCCCTGGTGAACAGTATACTGTGTCCTGTGTACAGCCAACCACAGCATTCGGCGGAGGAAGCGTTATGGTTTGGGCAGGTATCAGCGCTAGAAGAAAGACAGAACTTATACCAATCAATGGTAACATTAATGCTGTGCGCTATATCGCCGAGGTCCTTGAGCCACATGTACTGCCGTATGCTGCTGCAATAGGGGATGAATTCAAGTTCATGGATGATAACGCGCGTCCGCACCGGGCAATAATTGTAAATGACTTTCTGACAAACCATGGCATCGAGAGGATCCCGTGGCCAGCTAACTCGCCAGATCTGAATCCCATTGAACATCTGTGGGACCAGCTAAAGAGAGCTGTGTACCGGAGAGTTACTGACGACACCGTCCTCGGCGACCTCCATCAGCTGCTACATGAAGAGTGGGTGGCGATCCCACAACAGAGGATCACCCGTCTCATCAACAGCATGAGAGCACGGTGTCGCAACGTGATAGCGAATAATGGTGGATACACGCGTTATTAACTGTGGTCAAGTCATTACTTGTATCTTTGTTGAGATTTAACAGATTTGAAATTTTCTAATGAAATCTTTATTATGCTTTACCCGATATGAAATTAATGTATAGTGAATATTGTTACCCGCAAGATCTGTATCTTGCACTCTAGCTGTTGTTATGATTTTCTTGTTTTTGAATAAAATCTGTATTCAAATTTTTTAAATTGGGCAAATTTTCATTCAATGCATGCTTATGCAGGCGTAACACGCCATACACTGTAATCATTTGCAGAGATTGTTCTTATAGTCATATTGATGATCTGTGAAAAATTTCATTACACTCGGTTGTATAGTTTGGAAAATATTAGCCCATATTTAGGGGGGAACTTACTTTTTTTGATGTGTATATATATATATATATATATATATATATATATATATATATATATATATATATATATATATATATATATATATATATATATATATATATATATATATTGACGAAAGAAAATCACGAATATGAATAAACTCGTAGGAGATATGGTGGTGCCTATTTGCTAATGGTGTTACCAAATGTTATTTCTGTCATAGAGTAGAGTAGCTATGCAGCAGCATTATTTCTAAAATAAATAACATCAAATGCGCAAACGGATTCACTTTGACGACTCACCGATACAAGTGTTGACACTTTATACATACAAGATAGCCAATATCGTAGCTAGCCAAGCAGTAATTCAGATCTTTAATCCTTTAATCACGCACGTCTGAGGTGTAAACAGACATCAACGCCTCTACCATCACTGTCCCTAGTACTTCAATTATCCTCCCTCACGTGCCATCCCCATCATAGTATTGACATGGACTTTGTGGGTGGGGGTATTGGAGGCGGTCTTATCGATAATGTCTGTTAAGAGAGCCATATCCTCGTAATGTTTTATATAGAAAGAATGAGAATGTAACAACACTATACAATCTGTGGTATAAAGGTATATGAACACTGTTAAACAATGGACGTTTCCAATTTTAGCTATGCCCCGCCAATCACTATCTAAGCTCCACCCACACCTCGCCGTGTTGGGATTGATCGATCCCCGAATGCCCTAGCTATCAATTTCCTGAAAACTATACAGGGAAGCTGTTGGATATTTTGTAACTAATTTGACTGGGTGCTATTGCTGCCTATGGCAGCAACAACGCCCAGTCAAATTAGTTTCAAAATATTCAACAGAATATTTATTAAATAGTAAAGGCATACAATTTGTACAACAACGCATAGACCGTCTTCAAATATGCGTTCGTGACGTACTTATCGACGTCATTCATTATGATGTCATTCTACACATCACGCAGTTCATTATGACGTCATATTATGGGTGGGTACTCTGGAAAGGGGAATGATTAATTTTAATTATATATTATTCTAATATTGTATTAGTCTAGCCACCAGAGGCTTATGTTCTGTGCACTCAAGGACCATCGGCCGATTCTGGAAATAAATCATCTTCTTCCTATATAAAGGTATCATATACTCAAGTCGACATAATTAACAGAGCAAGGAGTAACTATTTAATATTGTATGTTTAAGTGAAAATTATTATTGATGCGTCATGTAAAGTGTTGATTGAACAGCTTGTTGGCTATACGCGGTTTTTAAAATACGGAATTAGCTGTGGAAATGAACAGTGCTACAGGAAGTACCTTATTTCAACTCATATCAGCTTGTTGTGTTCATAAGACAATTTGTTGTTTTAGGATAGATGAATACCTATTAATATTTGTAATTAAAAATAAGGAATTTAGATAGAGAGACATAACGGCGATAGATCGAGATAGACTAGACACTGAATTAATATTGGATAGACGGTTGAATATCACCAGGAAGATAAGTTGGAAATCATTAAATGTTGGCAGTTTAAAGTCTTAAGAAGCAATATGTTTATTGAAGCGTCTTTCCGTGTTAGTTCATCCTGAGGTGTAGAGCTATTTCCACAGCTAATCGCCTGTAGTCTGAACTATCAGGCTATCTCTGTTATACATATGACAAGGATAGTGTTTTCAGAATTAACAGCAGCTCGCGCGATGTGTGAACATTAATAATGTAGTTAATATATAAACATGACACGGTTCATTAAAACTGCAGTATTCTGTTCCAGACATTTCCTACAGCAAAATAAGTTAAATTATGTCATACAGCTGAACCTTTCCTCAACACATGCCCACGTGGTCAGCTATATAGCTGATTGAAATGAACCCGTAACAATATGGCCCTATTCCGATGGAAATTTTCGTGGAGAATTTACTAAGACACGCTCACATCATTGACACGCGCAGTATACAAAAACTGCTTCACGAAAGATGACCAGTCGAATACACATTTGACAAAAACTAGCGCAGTCTGAAAACCGTGAAGTTTCATGCTTCGCGTAGTATTACACAAATTTACGGCCTACCCATTGGCATAGAAGGCGTACTTAGCCACCTGTTCGTGCATCGCGAAAAAGTACAATCCGAATAAGCCCCTTGTCTCTAGACATGCGTTCAAGAATCTTGCCCATATACCCGTGGCCATAAATTGTTAATTCTATCGGATGATTGCCAGGCCGATGATCGATAAACGTTGTGACAGCGAGCAGTTACGCTGATCTTGTTCGTTAATTCAACTACATGACAATGCACTGGGTACATTCATTAATAAATGAGCTGCTGATCAGTTGACTCGGCTACCTCGAGCTAAGCCCCAGTAATAGAACACAGACAGGAACCTACCGTAGGCCACACGAGCGCAGGCCTAATTATTCTAAAAATATTTAATACCATATTTTTTATTGTAACCGACAGGCCATAGCTAGCTAGGTCCACCTCATGACAGGGTACTTGAGGGCGAAGATCGTTGCTTGGGTAACCGACGCGTCCTCCATCACCTTGGAGCTGTGGGTGCCTCTACAAACGTTTGCTGATCAGAATAACCAGCTGCACAAACGGATGTGTGTGAACGGGGACATTCCGTCCAGGGTTGAATTCCACGGTCGAGTCTGAATCGTTAGAGTGGTCCATGGGGGATTCAACTACTTAATCCGTACTCTAAGAGATATAGGTTCTTATCCTACTATAACTAAGGTTGACAAAATATTATTTGTATTTTAGGGAAAGATACGACAGCCGTCTCCCATCGCGGGCTCGTCTTGCCCTTTGCACATGTGCTTAACTACAGTGTGCGTGAGCGCGAGGAGGTAGCAACATATCTTCTGTATTTTAAGGGAATGTGCCGTAGGTGACTTCTACCACGTGTGCTCTTGCCTTTCCACTTGCACCTGCGCTTCTACCGCGTGCTTTCCTATGTTATATCGCTCTCGCTCTCTCTTATTTTGAGAACAATTTGCCGGAATGCTGTTTCTGCTATAGGCAGCAATAATTGTTAATCAACTTGTTCTGCGAATAATTAGCTTATCACGCGGCAAACAATCAGCTCAACATGCACGGCTCGACTAAAATGTATTACCTGTCTAGTCCAGTATTTAAACGGAATTTTGACGTTATAACTAGATACAAGATTGCAGAGCGGCTCTCAGCAGCAGAACTCGGAGCATTGCTCTTAGCCTAATCTGTTGGTTTTATTGGCTATTACGATCGCTTTAAGGCGTCAAAAAGTGACAATAGGCTATAACGTGGAATATGATTAGACCTTGGGATTAGCCCTTAGGATTAGACCTTGGGAACAATGATTTACGGTAGAACACAATACATCTATCAAACTTATATAAGCTAGGGAAATAATTACATGTTTATGCGCATTTAATCATGGCAATCGATGTGTATCCGCCATTTTGAATTTTATGTACGTTTGAACTAACCATTTACGACCGAGGGCAGGTGCTCGGTCGAGCATAGTTAACTAGCTAGTTAAATATTTCAATTTCTATTGGTGTCTAGTTAACTATAGCTAAAGTGTGTGTCAACGCTCAGTCAAGCAGAAATAAATGCAGCGACATCGCACTGAAATGATTGTGGACGAGAAAATCGACGTATTAATTTTAACAAAAACATGGTTACAGCAACGCGGCGATGAGTCCAAAATAGCTTCTATGTCACCTGATGGATATGTCATCAAGCACCATCTGAGATCACCTCGTGGTGGTGGCATCGCGGTCATTTGTAGACGTTATGTGTTAATTAACGTTTTGTCCAATGTTGTTCCGCAGTATAAATTATTTGAGTCATTCGAATTTGTCTTGACACATGCTAAGACATCCACTCACTTCCTGTGTTTATCGCCCACCTCCATCTAAGCGAAATAAATTGACCACGGCTATGCTCCACAGTGAGTTTCTATGTCTATTGGACTACATATGCATAAAAAGTAGTAGATTTGTTTTACTTGGCGACATCAAAATTCACTTAGACAAGAAGGATCACAGTGATAGAAAAAAATGCTGGACATTGTGTCAAGTCATAATTGCTTTCACCATGTCAATGTGCCAACACACCGCAACGGTCACATTCTTGACTGGGTTATTACGCCCGAATCTACGATCAGCATTAAAGACGATCTTACAAGCGATCTTCAAATGTCCGATCACTATTTGCTAACACTGTACCTAGATATCCGTCGACCGTCCACACCAGTTGAAACAATAATCTGCAAAAACTTAGCTAAAATCGATAAATCAGCATTCCTTCACGATCTCCAGCAATAAAATCTGGTAGTGTGTCCTCCACTAAACTGTGAAGACTTGGCATATCTCTATAATAGCGAATTGTCTGCACTGATAGATAAACACGCTCTGGAGAAGGTTAAGAAAATACCATGCAGGCAAGAATCGACGTGGCTTTTTAACCCCAAGGTTACTAAAGCTAAATCAGAACGGCGGAAAGCAGAGCGCAAATGGCGGAAATCACGACTGGAAATTCATCGGCAAATATATGTAAGCGCGAGAAACGCTGTATCTAAAATTATTTCAAGGTCCAAATGCACATCATTGAGTTCCAGAATTCTTGAAACCACATCTAATCCCAAGGCATTGTTTAAACTAATGTTTTCATTTATGGGCAAGAAAAAGGAGTGTTCTTAAATATCGGTGACTCTTCACAGATCGCACAATCGTTTTCTGATTTCTTTCACGACAAAATCGAGGTCATTCGTAATCAGCTGCTGTGTTCAAGCCCTCTCAGTGACTTTTCTCCCGATCCTGCAACTTTCAGAGGCGAATGCCTTGTAAGCTTTCAACCTTTTTCCGATAACGAAGTCTTGTTGCTCCTATAAGCTTCTAAACCAACGTCTTGCTCTCTCGGCCCAATTCCTACACATGTGATTTACGAGCATATTGACATTTTACTGCCCGTCATTACCTCAATAGGTAATTCGAGTTTGGAAGCAGGTATCATGCCGAAGATATTCAAGTATGCTCTCATAAATCCTCTGCTGAAGATCTTGACCGAGATACTCTTAAAAACTATCGACCAATGTCTACTCTGCCCTTCTTAGCCAAAGTTGTTGAACGAGCAGTGCTTACGCGATTGTCAGATCATGTGTCTATCCTCAACCTTGTCGAACCATTCCCGTCAGCCTATCGTCAGGACCATAACGCAGAGACTGCACTTCTCAGAGTCCTTAATGACATCCCCTGGGCGGTGGACAAGGGAAACGTAGCTCTCTTACTCTTGCTTGATCTTAGTGCCGCTTTCGACACAATCGACCCCCAGAATCTCCTGACACATTTGAAAAACGTGTTCGGAGTTACAGGTCTTGCACGGGACTGGTTTCAATCATATCTGTCTGATAGATTTCAATCGGTTTACGTAAACGGCGTATGTTCTCACCCAGTAGAGCTTGTATGTGGCGTGCCACAGGGATCCATACTCGGCCCAGTACTTTTTATACCTTACACGAAATCATTGGGATCTGTTATCAAGAACCCTAGCCTTGACCACCATTTCTACGTGGACGATACTCAACTCACACATAGCTTCCAGCCTTCAGTGCCAGCAGCCGATGAAGCAATCAATCATATAACAACCTGCTGTCGAGACATCAAAGCATGGATGTCATCAAACATGCTTAAATTAAACGACGATAAGACTGAACTATTGTTAGTGGGCCCATCGTCTAGGCTGGCTAAAACCGACCTCAATAATATCACAATAGGTTCTAGCCCCATTAAACTGTCGAGCAGCATGAAGGACCTTGATAATGCGTTGGATAGTAAGCTAAGCCTGGAGAAGCAAGTTAGACATCTTTACAGTACTTTCTTCTTTCAGTTGAGCAACATCAGCAATATCAGAAAATACTTGTCGAAAGAAGCAACTACTACACTCGTTTGTTCGTTGGTGCTATCAAGACTGGACTATTGTAATAGTTTGCTCGCTGGCGCTCCAAAGGCGCTCATTCACAAGCTCCAGTCTGTACAGAATACAGCGGCTAGAATTGTCTCACTCTCCTGTAAATATGAACACATCTCTCCAGTACTTCGTGACTTATATTGGCCGCCAATAGAGCAGAAATTCTGTTACAAGATTCTTTGCTTGACCTACCAATGTGTAAACAACACGGCGCCGACTTACCTGTCAGATCTCATACAGCCCTACGCTCCAGGTCGCGTTCTCCTATCACAAAGAGATGGGTGGATATTGGTTGTCTGCCTGCCCGCCCACCCGCCCGCCCGCCCGTCCGCCCGCCCGCCCGCCCGCCCGTCCGTCCGTCCGTCCGTCTGTCTGTGCGTTCGTGCGTGCGTGCGTGCGTTCGTGCGTTCGTGCGTGCGTGCGTGCGTGCGTGCGTGCGTGCGTGCGTGCGTGCGTGCGTGCGTGCGTGCGCGTCTGTCTGCCTATGTCCGCACCCGTATCTTAACAACTGCTGATCCCATTTGGATCAAATTGTAACAGATATTAGCTGTGATCCGGATAAGAGAACCCGTATCCGGATCGGATCAAATTCTAGATCTGTTGGGTATGTCAGAAATTACTCAGGTCCGATTTAGCTCAAATTTAACACATGAAAGGGTGCGACCGTACACTAGGATTCCACGACCTTCGGCGTGATTCAGAAAAATACGAAAGAATCCGAAAACGTTTTACAATGTAACAAAAAGCGAGAGGGCGAGGGTATGCAATCTCCGATTGCTCCTGTTATTATACTTATCTGGCAGATTTGCAATTTTTATGTATTTGTGATAAGCGCATTTATTACAAGATTTATCTGATAAGTCTGGTATAGTATTCGTTAGCATTTGATGTCTAGAGATCAATCGCCATGATAAATTTTATTATTTTCTCATTAATAAATCGCGATATTGGCTATAGCAAATAACTAGTAAATGCTATTAGTATATATTTAATCGTCGGTTATCATTAGACAGACAGAATAGATACAATATTCCCAGAGAATGAATACCTATCGGTGCAAAGCGATACATTAAATCAGTGACCTTATTTGATGTCAATGAGGAGTATTTATTGCAAAGTTTATGGGATCTTTATAAACGTTAGACCAAATCTTGGCATTATGTAATCTTCTCTAGTTGCGAGTAGTATTCATATTCACACCATAATCTTTAAAAATAAAATTATTTAAATTGTATGCTTTTAGAAGCTTAACTTGTGTACCTCGATGCAATGTAGCGAAATAAATCCTAACACATGATGATTTCATCACGAATAAATTAATATAAATTTTTAGTTGTGGAATTGAATTAGGAACTCGTGTCTCTAAGGCCGTGTTCTCACTAGAGACTTAATCAGCAATAACGCCAGACTGAAGTATGGCGTTATTCAGGATTGAGTCTCTAGTGAGAACACGGCCTAAGCATCTAAAAGTACACAGTTTTAACAATTTTGTTTTCAAGTATTCTGTCGTGAACCTTTAATCCGGAGTAACGCCATACATCAATGTGACGCTATACTCCGCGTTAATTCTCGAATGCGAACACGGCGTATTATTTTCATACAGCCACTATTCCGGTAAATAGCAGGTATATCGGCTAGCGCTCTCAATTAACTGGCACTTGTACAGAAATAAATACGTCATTTATTTCGAAATTTAATCCCACAAAATCGGCGGTTTATCTTCCGATATATCGGTATTGCTTCCCTATGGGAACGCATCGTATTCAGTCAAAATCTCCCAGGCAGCGTTAACGTCAGTATTTTCTCTCGTTGTCTGCCAGGTAGCTCTACGGTCATCACATTATCTCGCTGTCCACCAGGTAGCACCACGGTCCAGGCGGGGACTATCTTCCAGCAGTGTGAATGAAAACCGATATATCGGCTATATATTAATCTACACAAAATATTATACATAATTAGGTAATGAGAAAGAGGTCTAAGGCCGTGTTCCCGTTAGAGAGTTAATCAGGAATAACGCCGTACTTCAGTATGACGTTATTCCGGATTAAGTCTCTAGTGAGAACACGACTTTAGACCGTGTTCTCACTAGAGACTTAACCAGGAATAACGACATACTTAAGTATAGCGTTATTCCTGATTAATTCTCTAGTGAGAACACGGCCTTTGTCTGTGTCTTGCTCGGTCTGACAACAGCTGTCAACAATAGTACATAATCACGTGTTTCTATCTTTCCATGTTTAGTTTTCTTAAAGCAGTTTTTTTAATATCAACGTTGCAGGTAGGTCAGAATGACCTGATACAATAGGCTTACATATAACCCTATCAATAGAACCGATCTCTTGAAAAATCCCACACGATTCCGTATTTGTATTCAGATCATCACCGGTTATTCCATGCAATATTCCTACGCAGCTGCACCACGCCCCTTTCTAGCTAGTATCCTTCCACTTTCTTTAAAACCTGAATTCCCAGATTCTTAATCTCAAAGTAATGGATGAATCCAGTTTTAGCTATGCCCCGCCCATCGTTAGATAAGCTCCTCCTACACTTCGCCCGTGTTGCCATCGATCGATCCCTGAACTCCTTGACTAAAAATTTCGACAAAACTATAAAGGTAAGCTGTTGAATATTTTGGAACTAATTTGACTGGGCGCTGTTGCTGCCTATGGCACCAACAGCGCTCAGTCAAATTAATTTCAAAATATTCAGCAGCATGTTTATTAAACAATAAAGACATACAATTTGTACAACAACGCCTAGTACGTCATGAATTAAGCGTTCGTGACGAACTTAGCTACGCCATTCACGTTAATCATTAAACTACACATCACGTCAAATACACGTCACGTAGTTGATTATCACGTCATAAGATTGATGGATTAGCTGGAATCATCCATTATATATGTACCGATGACAGTACCAGCCACAGTCAAATTAGTTTCAAAATTAAAATTTTAAAAGAGAATCTTTATAAAATTGTTAAGTCAGCAAAGATATACAATTTAAACACTTTCGTGACTGATTATTTCCAGTAGAAACCGTGACGGGCATATTACCATTATATTGCTAGGTCAACAGTAACGCGTGGCTTATTCTGATTACAACGCGGATAACCGATCGAATCCCTTCGCTATCGACTCACCCTCAAAATGTTCGCAAACAACGCACAGCTAATAGCATGAGCAATCAGAGATTGCAGACCCTCGCACTCCCGTCTTTTGCTCAAGGTGTAAAAGGTTTTCGGATTTTCCGGATCTTTCTTGATTTTCACATTTTTTCGGATTTCCTGGACGTTGAGTAATCATATTGCATGGATACACCCTTTCCTGTGTTAAAATTCGAGCCAAATCTAAACCACATTTTCCGAAATATCCACAGTACCAGAACTTGACCCGATCCCGATCCGGGTTCTCCTATGCGTATTATCGCCAAAGTCTAGAAACCCTTGTTAAGTATGTCTCTACGGGTTCTCTTATCCGGATAATATCTGTTACAATTTGATCCAAATGGGATCAGCAGTTGTTGAGATACGGGTGCGGATATAGACAGACAGACGCGCACGCACGCATGTATGCACGCACGCGCACACGAACGCACAGACAGACAGACAGACAGACAGACAGACAGGCAGGCATGCAGGCAGGCAGGCAGGCAGGCAGGCAGGCAGGCAGGCAGGCAGGCAGGCAGGCAGGCAGGCAGGCAGGCAGGCAGGCAGGCAGGCAGGCAGGCAGGCAGGCAGGCAGACAGACAGACAGACAGACAGACAGACAGACAGACAGACAGACAGACAGACAGACAGACAGACAGACAGACAGACAGACAGACAGACAGACAGACAGACAGACAGACAGACAGACAGACAGACAGACAGACAGACAGACAGACAGACAGACAGACAGACAGACAGACAGACAGACAGACAGACAGACAGACAGACAGACAGACAGACAGACAGACAGACAGACAGACAGACAGACAGACAGACAGACAGACAGACAGACAGACAGACAGACAGACAGACAGATTGACAGACAGACAGACCCGATCACAACACCATCTTCCCCTTACGAGGCGAGGGTGATGAACTCGATACAAGGACGACAGGAATGTAGCTATAGCCTTGAACTGGATTACTTAGTGATTGTCAAGCTTGTGAGCTTCTCATTGTTACAGAAATTGCAGCAGAAAGTAGCTACATACAATGCAAAGATATTGCTATTGAACAGGCAATATTCTTGGAGATAGTGGAGATTGAACCTTTTAATGATCAAATTGGCTCAATAAAATTTAAATATTTGTATATTGAATGCCCATTTGCAGGGCAAGAGAGGACTATTTTATTTTGCAAATTTACCACTTGAATGACTGGCTCGGTTATCAAGCCAGTCATTCCTGTGGGAAATTGTCAAAATAGTGTTCTTTTGGCCTGCAAATGGAAATTCCCCAAGACCACTACAGAGGCCATTTTTGGGACGGTTTCCTCAAGAATTGGTTCAGTTTTAAAGCACGACAACTTGGTGGAATATTATTTAATCAGTGACATTTCCCAGCGTAGCTGAAGCATTTCTGTACCCATCCATTTTCATCTTCCTACTAAAACAAGATCGGGGCCTACGCGTCACTGATACAGCCGTTGAATTTCTGGAACTGCAGGTGTAAATGTAACAGAACAACTATCTTTTGTGAGCGCACTCGTCTAAATGAAATTTATCAACTCTTAGCAAAAGATTTTAATATAAAATAGAGGTAGCGTGAATTGTGTGTATTTCCCGAAATGTGTGTTGTACGGACGCATTATGACAAAGCGCGTCTGACATACATAATAGTGTTCATTGTTCTATTAACTAGAGGGATGCATTATATCAGTTAATAGATTGATCTAGTTCTAGCTAAGCTCCGCCCACTTTTCATGGGTTGGGGCCGATTTTTATGTTTGGACTCTCAATTCTCAGAATCCTATTTTCAAGGCAATTATACAGGTAAGCTGTTGAACATTTGGAAACTAATTTGAATGGGAGCTGTTGCTGAAGCTGTTGAACATTTGGAAACTAATTTGAATGGGAGCTGTTGCTGAAGCTGTTGACCATTTGGAAACTAATTTGGATGGGAGCTGTTGCTGCCTATGGCAGCAACAGCGCCCCGTCAAATTAGTTTCAAACTATTCAACAGAAGGTTTATTAAATAGTAAATCTATCAAAGACATACAATTCGTGCATGTCACTGCCTTTTAAATATCCATGGCGGGTATCGATACGTCATTCAATCTGCATCTTGAGTGCGACATCAGCCAACAGATGACGTAATTTATTATGACATCATGCATATACTTGAGCTACAGATGGGATTCATCCGTTGCTACGTTGGGATAAATATATCGTATTCTATCTTATAGAATATACGGAAAAGACTCAGTTGATGACAAACTCTAGCCTTCGTTAATATTTAACAGCAAATACGTTAGAACCTTTACAGTTTGATTTCAGATATTTCTGTATCACTCTTTCAAGATTTCATTAACTTGTACGTCACAAAAAATTGGAATTTCTTTTTTCAAAATTGAAATAAATTCTGAAAATATATTAACCCAAGTTTATATTATAAATAGACTCAGTAAGCGATGATCCAGCAAAATATTTGCAACGTACTGTTAATATAAGAGCCACAATGAATGTGACGGACGTACATATTTTGTGTATGTCCGTCACGTATGTCCGTCACAAAATCAGACTTTCAGTTTCTATCCCTTACACTGCCATATTACAGTATACACGTTCAAGATATTAGTTTAATTAGACTATCAGTTTAATTTCCAATCACAGTTGAGTCTCGCCCATCTCCAGCACGATTATTAGCACAGATGTACTGAACTGTCCCGGACATTGCACATGATAAGTTTATATATGTATACATAGTAGTATGCAGAAAGGCGTTTTCAGTTCTCAGCGTAGATAGTATATAGGCCATAAATTATAACGTGGCAACATGACTATTTTGTATAAATAATAGTTTTAACCAGGTATGCTTGTTTGTACTAAATATATAAATGTGTTACCAAAGGTGCCTACAGGGAATTACGACTGAGCACCTAATGCTAAGAGACAGCTACATATACAATACATACAATTAACATCGTCGTAGATATATTATCAGCTATGACTAAATCCTATAATTTGCATTTGCAATTAAGATAGAAATCTAGGGAGATATTTAAGATTGTTCAGTGTAGTCAAAGACAATTACTTTAAAAACAAAATGTCATTTAAAGAATGATCATGAAAATATGGATTACCGGTACTCAATTATTTATAGTTATTATAACCTAGTAACTCATCATATTTATATAATGCATTCAGAAAATTTCAATGCAGCATACGCAAGTCAATAAAATATAGTACATGTATGTCTAACTGAAGTGATGGGCACGCCATTCTTTCACAAGAAAAATTTGGATCAACGAATGTACAAAGAACAGTTTTGTGGGAGGGTCTGGCTTTCGCCCGGTCAAATTAGTTTCAAAATATAAAAGAATCGTTATTAAGCGGTAAGGACATAGTTCTCCTAAACGTTCATGACGAACTTAGCTACGCCATTCATTACGTAGTATGACGGTGACGCCAGGCTACATGTGCCCTAATTGATTATGCCGCCATAAACTTGAGTAACAGATGCGATTCATCAATTAGCTTAAGTATGTTTGACATATTACCTGAATGATTGTTACGAAAATGAGATTCAGAGTTAAGCTCTGCATAACATAATAGGCCTACATCTATTACATCCTGTAGAGCGGGACTACATCTATTATAGCCTGTAGGGTGGGAGGAGAGGAGAGCGTCCCCTGTTCGGATCATGTTAGAAGGAATTGTCTTGCACTGTAAGTGTAAAATACTGTAATTGATGCTGATTATTTCTGCGGGATACAAATTATATGCAAACACAATGAGAGAACTTAATGCATAATGATGCTCCCAATCCAGTTAGTGTAAGGAGCAGCAGCAGCAACAGCAGCAGCCGTGGGCCACAGCAGCAGCGGTAGCAGCAACCGGAGCAGCAGCGGCAGCACCGGCGGCGGTGGCGGTGCTGGTGGTGGTGGTGGTAGTAGTAGTAGTAGTAGTAGTAGTAGTAGTAGTAGTAGTAGTAGTAGTAGTAGTAGCAGCAGCAGCAGCAGCAGCAGCAGCAGCAGCAGCGGCAGCAGCAGCAGCGGCAGCAACAACAGTTGAATTACAGAAGCAGTAGCAGTAGCAGTAGCAGTATCAGTAGCAGTAGTAGCAGCAGCAACAGTTTAATTACAGAAGCAGTAGCAGTGGCAGTAGCAGTAGCAGTAGCAGTAGCAGTAGCAGTAGCAGTAGCAGTAGCAGTAGCAGTAGCAGTAGCAGTAGCAGTAGCAGTAGCAGTAGTAGCAGCAGCAACAGTTTAATTACAGAAGCAGTAGCAGTAGCAGTAGCAGTAGCAGTAGCAGTAGCAGTAGCAGTAGCAGTAGCAGTAGCAGTAGCAGTAGTAGCAGCAGCAACAGTTTAATTACAGTAGCAGTAGCAGTAGCAGTAGCAGTAGCAGTAGCAGTAGCAGTAGCAGTAGCAGTAGTAGCAGTAGTAGCAGTAGCAGTAGCAGTAGCAGTAGCAGTAGCAGTAGCAGTAGCAGTAGCAGTAGCAGTAGCAGTAGCAGTAGCAGTAGCAGTGGCAGTAGCAGTAGCAGTAGCAGTAGTGGCAGCAGCAACAGTTTAATTACAGAAGCAGTAGCAGTGGCAGTAGCAGCAGCAGGAACAGTAGCCTGCCGTAACAAGTCAACATTACGTTTTATTTCGTAACTTGTTTATGACTGAGCTGCGCTTTATCAGAGAAAGTGAGTCGCTGAAGCGTCGAGCGTGATAATATAATAATGGCTGTATTCGACTGGAATGGTTTGATTGGCGTCTATCGAGTCCTTGATTCCAGGCCCCATTCACGCCATATCTAGTCTGGTTTTACTTCAGTCTATTATTGGCAACTTCCCAAGTTTTTACACCGGCACCCATTTATACTCCAAGCTGGAGAGGCAACGAGGATTGTAGGAGATTGTCTATGTTTCCACTGATTGCTTGTCAGCCACCTGATCGCCTTGACTTTTCGTAAGGTAAATAGGTTCTATATATTCGCTAGGAAGCCAATGTACACTAATTTCTGGCCCAGTTGAATACAGCCATCGATTACTGCCTCAGTGTTCTTACCTATCACTGGAGCGCATGACACGGTTGCTATGGCTGCTGCCAGCAGGAAGCACTGGAGCCGCATTACGTGTGCCTTGGTTACAGTTGGCACTGCGTCACTGAATGAATGATGTTACAGAGTCGTTATGCAACTGAAATTAGAAAAGAAATGTATTCTTATTTAATCGGAAATGGGCTACGCATGATGACTCTAACGCATTGTCTTGCCTGGTTTAGATATGGTATGATTTAGACTATATAATGTGAATGTTATGAAATATTTCAAAGTAATAAGGAAAATTAGTTACCTCGCCGGGATGTAGAAATTGTTTGAGTGTACCTTTCACGACCATTTCGAACACACCTCTTCAGCGCGTGACAGTCTTGATTGGTAGACCGCTGATATATAGTAGCCCTCGTCTCGGTTCATGGTTGTTGACGTGACTCCACGAGAACTGGCCAGAGTGACGTAGTCAGCGACCGTCAGTTTAGTGATGCAGAAGTAACTGAGATGGTCACCAAAGCTACACTCAAAATAATTTCCACATCCCGGAGATTTAGGCCGAACTAAATCACCTTTCTAGAGTATCTATCCATCCATCATCAGACCTCGTATGCCGTCATAATCAGCTCAGCTCCTGTATGATGACGTCATAATCATTACATCACAAAGGGTTCCATATAGACCGTCACCAAATCTCAAATGGTCCGACACGTTGTATGAATTGCTTGTCTTTGTAATGCTTTGCTATTTAATAAACATGCTGTTGAATATTTTGAAACTAATTCGACTGGGCGCTGTTGCTGCCTTAGGCAGCAACAACACCCAGTCAAATTAGTTTCAAAATATTCAACAGTTTACCTGTGTAGTTTTTTGGAAATTGAGTCAGGGTGTTCAGAGATCGATCGATCCCAACACGGGCGAGGTGTGGGTGGAGCTTAGTTAGAGATGAGCGGGGGTATAGCTAAAACCGGAAAGGTCCATTCTCCTTATTATTAATCATCCTGGGATCGGGACCAACTTGAGCGAATCAGGAGTGAAACGTTATCTTGACCAGATATGCTGTGATTTACTTGATGGTTTAGCCATCAGTAATGTCTATGAGATGGTAGAAATATTGGAGCGTTATCTAAAATTGTGTGAAGAAAATCATGCTCCTGTTCCAAACAGCTATATATCTATACAGAGGAAAATGCAAAAATGAAGCAGAACATTTGTAGCATAACTCAAGATATCGTGTTCTTAGTGGCAAAGGGTAGAAAACTAACACCAACACATACAGGATTAGGCTTGCTCCTGCATCAAACAAATAGATCTGAGAAAGTTGTGGAGTTGTTTCATAATGCCGGGAACACAGTCGGAATAGAGCCATTTGTGACGCTTGGATATAAATCTATACAACAGAGCACTTAAGCTGGGGGCATCCATCAAAAACTCAATGGGCCAATCCGTGGGTGGTGTGGAGGAGCAAATGCAAACACGATAACCCACATATAGGCCACATTTAAATCTTTAACGCTCAAGTTGACCAAAACAGCGTATGTAGTTATCTTGGGAAATGGCCATTTACAGACCAAGAGAAGGTCATTTTTGAAAATGTTCCCAGTTAAAAGATTCTACCACGTGGCGGATCGTGGTGATTTATCCTTGTCTGACTTGCCCATCACCTTTAATGGGAGAATGCAGTTCTAGCTTTGGTCCCGCCCATTCCGAGCTACGCTCCGCCCAACCTTTGTTTGTGTTCGGATCGATCGAACCTGACCTCCCTGAATCTGAATTCCCAGAAAACTATACATGTAAGCTGTTGACTATTTTGAAACTAATTTGACTGGGTGCTGGCTGTTACTACCTTCAGAATGTTTATTAAATAGTAAAGACATACAAATCATACAACTTGACGGACCATCAAGCGTTTATGGCTGACTTAGATATGCCATTCATGACGTATTAGATTGTGATGTCAGCCTACACGTGACTTAATTGTTTATGACGTCATATACTTGACTGACATTGCATTACTGATGAGATTGTATTATTCGGTTAATGTCGTCGCTCCGTAAGTGGAAGAGGGCATTTCGTTGCATGTCCGGAGTTATATCTAGAACAATAAAGGCTGTTACCGTGTTGGGATTTCGAGACATTGGCCGTGATCATGATTACAGAAAGCTGGATCTGAGTCGGATACAATTCTGAATCGATCCGTATCTATAAAACTGCTGGTCCGATTTTGCACAATTATTATCAGACGAAAGCTACACTGGTATTCTACAAATTTGGGTGGTTATCTGTAAAATCAGGAAAATCTGAAGAAATCCGTAATATCTAAGATTATTTTTAATATGATATAAACGGGACGGCGATGATCCGCAATTTCCTATTGTTCTTATTATATTTGAGCGATAGCGACAGCCCGTGCTCGTTTAAACTCTAGTGTGGGTGCAGAGAGCAAACGTCACCTAGGTTAAAGAGACATTACCTGCAAGCTAACATAAACTTTGGAAAGTTTCAATATTTTTATTGCAATGTAACGAAAGTAGTGTACTATTAATGCATACTAAGTTTTTTTACGCAAATCCAACTATGTCACCAATATTTGTTATATTAATGATTTTCTGGATTAATAGATACAGCACACTGGTTTCTTACATTTGCTTACGAATCACTCAGACTGGAGGGAACTCAGAAAAATGTCTGGACAGTTACCGAAAATCGTGGCAAAGAACAATGCCTAACAGCGCCGAGCGCTGAAAACGCAACGCAACAGCGCCAGGGCCTACTAAATACTCCGGCATTCTGTGAAATTTTTAAGTTCTCTTTATGTTTGCAATTTTAATATTTGTGAAATTCATACTTTGCTTCTTTTTACTATTACGCAGTTCAAGTGCGAGTATTGCCAGACTAGAACAGTTTTATTCACATATTTCTGTATATTAAGTTTTGAGATTTACCAGGTATTTGGGTCTATGTGTCAAATACTTGGCAAATGCTGATTTTTGTCTTATGTTGTCCAGTTTTATCAACACCATTCTAAGGGCGTGCGTGCGTGCGTGCGTGCGTGCGTGCGTGCGTGCGTGCGTGCGTGCGTGCGTGCGTGCGTGCGTGCGTGCGTGCGTGCGTGCGTGCGTGCGTGCGTGCGTGCGTGCGTGCGTGCGTGCGTGCGTGCGTGCGTGCGTGCGTGCGTGCGTGCGTGCGTGCGTGCGTGCGTGCGTGCGTGCGTGCGTGCGTGCGTGCGTGCGTGCGTGCGTGCGTGCGTGCGTGCGTGCGTGCGTGCGTGCGTGCGTGCGTGCGTGCGTGCGTGCGTTGGGGTGGGTGGGTGAGGGGGGGGGGGTGAGGGGTGATGGGTGGTGGGGGTGGGGTGGGGGTGGTGGTGGGGGGGGGGGGAGTCCAAAAAGCCCAACCATACGGGGATCCGGGGGCCTCCTGAAAATTTTGAGATCTAAATGATCTCAGATGGTATCTCCTGCATTTCCTGAGGCAAACGCCAAAGTACATTTTAATGTTTGTTAATTATTAATAAGGTGATACATGATTGTCAATGCCACGTGCTGTACCTATATAGCTACTCAGACTGTTACAGTAGAGTGGCTATATAGGTACAGCATGTGGCACTGTCGAGTGGCTATATGGGTGGCTTTATCATTATGGGTACTCAATGTGGCATTGTTACTGTAACAACGAATATAAAGTATTTCAGTAAAATTATTAATATAATATATCAATAATTTTACTGACTTTCATTTATTGACTAGTCAGTGGATAAAATGTGCGGGTGGCATGGACTCCCGCCACCCTCCCCCACTCACCAACGCACCTCCTATTCATACGGTCCTGCGGCCTAATACACGCATATATGCCCACGCTCCGGATTAACGTTAACATTTTCAGTGAGAGGTGCAGTATTCGGTGCCCGCCAGATGTAACAGTATGTAACAAGGCGAGGAACAAGTCATGCATTTGGACATTGGCTTTGAGAGGACTTGCGTCGATCCTCGCTCTTCCGACATGATAACGCCTTTTGTAATGCATGTGCCTTAAAGTAATCCAAATGCGAACGAACTCGAATATAAAGCAGCGCACTGTACATATAGATTACCGATTAATGAGAAGTCCGTGATGTTTATGTTGTATATATTATTTTCCGAATGACCGAATCAGATATTTTTATGATACTATTCTCATGGGTGAGATTTTGTTCTGTGATTTCGCGACATTGGACATGCATAATACATAACGCAATATTTGTAAATACATCTCTTGTTATCAAAGCGTCCAAACAAAGGAGTCACGTGATTATTTATTCATTTAGATAGTAATATCTTTTTGAGGTCCCATTCTTAAAATCAACACACAATTTCCATACTACTCAATAACCCGTATTAAATTTTATTTAAACGCTAATGCGTAACACCAACACAGTTTAATCGAGTCCGAAAATGCTCTGAATATAACCGGCCGTATGATTTTTCGTCATTTCTATCCAAATATCTGTCACATAACCAGTTGAGGGTAAAAGCAAACTTGAACCTGGTTTAGGCATTGTTTAAATATTTTGTTGATAAACTTGTATTTTAAGATCCAATTTGACGACAATAACTCCAGTTAGAATTGAGGTAGGTAAGCTAGTATTTGATAATACACAGGCACAGAGTAGATATAGCTGGACTAACGTTATATAGCCCAAACCACCATTATTGCCGTTTTTAATGTCTGATCTATTTCCGGCTAGTTAGGGAGACTCACGCCATCACATGACGAGTAGAATAATAAAACGGTTACGTGCACCTCGTATGTGTTCTGAATGCATTTTGTATGGTATACGCTAATATATATATATATGATAACGTTGAACTAAATGGAAATGGGAAATGATTGATTGGCATAGGTAACTCGCCGACTGAAGGGATGAGAATTGCAACAATAAAATACTGTTCCGCGTGATGATTTCTCAGCTGCTATGGAGCAGGCTAACCCGGTTAATATAAGCAGAACTCGACTCTAACGTTTTATAACCGCATATTTATACGATTATAATATTTAACAGAGAACATTTACTGAAGTACCTGTAAATCTGCGATGTATGGCCATGAAGAAATAGTCTAATAAAGAGATGAAATATTGTCTTCTAACATGATCATTGAAGCTGCTTGATGAAAGGCAGGTAACTTATGCCAAACATGAAAACTGGAAAGCTTTGCCCGTGAATGACCTTGACCCCAAGGGAGATATTAAAATGTTCAAAGGAAATTATTTAGATCCCTCAAGGCTCTAGAATCTGGGCAGGTTTGAAGAGAATCGGAAGAAAACTATAGGAGATAACACTGTTCCGATATTGCTCCCATAGGTTTACTATGGGGATATGTGGCAGCCAAAAGCTGATTTTCTCGAAAACTGTTGGTCGGATCAACCTAAAATTTGACACCAAATCAAAGTAATATGAGACGTAGAAGTTCACCAAATTTCAATTTTGGTCATTTTTACCCCAAAAGGTGCGCCTGGTCTGCATGAAAATTTAAAAAACATCTTCAGCAAAAATTCTTTTTGCACAATTTTTCATCCTGAGTTCATTTTTTTGCAAAAAACGAAAACTTGTATTTTTGTTCTTTTCAACAATCATCATCAGTGGTAACATCCTGCCCAAGTATGGGCGTGATCCGGTCAAAACTCTAGGTGTAGTAGCACTTCAAACATTCATTTGTCGGGTCAAAGGTCTGGCGGGCATTTTGAAGAAAAAAAAATATCAAAAACAAATGGCCTGTGGTAACAAATATGGTAGTGATCCGTTCAAATCTCTGGCTGTAGTACCACTTCAAAGATCAATTTAGAAAATCCCCATACATTTCCTATGGGACTTTTTGCCCACTCAAAGGAGGGTAGCTAGAAAACTGTCGTATGGATCCAAAATAAAAATAATAGCCATCGATTGTGGCATGGGCCCTTGAAGTTGACCAAATTTGGAGCTGCTCTGATGAAAACTGTAGGACGAGATAGCGCCTAAACCTTTGGGAGAAGAATAATAATAACAAAGATCCAGAGTAAAATCGCAGATAGATCGCAGATTAATAATATTGTAATATACTTAGACCTATATATGTGATCTTTTGCAACCTCCGGAACTTCTTCATTTCAGGTTAAGCTTTACGCTAACTGGATCAGTTACGTTTCTGTTTATAACGTTTACCTTTATGGTTGTATTAGTACTAAATTCTATTACCGTTTCGCACTGGCGTTGTATATGGCATCCCTGACCTTTTTACACTGACGTTGCAAGAATACACGGGATAATTCTAAGAAAATTACGCGTCGTTTCTTAATTTGCGAATCTAAACAAATGCTACGTTCTGTTGTCTTCTATATGGCCAAGTCATACGCTATCTCAATCGATTCTGACAGCCACTACAAAATGACGTAAATGATCTGATTCTGAGAGCACGAAAGGGACATCCCTCCCTACCACCCACTTAGACAACGGCAGGCGCTTATAGAGTATATTACATAGACCTAACACTCCCATCTGTCCTGATAACGGACCCTTCCATCTTTAGCCATGCCTCGCCCATCTCTAGCTAAGCTCCACCCACACCTCGCTCGTGTTGGTATCGATCGATCTGTGAACTCCTTTACTATCAATTTCCAGCGAACTATACAGGTAAGCCATTGAATATTTTGGAACTAATGTTACTGGGCGCTGTTGCTGCTTATGACATGTTTATTAAATAGTAGAGACATACAATTCGTACAACGTGTCGGACTATTAAGAGTTAAAGACGGCCAAATAGAATCATTTATGACGTATTGTTTATGACGTGAGCATACGCGTCTCTTAGTTGGTTATGACATCATATGTCGTCATATGATGGATGGATAAACTTAGGAAGGTCTATTGAGGCATTCATTTCTAGCTATGGCCCGCCCACTTTGTACAGACATTTGCCTCGAATTTAACACCTTGCAGCGGGAATTCCAGGAATTTCCAATTTCAAGCTATCTATAAGGTAAGCTGTTGACTGTTTTAAAACTAATTTAACTGGAGCTGTCTATGGCAGAAACAGCGTCAGTCGAATTAGTTTCAAAATATTCAACAGAATGTTTATTAAATTTTATATACCCCCAAGACAATTCAAACACTGTCCTGATGGACCTGCATAATTTTGATTGTGACATCAGCTAACAAGTGAAGTATTTGATCATGACGTCAAATCCTTAAGTGACTGATCGGATCCCTCAATTGGAGTTGATTTTGAGATTTGTGATGCTGACTAAGACACCAATAACATAGTTTTCAAGGTGGACACGGAATCGTTCCTATACTAGAACATATGCCCGCTGCCTCTTTATGTATTTTGAGTAGATATTCCATTAACACTTTCAACTTTAAAATGGAATCTCAATTTCAATCCGAAAAATTGTGTTTGTTGAACACCTCATGTTTGAAATAACCTAAAACGCTTTGGGCGTGTTGTAATCGATTTATATCCTTTGATCCCTGATTTCCCAAAATGTCATTTTCACGATAACCATTCAGGTAAGATGTTGAATATTTTGAAACTGGTTTGAATCGTTGCTGTTGTGCGTGTGGCAGCACAGCACCGAGTCATATAAGTTTCAAAAATGTTCAACAGTATATTTAGGAAATAGTAAATCCATCAAAGACATACAATTCGTTCACTTGACGGACTATTACCGCTTCATGTCTGAGTATTCTCTGCCGAATATGATTGTGTTATGTCAGCCTACATGTGACGTTATTGATTATGACGTCATATAATAGTGATAGGTCGAATTCATCCATTGCCCAAATTATATTCATGTATCATATGACGTAATAATGAACATACCACCACACTCTCAAAACACGGGACTCTTGGGACAGCACCCAGTCGAATTAGTTTCAAAATATTCAACAGCTTGCATGTATAGTTTTCTAGAAATTGATAGTCAGACAGTTCAGCGATCGATTGATCCTAACACGAGCGAGGTGTGGGCGAAGGTTAGATAGAGATGGGCGGGGCATAGCTAAAACAGGAATGGGCCATTGCTTGCCTGCCTCAACGGGCCATAGCCAATAAATTCCTTACTATTAATTGGCCATCTTAATGACATCAGTGACCCCACCCTCCCACCCCACCCCTACACCCACCCCCACGGATGTGTATATCATTGTGCATTAAGTCTTATTATATTTGAATGAGCACTAGTGTCGAAATTAACTTTTCCCTTTAGTGATACCCGTAGTTCGTATCTTTCTTTTGCATACGTTTGGCCGTAGTTGCGCTTCCATCTCGGAACTATCAACTAGTTACCGAAAGTGAACGCAATTGAGACACGACCTACTTTTATTGCACCGCTGTATACCAATAGGGTCTAAGTTAATTCTGATCGCGATTTTATGGTAACCCATTCATTGTGCTAAGGGGATGATCTTGATACGGTCAGCTCATAGAACTCATTTATAAACCGCAATCATCGGTCTGATTAGCTTTATTGGAATTGGTATCGGAGTAGCTGTGCGGTCATTGTTTAGCTAGATTAGATGGGTCTCTAGGTAAAACGTCAATTAGATGATTATTACCAGGAAAACATCATCATATTTTCACGTGATATCTTGTTGCGTAACTATCGCTTCAAAATCTACCCACCATAATGTTATCCACTATTTACACCTTCACAAATGTAAAAGGTTGTCTGAAATACACCGGGACATCCTTGTTCGGAGTAGTAGTAGTAGTAGTAGTAGTAGTAGTAGTAGTAGTAGTAGTAGTAGTAGTGGCAGTAGTAGTAGTAGTAGTAGTAGTAGTAGTAGTAGTAGTAGTAGTAGTAGTAGTAGAAGTAGTAGTTGTAGTAGGTTTTATTATTGTCAAACACAGGCATCATTGGAATGTAGTAGTAGTAGTAGTAGTAGTAGTAGTAGTAGTAGTAGTAGTAGTAGTAGTAGTAGTAGTGGCAGTAGTAGTAGTAGTAGTAGTAGTAGTAGTAGTAGTAGTAGTAGTAGTAGTAGTAGTAGTAGTAGAAGTAGTAGTTGTAGTAGGTTTTATTATTGTCAAGCACAGGCATCATTGGAATGTAGTAGTAGTAGTAGTAGTAGTAGTAGTAGTAGTAGTAGTAGTAGTAGTAGTAGTAGTAGTAGTAGTAGTAGTAGTAGTAGTAGTAGTAGTAGTAGTTTAATAGTGAAGTTATTATGAGCCTGCCTACGCTATTGAGAGATCATATTTGTAGTTTTTCAGCTCAGTATTATTTAGTTTAGTTTGAATGCGTGTCATCTGATGCAATTCTAGAAATCAATTGCGATACTAGGTTAAAACAATCCGAAACAGATTTTGGCGGTTTCAAATTGTCAATTAGAAACTTATTTTGGCGTATCCTTTCATCAGCACAATTATGATTATGACAATCAGTCTCACTCTTGCCCTGTAGGTGGGGCTTAGAATACACCTTCCGTATCCTCTGCGTGTCGTAAGAGGCGACTAAAGGAGGTAAGGGTGAGGTAACCCTGACAGAAACCTCGAGTGCTGAAGACGGAGGTTCCAGGCCGCACGGCGCACTCTAATAAACCATGGATCCACGCACTTAACGCTTATGATCATGTCGATAGTCACTTACAGGACTGGCGGTATGATCAGCGAACGAAAAGAAGGAAGAAAGAAGAAGAAGTCTCACTCAATCAAACTCAAACCATATCTCTGAACACGCGCATGACTCTAACAACACTTTAGTCTGTTTCGGCGTGAACCAGTGAACTACTCCGCACAGCACCTCACCGCATATTGAATGCCTTAGTCTCCTGGCTAATGGCTAGTGTGGGTAGAGAGTAAGCCTGCCGTCCATTGAAGAGAACTCTAGTGAATGTCAAGAGAAGCTTTTAATCCATGCTTGGAAATGTCACATAACTTACTTCTCGCCATAGACAGATGTTCTGAACAGTTTTAATTATCGCATTACCATATGTGTATTATTCATATACAAGCAAATCTCATTGATTCCGTTCATGAACGGAGGTGACATGCATTATTAACCATTTGACGCTCATATCAGCCACAAACGGCTTCTGCAGTGGTCTTGAGACATGTCCAGTTGCAGACCAAGAGAAGGCTATTTTTCTTTTCGATAACCAAGCCTGTCATTCCAGTGGTAAATTAAAAAAGTCTTATCTTGGTCTGCAAATGGGCATTTGCTATGAGAAAATTTAAATCTTCTTGAACAAATTCAATGGTTAAAGGGTTAAAATCACAACTAAATCATTTTTAAATACATCTCACCTTCTACGAAACAAATGTATTTTGAAAATGTCGAATACGATGTTTTCTCAATGTTTTAAGAACAATTTAAAAGTAATTTTGCTAAGGAGTGGTGTTGGTATATGCTTTGGCGTACACGTAGAAACTATTAGTGTTTGAAAAACGTTCTGCAACTTTTTAAGATGACCAGTCTATTGTATGCCGCCTCATAGAGTATATACCATCAAACTATACAGGTGGGTGCCCCTTAGAATCCGGGTGAAGAAACTAAATTGTCTAGAGTAACAGAAACATCGCCCAGGCATTTTCCATTGAACTACTCGGATAGGTTATGTGTATGGACAAGCTAAAGATGCAGAATGTCCCATTTTTGTCGGGAAGTTTCCTTGTTATTTGATAACAAAATAGTTAATCTCCAGAATATTCAATAGATACAGATATATCGCTTCAGGACATCAGTGAAAACAGACAAGAGTGGGGTAATTTCTATTAGAAATCTACATAGCTATTGGATGGTAGTTATAAAGAATGACAGTTTGTGTGTTTGATCATGGGGCAGTATCATGCTTGGAGTGCAGCATTAACCTTTGCAATTGGTCTCAAATATAATATTGCACTGTGTCACTTATCTGCTGTACTTTTTCATTTATATGCTGCTAAAACATTCTGTAATTCACACTTCAGCGATGGCAAGGTACCCTCGGCATAATTCATGAATCCATTTCCTCACTCAATCATATGACGCCATAATCAACTACTGATGTCATAATCATGAAGTCATGAATGATTCGATTAAGCTCGTCTTCGATTAAGCCCTCTTTAATGCTTAATAGTCCGACACGTTGTACGAATTGTATGTTTTTGCTATTTAAGAAATATGCTGTTGAATATTTTAAAACTAATTTAACTGAGCGCTGTTGCTGTCATAGGCAGCAACAGCACCAAGTCAAATTAGTTTCAAAATATACAACAGGTTACCTGCATAGTTTCCTGGAAATTGATAGTCAGTGAGTTCAGAGATCGATCAATCCCAACACGAGCGTGGTGTGGGTGGAGCTTAGATAGAGTTGGGCGGGGCAAAGCTAAAAATGGAAAGGTCAGTTACCATGCTAAATCTTGGCTTCACATGGCCAATTTCGGGTTGATTTGTTACGTTCCCTCAACACTATTAGCCCAAGTCACCTTTCCAGAGTACCCACTCATCATATGACGTCATAATGAACTGCATGATGTGCACAATGACATCATAATGAATGGCGTCATGAATGACGTCGATAAGTACGTCACGAACGCTTATTTGAAGACGGTCGATGCGTTGTTGTACAAATTGTTTGCTTTTACTATTTAATAAAGTTATAAAATATTCAACAGCTTCCCGGTATAGTTTTCAGGAAATTAATAGGTAGGGCATTCGGGGATCGATCAATCCAAACACAGCGAGGTGTAGGTGGAGCTTAGCTAGTGATGGGCGGGGCATAGCTAAAAATGGAAAGGTCCATTGTCAACCAGCATTCTGACAGGCAATGGAGTTCTATGTCATTTTAAAAAAGCAGCAATATTCAGAGGGGCACCTACCTGTAGTGTATGCTGTCATGTAATGACAGGTGCACCATTATTTATTATGTAATAACTATTGAATATTTTGAAAGTTTTATGGGACAGTGAGACGTTGATGGCTAAGAGAGCCACGCTTCCGGACAAACGAATTTCAGAAAATGTATCAGCGTACCGGATTGGCTGTGCTTGCACCACACAGGAAAACCGAGGCAGATATTATAGGGTTTTTATCTGATTGGTTGAAATCTAAATCATGCCATCCTGAATAGACTGGAGAAATGAATCAACATTTAATTATTAACCCTTTAACTCGCAAACTTATTCAATAACATTTTAATTTTCTCATAGAAAATCTACATTTGCAGAAGACTATTTTTTTTAGAATGTATCACTGAAATGACTGGCTTGGTAATTAGGTGAGTTTTTTGTTTACCCCTCATGTGCCAACGTAACATTCTAATTGTCAAGCCGGATAAAATGTCATCTGCAGTGCTCTGGATGAATGGCCCGATTTGTAGGTTAAGAGAACGGTAATTTTGAAAAGTTACCACTGGAATGACTGACGCGGTTAACGAGCCAGTCATTCCGTTGGTAACATTTCGATACACTCTTCTGTTGGCATACAAATCGACACTGGCTAAGAAATAACTTGAAGTTTGTTGATGGTCAAGCGGGCCAAAATCGGTCTTATAGCGAGAAAGTTACTTTTGCGAATTTCAGTTGTAAATTTACAACATTTGTGTTCTCTTGTCCCGCAGAAATTAAAACTTCGTTGCAAAATCTTGGCAATTAAAGGGATACATTGTATAAGTAGCAGCTTGAGCGCGGTGAGGCACTTTTGAAACAAGAGGAGATTAATAAGATCATCCAGATCAAAAGATGAGTATTCAGACAGTACCGCGAGGTATCTTAATAGAGGATTCCAGTTTCTCTGTCAATCATGTGACGTCATAACCAACTACACGACTTGTAGACTGACGCCAAAAACAATTACGCCATGAATGACCCGTTTTAGTCCATCTTAAAGGGGCAGATTCACAGCAGAATAGTTAAAATTATATACTTTTACAGGCTTAAATTGTGTGCCTAGATGTAATGAAACGAAATAACTCTAATATAATTTTTTAAGCTGTCAAATTGAATTAGAGGCACGAGTCCCTAATTCAAATTCACAACTAAGCCTACCAAATTTATTTACATGGAATGAAATCATCATATGTTAAGATTTATTTCGTTTCATTACATTGAGGTACACAATTTAAGCCTCTAAAAGTATATAGTCTCAACAATTTTATTTTCAAGCATTTCGGTGTGAATATGCACCTTTAAACGCTTAATAGTCCGTCATGTTGTACGAATTGCAGATACTTACTATTTAATAAGCATGCTGTTGAATACTTTGAAACTAATTTGACTGTCTATGGTAGCAACATCACCCAGTTAAATTAGGTTAAAAATATTCGGCCAGTTACCGGTATAGTTTTCTGGAAATTGATGTTTACGGAGTTCAGGGATCGGTCGATCCTAACACGGACGAAGTGTGGGTGGAGTTTATATAAAGATGGATGGATGATCCAGGTGAGCAACACTGGCCCCTGGGCGTTTTGTTATGGTGGTCATCATGAAAATATTACTGTTGGGCAAAATTATTGGCCTTACTAGCCTCTCTGGATCTCTCTTCACTATACTTCTCTCTCTCTCTCTCTCTCTCTCTCTCTCTCTCTCTCTCTCTCTCTCTCTCTCTCTCTCTCTCTCTCTCTCTCGATTATATAAATGCTCAATATGATGTACATGTATAATAATATTTAATCTGTTTATACGTTTACTTTGTTATTTTGTGTATATGTTTATGTTTGCTGCCTATACATTTTTTCTGTAGGGAGAGGGCTTTTCTAAGTTTCGAACAACTTGTGCCCAATCCCATTGTAATATATGCAATAAAATATGTTTAAAAAACCTAAAACTAAACTAAAACTGTATTCTTTATTAGCATATTGTCCTTAATACCCATGCGTATTAATTTCTCTTAACATCTAATTATTAGGAACAAACCTTGAGACAATATATACATTTCTTCTCTGCCCTGGCAGTAAGATCATCTCAATTCTATTACTCGGTTACTTTCTCAGACGCAAATTCATCAAATAAATTCTGAAGCCAATCGACTGGGTACAAAAGAAAATAAAGATAGATTAGTTGTCTTTTAGAAGAAAAAACCCAACCCCAAACAAACTGTCTGAATGCCTAAGAGGCAGTCGCAAATTATATACCGAACGCTGAATCCACATGCCTAGACAATGGCCAATAATCGATCATCATTGAAGATGACACGAGACATTATATTCATTATCAACAATGAACTTAATGGGTATAATACGAGCAAATCACGTTGCAATTATTGAGCCTATGTTTTCACCATATCTCATCTAATCAATCAATTGACCTGGTCTTGAAAATGTCCGCGATACGTTCGATCACAGGTAGCATTTAAAGAGATAACTGACGTCGATGATAATAAGATGAGAGTCGTTGTAATTTATCGGTCCATATATTATTCAGCATCCGCAATAATATGAAATATCATCACCAATAGCCGTTAATTAACCCTTACATGCCTGACACCACAAACTCTTTATGGTCTAAAGAATATTCTGTTGAATATTTTGAAACTAATTTGACTAGGAGATGTTGCAGCAACAGCTCCCTGTCAAATTAGTTTCGAAATATTCAACCGCTTTCTTAATATTGAGACACCAATTTCAATGGATAAATGCGTGCTTTTCACGGTCTCAAAAAGACGACGAAATACTATATTAAAGCCACGCTCTTGATATCTCATATGGTCATTTCTCATTGATTTTACGTATACCCAACAATTCCACCATTACAATGGAGAAATCTTGTTTTAGCTATGCCCCGCCATATCTCTATCTAAGCTCCGTCACGCCTTGACCGCGTTGGGATCAATCGATCCCTGCGATCTCTGAATCACAATTTCCAGAAAACTGTACAGGTAAGCGGTTGAATATTTTGAAACTAATTTAACTGGGTGCTGTTGCTGCCTATGGCGTGGTAATTCTATTTTTGTGGGAGATCGGGAAATGTTTATAAATCCATCAACCTCATATATAGGCTAATCAAACATTGTTTGAACAAAGATTAATACCACCACGTGCAATTATCATTTGAAGCGTGCTACTCATTTATGAAAAGACGTCGTCACCTTACTCTATTGAATTCCGTACGGGCGTGCATGGGGCCCGTGCGCGTTGAGTGAAAACTGCGATTGTTCGCTGTGATTATCACGTGTTCTGCGGAGCATGAATCCCATCATCTCAATTTGAAGACGATCATGCGAGCAAACCGTTGGACCTTTTAAAAATTAATTTGCCAGCTGCCCAGCTCCCAGGCACAAACCATTCAAACTATTGAACGAAAAACATCTTAAAATATAAATGGTTTTCAGTATTTGGTTTTCAACGGATTGCTATCCATTATTCGCTATTTCGATGGATGAATCCACTTTTAGCTATGCCACGCCCATCTCTAGCTAAGCTCCGCCCATGCGTTGAGCGTGTGTTGATAGATGTATATACATTGCACTCTGACTTCCCAGAATCCCACTTTCAAGGTAACTATAGGCCTAAAGGTGATATGTTGAATATTTTAAAACTAATTTGACTGGGTGTTGTTGCCGGCAGCATTAACGCCCAGTCAAACTAGTGTATTAAATAAAACAGACATACAATCCGTACAACTGGCAGACGTTTAAAGTACGTCATTTTAAACTACGCCATTAATTAAAATAGTTGGTTGTGACGTCAGCCTATACGTGACGTAATTGATCATGGCGTTGGTATATATATAAATATTTTTTGCATGTTGTAATCGATGTATATATATATATATATATATATATATATATATATATAAAGATATATATATATATATATATATATATATATATATATATATATATATATATATATATATATATATATATATATATATATATATATATATATATATATATATATATATATATATACTCGATCGACAGATTGAAATCCGCTGCTATATCGATTATCTGAAAATGATTGACAGAAAGTTGTTGCTTCATTCTGTCACGCTGCTTTCAAAAGCTTATTTTACCTAGCTATGCTGAATAGACAAACTAGGATATATGTGAAGGGACTCTACAATTATCCGTGCTAAGCGTAGGCTATTCCTGATCGATTTTACTGTCGTGTTTTATGCCTGTTCAAGTGTTAGAGAACAAAGCTAGAACATTTCACGTGAATTATTCATCCAGGATTAGTCTACAGTGCTCTGGGTGTCGGTTAACGCTGCTGTCGGAATGCGGGATCCCGCCTCATTTAATGTCAACCCGGAATGGGAAAGCACACCTACTCTCCGAGATGACAGCCGTTACAGACGGATGAGCATTTAACCCTTAAACCCTAGAATTTATTCAAGAAAATTTCGATTTTCTCATAGAAAATGTCCATTTGCAGATGCGAAGATTATTTTAGAAAATATACGACTGGAATGACTTGGCTCGGTTATCGAGCCAGTCATTCCAGTGGTAAATTTTCAAAAAAGTTTTTCTCTTGGTCTGCAAATGGACATTGCTCAAGCCCAGTACAGAAGCCGTTTTTGGCTGATATGAGGGGATAAAGCGTTAACACTTACATGGTAAAAATGGCGAATTCTTTATGATGTAAAGAAAATTATGTTAGGCCTTTTGAAACTAATTCGACTATACAGTATTGCTTTTTACTATTAAAATTAATTTGTTTGGGAGGTGTTAGTGCCTATGGCAGCATTTGTCTTGAAGCTGTTGGTGCCTATGGCAGCAACAGCTCCCAGCCAAATTAATTTAAATAGTCAATAGCAGTACTGTATAGTCGTCGTCACGAAATGGAGTCATTTGCATGACAATGGTTAAAAGGTTAATTATATTGTAATGACGTTCTCTACATCGGCCACAAGAATCAGGAAAAACACACAAAAAATAATTTTTTGGGTTTTGTTATTAAGCTTACCGAGACAAAAAATACTGTATGGTATGACCCATGCGCTTGTTTACATCACGTGCACTTCATTTTTGATAAGATCGTTTTAATCTGATTATGTCAGTTTTCTGTTGTTTAAAACTAGTTCCTTCGGGAACGACACAATGAGAGACACGGGGCCCATGCATGAAAATGTCATTGCGCTTAACTGTATTGATGTTGTACATTATATTCAGTAGCATTGGATATAATATAGCGTTTAATTTTAGTTTTAAAAGTTATAATTTGTCCTTGCCAAACCAAATCTACATCCATCGTCTTGCATAATCTTACTCCATCGCCTCCCTTAATAATCAGCAGTGACGTTCAGTAACATCGAGTACAATGTACATTCTTGACAACCACCATTCCGCAATGGAAATGTGTGACTTTGTACATAGCAAGGGTGGATACAATTACCGACATCTCGATTCCATATCGATTGTAGCAGCAGTAGCAGCAGTAGTCAGTCAGTTAATATTGATGACGATTATATAAGGGAGATGGTCGAAGGATTACCTACCCTAAAGCCTGCTAGGCGATGGAAGAATCATATCCGTCAATCAATAAAAGGTTATAATCAATTACGTCACATTTAGGCTTACGTCACAATACATTACAACGTATCTAGCTCCATCATGAACATTGAAATGACAGACAACAGTACCAATTGTATGTATCTGATGGAATCGCTAATTAGTAAACATAATATGACCGGACGTTGTTGCGGCCATCTAGCACGCAATAAATTTAACGCAAAATAAATAGCTCCAAATTTAAGTTTATTTACAATTTTCAGCTGTTTTAGACCTGACACAATGACCTTGACCTTGTCCTTTATTGCGACATTTGACCTTGGATGATGAAGACATCACCTCCAAACGATCGGGCTAGCACAAAGGAGTCACGATGAATACCAAACTCGTTGCAATCAGACTATCATTAGTTGCGAAATAACATATTAGGTTCTCTGTTTTAGATCTCGGTCGCCTGCGGACATTTTGGAATTATACTAATTCGAGGTGGCGGTGAGGTGGTGTGAACGAATCACAAAATATGGGTCATATGTCAGAATTTCATTAGTACCTATCGAATGTCAGCTGCGACAAATTTATTCATTTCTGTCAAATGTGTCCAGACAGCAATGATCGAAAACTTAGCGCCAAAACAACGTCAAAATGTTGAAGATCTTGAAATTGATTTGATTGACGTTGTTGCTTCCTAGGGCGGCAACAACCTCCAGTAAAGTAATTTAGATATCAACCATAGTTAATTGTAGTTCGTCAGTTGAACGTAATCACTTGTTGATACCTTGCCAAAGTGATAACGGCCACACGGTGCAGCTCAGAAATGAATTAATTTCCAAAAAAACAGAATCAAATGTACCGTTGAAGGCAGCTTCCAATCCAATTATGTTCAAAATATTGAGCAGAACATTTGTTCTTTCTCCTGGAAACATGTTATTTTAACCCTTTAAGCCTTAAATTTGTTCAGGAAAATTTAAATTTTCTCATAGTAAATGCCCATTTGCAGACCAAAAGAAGACAATTTTTGAAAATTTACCACTGAAATACCTGGGTCGGTTATCGAGACAGTTATTCCAGTGCTAAATTTTCAAAAATAGTCTTCTTTTGGTCTGCAAATGGACATTTCTCAAGACTAGTACACACCTGTTTTGGCCGGTTTGAGTGTTAAAGGGTGTAAAGTGTAATATTCACACCAAAATGCCTGAAAATAAAAATGTTAAAATTATTTACTTTTAGAAGCTGAAATTGTGCGTCTAAATGTAATGAGACGAAATAAATCTTACCATATAACGATATCATTACGCGTAAATTAATATAATGTTTTAAGTTTTGAAATTGAATTAGAGGCACGAGTCCCTAATTCAAATTCATAACTAAAAATATATATGGAATAAAATCATCATATGTTAAGATTTATTTCGTTACAGTACATTAAGATACAAAGTTTAAGCCTCTAAAAGTATACAATTTTGAAATTTTTTATTTTCAAGCATCTTAGCGTGAAAATTAACCTTTAATATATGATCTGTACAGTGATATATATTAAAGGTTAATTTTCACGCTAAGATGCTTGAAAATAAAAATTTCAAAATTGTATACTTTTAGAGGGTTCCTCTTTGTAAACACCTGCCAATCACGCGTCATTAAATACCGTCTAAAGATAACATTAATTCTCGGGATTTCGCTCTCACAATCCGAGATATATTGGAAATTAACTTTTTAACACTTAACCTTCGAAATTCTAGTGGATCGATTTCAAGATACCTGCACATGAAAGCTGTTGTTATTTTGAAATTAATTGGAATGGAACGTGTTGCTGCCATAGATAGCAACAACTCCAAGTCAAATTAATAGCAGAGTAGTCAAGAAAATATTACTTACATCACGAAAGACTTGTCGTTTCTGGTTTGTCGGCATCGGGTGTCACTGTGACCTTGACATTTGACCATTTGATCCCAAAATTGACACACTTCTTCGAGACCCCACGGCCGGCTTTTCTCCAGTTTGGTCCGGCAAGATCTCTCCAGCATTGCCAATGCTATTGATACATCTATCTTTCAGGTACATAGTTTGCAAAATAATCATTTTATTCGAGTCAACATTGTGGTGGCATTTAACCTTCTGACCCAAATTTATCTCACATTTTCGGGACCCCGCGGGCAACGTTCCATTTGAGGCTGGTCAAGATATCTCTAAGACATACCAAGGTTATTGACAAGAGCAATGCTTTGCGCTTGTTGGAATCGATACTTTGAATCCTGAATTCTCAGAATCCTAATATCATTGTAACTATACAGATAACCTGTTGTACATTTTGAAACTAATTTGCCTGGGGCGGTTGCTGCATGTGGCAGTAACAGCGCCAAGCCAAATTAGTTTTAAAAGATTCTACACAATGTTTATTAAGTACTAAAGACATACAATTGGTACAACTGACGGACTATTCCAGGTTCATGATGGAGTATTTCTGTCACTTATGATTGTGACGTCAACCTACATATGACGTAATTGATTATAGCGTCATATACTTGACTGACAGATCGGATTAATCCATCGGCAACTTGTATTATTCGGGTACATATTTTGAAATAATAAACAGCAAAAAAGACAAACGATATTTCCTCTATTGAATTAATAACTCTTCTAGCGAGTTTAGGCGAAAACTCTCGTAGCTACTCTAGGGTAGATGCGCATGTGATCAGTTATCCTCGCGTAAATGAGCACGTGTTTAAATTACATTGATTTCAGTGCAAACACGTGACTACTCGATTTACCCTTGCTGATAGGTGGGTAGCCCCAAGTAGGTACTAGAGTACGTACTTCAGCCGTTTAGGCGCTACTCTAGTAACTCGAGTAGCTACCCTACTAGGGACGTAAACTCGGCCGTTATGTTAAATTTAGAAATGTAAACGGCATAAGTGATGACAGTCTTAGAAGACATACAGAAATCTATAGATATAAACGACAACCGAGGACTGGAAACCCTAAATACAAACAGGCTTGAAAATAAGAATGCAAGTGGAACAGATAGAACACTTATTGGCTCTATTGCATCCGCAGTTAGCGCATGAACAATATTTGAAAAAGAGTGCAGTCGCACCATAACCGTCCGTCCATACATGTGATATACGTAGCCATGGCAACGCGGCTTATTGAGCAAATACATGATCAATACTCGGCCCTATTGACCCGGTATCGATCCAGTACCGTCCCAGTAAGCCGCGTAATCAAGCCAGCATAATTAATTTCGCTAACGCGGTAGTATCTAATCCGCGTTGTAGTAACATTATTAAACTCACTCAAGAGTTTTCTTCTTCCTCTTTCTTTGTGCTTCGTTAAAAACTTTGTACTACAGTTTTTATGCGATCAACTCCAAACTTGGTCAACTTCTGCTATCTAGTCTGGAATCGTGTGCTATTCACAATAATTTGGATCTGCCCCATAGGTGTTCATCTACCAACATTTTCGTAGGCAAAAAGTCCCATAGGAAATATATGGAGATTTTCAATATGAATACGCGTAGAGTTTTGGTCGGATCACTACCATACCTGGGTAGGATGTTATCATTGGATCCTGAAGATGTTTACCAACATAAAGGGTGGCATTGACCTTTGACCTTTGACCCCAATGCATCGAAAATGGCCCCATAGGGATTGAATGTGTATTATCAGGATGGATCTTTGAACTGTGACTACACATAGAGTTTTGATCAGATCACAACCACACTTGGTCAGGATGTTAACATTAGGGTCTTGAAGGTTTGATTGATCTGACCGGCTCATGTCCAAGTGGAAGGATACCACATGGGAGGAATGAACTCCTCTTCGTCAGAGAAGGTCAATGGACATATTAGATGACGCCTCCTTGTGACATCCGTTGATGTTTCCACCACAGCTGGGTGACAGGCTCAGATGGAAGGGCACTGCTGGGGCCTCAAAACTACAAGTTTTCGCTTTTGGCATAGATTACCTCCCGTTACCCATACAAACTGATTGAGATTGTTAGATTGAGTGAAATGTTTAGTTTTTGACCCCCCACCTAACTTTACCTCAAGGTCAAAGATCACCAAGTAGGGTCGCAAGATACCAGTTTTCGTTTTTGGCATATGATACCAGAGTATTCATCCATCATCTGACCTCGTATGACGTCATAATCAGCTCAATGCGTGTGTGATGACGTCACAATCATTACGTCACAAAGGGTTCCATATAGACCGTCATCAAATCTCAAATAGTCTGACACGTTGTATGAATTGTATGTCTTTGTAATCCTTTACTATTTAATAAACATGCTGTTGAATAATGTGAAACTAAATTGACTGGGCGCTGTTGCTGCCTTAGGCAGCAACAGCACCCAGTCAAATTAGTTTCAAAATATTAAAAAGCTTACCTGTATAGTTTTTTTGTCAAATTCATTTCAAAATATCCAACAGCATGCTTATTAAATAGTAGACATACAATTCGTACTACTTGACGGACTATTGAAGGTTTATGACGGACTATTTCTGTCAGTTATGATTGTGGATTGTGACACTGGATTGCGACGTAAACTTATATGTGACGTAGTTGATTATGGCGTCATATGATTGATTGAAAAACGGGATTCCTCTATTGGCTAGCAAAATACTACTCTAGCTCCCAACCTATAGCAATAAGACTAGTGATACCCCGATAGTGAACTCTTGAACCGTTTTACCATAAGCTAGATCTATAGAATTACTCACACCACAGGTGAGCTATGCGAACGACGCGAACTTGTTTCTTTAGGTGCGGTACAATTTCTGTAGGATTCTAGCTCGCATCTGTTGCTCTCAGTTTGAACAGTAGGCTAGGCCTATACGTATAATGTGCGTGGGTTCTAAAGAATTGGCTCCAGTCGCATGCGGTACAAATGGGTCATTAGTTACCGTAACCAGGACAAACCTAGCTCTAACAGTGGGTACTCTGTAGTTCAACCGGTTGCAAATCCATGACAAAGAATATTGACGTACCTTATTTCACGTGAACGTGTTACAAATCTTTGATCAAGTTAATATGATGAAATTATGCCCGTGCACTGAAGACTTTAACCATCCACCATATGACGTCATAATCAACTACGTGACGTCTAGAATGACACCATAATGAATGGCGTCATTATGACGTCATGGTTGCATAGATAACTACGTCACGATCGCATATTCGAAGACGGACTATGTGTTGTTATACGAATTGTATGTCTTTACTATTTATGGCAGCAACAGCACCCAGTCAAATTAGTTACAAAATATTCAACAGCTTACCTGTATGGTTTTCAGGAAATTTATAGTTAGGGCATTCGGGGATCGATCATCCCAACACGGTGAAATCTGGATGGAGCTTAGCTAGAGGTGGGCGGGGTATAGCTAAAAATGAAATGTGAATTAGTTGCTTGGTCTGTCTTTTCGGTAAGCTCTCAGCCACAGACGCACACGGATGGAATGCATGTGTAACGCGTCAATGATCAATTTGGCCCGTTTGCAACGGCCTATATAAAAATTTGTTATTGGCGCACCAGTTTGTAAACAGTGCAGAACCATATGACAATTTGTCCATTGGGGCGCCCTTTTGTAAACGGCACATGGTCCGTAGGTAAATTTGTTATTAGCTCGCCCGTTTGCAAACGGCGCATTGACCTATGTGCAGATTTGTTATCTCCGCAGACCATTGCTATCGTATATATTGGCTAGATCACCCATGGCTCTCTGAAAAGGGGCATTTCAGAGTTCAGTATTTTCTCGCCGATCTCGTTTATATGAGAATGTCATATTACTAACAGTATCGTATTTTTTGTTGCAAATTCAATTTCCTAGTCGAATACATTGTCAGTTTAATACATCCAGCGAAATTTTATTTGCGATAAAAATGTTATAACTACAGGTCATGAGTATCTGTACATGGAGGATAAATATAGACGATGGCTCATTTCGGATATGTTAGGGAGGTACTCCGATTATAGGTTTATCTATCTACGCATGCGCACACTTTTACTCTCGTTTTAGCAGGAATAATTGAGTAGAATTCGCTCCATACGATACCGTTATCCGATATTAGAGACACGGCATTATTACGACGTTTTATAGAACGCGGTGGTTCGACCAAGTAAGTAGCCAGAAGAATGAGACGAGTACTGAGAAACGTTACAACTGACTGATAGTTGTTGACAAGTTGCCAAAATGAAATGAAACATGAAATGAAACATCAGCTGAACAGCTGTTACTGACAGCTTGTATCGATGCGTCAAAATCTGAAAATACCCGGTCAGGCGCACTAGCGATTTACTGAACTCGAGTCATCTGCAGTTGCGACAACCAGCCCCATTGTAGGGTATGCGCATGAGTGATCTAGCCAATATACATCTATATGATATCCATGGTGCAGACCCATATGTCAAAATCAAACTTGCGCCAATGCGAAGTGTGCATAGTTGTAAACGAATTGTAATTTCTACCGCTATCTTCATAGACCAATGATTAATTTTCAGTCACTGGGGTAGTTTATTTGATATGTCTTACTTATCAAACAAGATGGTGGTGATTCACTGAATCTGTGTAAGACATGCATGGGCAATCGCTGGACGATGTGTGACCCACATATTATTTGAATAAAAGTGTTAGTTTAAAGTGTGCATAAATAAGTTTAAAAATAATAATTTCTTGCTCTGCAAATGGATATTTTCTATGAGAAGATTTAAAATTTCTTTAGTAAATGTGAGCATTAGGCTATTTAAAGTGTTTATGAATGTATCCAATAACACGCGAATTCTCCTCAATGTTAGTCACTTCATTTGCTCCTTGTGCTATTAGACTTCTCATTAATCACTTTGATCATTAAGCAGCCTACAGCCATTATGTGTAATCACAAAACAATAGATTAATCAGCGGCTTGAATCCAATCAATTATACTGCATTTGCTGATGTATACACACGCATACATATATACGCGCTGGTTATATTTGTTGTGCATGCATCGTCTTTGACCAACCGACTGAAGGAATGAGTGAATGAACGGACAGACAGATTGACAGACCAACAAACAAATTAGCAATACACACATATGGGAAGCGGTGTTTGAACAACCGAATGGATCGCTGAAATGAGCAGTAAGACGGAGTTAATGAATGGATGGATGTATTGCCTATTGGCGCATGTTTGTTATTGACATATGGGGAGTGCGCCGTTTACAAACGGGTGCACCGATAACCAATTGGTATATGTGCCTGCACCGCTTACAAACGGGTGCGCCGATAATCAATTTGTATATGGGTCATGCGCCGTTTACAAACGGGCGCGCAGATAACAAATTGGTATATATGTCTCCGCAGTTTACGAACGGTCCTACGCCGTTTGCAAAAGGGACAAATTGGTTATTGGGTCGCTACACATGTATTAGCTAAAATTGATCAAGTTTTCGCTTCTAATGTAACAGACAGACGGTTATTTTGCATTAGGGTATAACGTCCGTAACTAATCTTATTAACTGTGGATAATGTATGCATGCAATAAATTGTCAAAACCAATTAGTTCCTGGACAATGTTAGATGCTTGGGTAAATGGATAGATGTAGTTCCGACCAACACATATATTTTTGGTAGCAGCTTGCTTAGAATTGATTAGGTGAATGTAGGAATACATATTTATATCGAGCTTTGACTATAAGAAAATACAAACATGGAACTGGAAATGATCACGTGATGTTGAGGGGGTGGGGGTGGTGGGGGTGTGTGTGGTGGTCACAATATGGCGGTATGCTAAGACCTTATGTCTTATATGCGTACAGTTGAGCGTAGATTATTCCGGAGATTGTATAAAACCAGCCCTAGTAAGCATCCCAAATGACACACCGACATGATTTCAATGAAGTGACGTGGAAGCGTAATAATTTAATCAAAGAATTGCATTTTTCAGTTTTAGCTATGCCCATCACTAGCTAAGCTCCACCCACACCTCGCTCGTATTGGGATCGATCGATCCCTGAACTCCATGACTATCAATTTCCAGAAACATGTACATGTAGGCTGTTGAATATTTTGAAACTAATTTGTTTAACTATGGCAGCAACAGCGTCCAGTCAATTTAGTTTCAAAATATTCAACAGCATGTTTATTAAATAGCGAAGACATACACTCCGTACAACGTGGTGGACTATTATTAAGCGCTGTAGACGGACTATTGCGAATCATTCATGACGTCATGAGTATTAAGGGTTAACCCTTTCATGACGAAGCTGACCAAAACCGGCTTCTGCAGAGATTTCCCTTAAACCAACTAAGAACTGACCCTATGTTACCCAAGTATCTGATGTCATAATAGAAATGCGTTAGCTGTCCAGCTAACGTTATAGTGTAACGTTATAATGTGGTCCTCTTAAAGATTTCCCTTAATCCAAAACTGTTACCCAAGTATCTGATGTCATAAAAAACGCGTCACATTTTAGCCGACGCCAAAATCACATAATGCAAACAACCACCTGCCTTAACAACCAGTTTGTTGCACCCACACTGTGGCTATCCAAGAAACAATAACAAGAAACCTAATTGTAGAAAAACTATAGAGTAACACGATGAGAGGCTGTTTTTGTAGATTTAACACAGCAATGACTGGTTCGGTTATCGAGCAAGTCACTCCGGTGGTGAATACCCAAAATAGTCTCTGTCGCGATATGAATGAATATAACTGTCTACTGTTGAAAATAAGGTTGTTCTGTATTTTAGTTTAAAAAATGACTACCTTATGTACAGCAATAACCCATTTCTAAGAATACCAATCTGACATTTTTTATAATCAGTTATTATATATTTATTATAATCTAAATCCTGATGACCCCCACAATATGACTACTATAATTTTAGTACTTTGTTATTGAGATGACGGTACAATAACAGTAATAATTTTGTCATTACTAATTATGAAGTACGTGTAAATAATAACTGTAACTTTCATAATAATTCTAAGTTACTACTAAGTTACTACTACTAATACTACTACTACTACTGCTGCTGCTGCTGCTACTGCTATTGCTGCTGCTGCTGCTGCTGCTCCTGCTGCTACTACTACTACTACTACTACTACTACTACTACTACTACTACTACTACTACTACTACTACTACTACTACTACTACCACTATTACTACTACTACTACTACTACTACTACTACTACTACTACTACTACTACTACTACTACTACTACTACTACTACTACTGCTGCTACTACCGAAAGCACAAACAGTGGTTATATAACTAGATAAATACCAAAATATGTAATTATGAATTGATATATAATGTCTGATCGCCATAACATTTATAATTTCTGTAAATTCATATTCCCCATATGCCATTATGTGGCCTGGGGGTGTAAATAAAATAATCTGAATCTGAATCTGAATCTGAGAGGTCTTGAGGAAAGTCCATTTGCAGGCCAAGAGAAGATTATTTTTGAAATTTTACCACAGAAATGACTGGCTCGGTAACCGAGCCAGCCATTCCGTTTCAAAAATAGTCTTCTCTTGGCCTGCAAATGGACATTCAATAAGGAAATGATTTTCTTAACCAAATTTATACATTAAATGGCTAAGTCGTACACAGGTGAAGTATTAAATTTATCTTTTCTGTGTTCAGTACCATGTGACAAAATAACTTAGATATTGACAATTATCTCACCGTAAACTTCCTTTGTTACTAACAGCAACGGATAGCAGCAACGGCTTTCAGCAAACGTTATTCCAATAGATGCACCGATCTTTCTTCTACTAGCTACTTAGAATTGATTTCCGTCATCTGAGTGGCAATAGGTAATAATGGCACATTGTGCTTGATAATTACAGCGCATCTGTTTAAAGGTATTACGCAATAACACTATATTGATTAACGTTCTGCTTTGACGAGAAATTGTTCGGGACTCTCAGCGTCCAATTTGAGACACCCCCCCCCCCCCTCCCGCCCCCCCCCCCCCCCATATATTTCAGGGTATGGGCTCCTTTGCTACCGCATAATATTTATTTGTCATGTTGATCACAGTCTGCGCAATCAATATGCTCTATATGGACCTGTAATAACCTATTTAACAATCATATCAGCCATAAACGGCTTCTGCAGTGGTCTTGAGATATGTCCATTTGCAGACCAAAAGCAGGATATTTTTGAAAATTGACCACAGGAATGACTGGCTCGATAACCGAGCCAGTCATTCCAGTGGTAAATTTTCAAAAATAATCTTCTCTTGGTCTGCAACTGGACATTTTCTATGGGAAAATTATAATTTTCTTGAATAAAATCGAGGGTTAAAGGGTTAAAATGTTATTGCTATTTGTATATTTGCCCTTTCTACGAGTGGTCGCTAAAGACAGGTTTGTGACGGAAAGGTTTGAGCAGATCTGTTCGGGTGACGGCATGTTGGTTAGAGTTATGTCGAAAAGATCACCTGTATTAAAGAACCAAATGCCATCATTTTGCATTATGCTATTGACTATCAGATGTATTATAGGAGGCCACCCGTATGTGACTAATTACGGTAGACACATGTGATCACATTCTGATAACATTTTGATGCGCCATCGTGACAGTACTCGTCAAGTCCGCAATAACGATATTTTGTTTGTCATAATTTGTGTGGTACTTTGTCAGAACTCTTAGCGCAATGTGATAATTTTCGACTCGGTTAATAATAGTGATATGAAACGTGCCATCCCTCCAGATCCTCTATTTATTATCTGTATTTGTATTTACGATATTAACCCGACAAATATCGGGAAATCGTGAGCAATTTTCGCGATATGTTAAATATATCGAAATCAGTTAGACTGGAAGCTTCTGCTGTCATAGGCAGCTACAGCATCCAGTTAATTAATTTCAAAATATCCAAAACTTTGAAAGCTAGTTTTAATAAACACCTTTACCAATGCGCCCCGACTCGCGGCACCCACCCAACAAAACCGCTTCCAATATCGCGATATACTATATATCAAGATACCCAGATTGTTATGCAAATTTATATTGCGACATCTTATAACTATGCCCACCCGTTTCTAAATCAGCCCAGCCCACATTTTACTCGTGTTGGCATCGATTTGAAACTTTGAAACATGAATTCCGATAATCTGAATTTCAAAGTAAGTATACCGGTAAGCTGATGAATATTTTGAAATTATTCGACTGGGGCTGTTGCTGACCATGGCAGCAACCGCTCCCAGTCAAATTAGTTTCAAAATACTGAGGCAAAATAATGTTTATTAGATTGTAAATTCATCAAAAGACATGCAATTCGTACACTTTAGCGACGGACTTGCGTGACTGAGCTACGTTATTTTAATAGTGACGTCAGCTAACATGTGGCGTCAAATTGACGTATTTGATTATGACGTCAGATACTCGAGTGCCAGATCAGATTCATCCATTCATCTAACGACGGGATGCGTTCCGCAACTTCATACAGATGACTCACTATAGTTTCATTGAGACCGCTAGGTTAACACGTTAGCCATCAAATTTGTTCAAGAATATTTAAATTTTATCAAAGAAAATGCCAATTTGCCGACCAAAAGAAATTTCCCACTGGAATGACTTGCCCAAACGTTAAAAAGGCGATCCCGTGCGCACATTTTACTGTATATCCAATCGTACCCACATGTATGTTTGTCCGACGGTATCTTCTATCAAATTATCGTAAGTACATAAGCCTTTATATTTACATGGACGATGTTGTACCCAGAATATTATGAATCGGTATCTGATTTTCTCACGCCGTTTTGTAAGATAATCCTAAAGACAATCGCTTATTGATGACTTAGCTATTTGGCCTGATTTCTCAGAGTTGTGTAAATATTTCTCCACCTTGGTTCTTGGAGTCTGAGGTAGTTTCCATTTCATCCCTGTACAACAGAACCCAATCTACAATTACATTGTGTGACGCGCAAGCCTGTACTAATCGTGACTTTATGGATAGATCTTTGGAAACGACATCTCATTAATAGCTAAACATGTTTCCATCACAAAATAAGCGTACTGTTGACTATTTTTTACTTAATTTTCTTCTAAGTCATTACTGTCTAAAGCAGCACTGGCTTCCAATGAAAGTAAGTTCAAAATATTCAACAGAGCATTTCTTAGTGTGCTGAAAATTGTACTAGCTGACATATTTCTTATTTTGTTTTAAAAATAAGTAAGCTTATGTCTGAACCATATTGTAGTGATCACACACACACTCACTCGCGTGTACACGCACGCACACGCGAGTACACACATACACATACGCATACACACACGCGCGCGCGCACATAGACACACTTGATAGTAGGATATAGAATGGACCTTTCCGGTTTTAGCTATGCCCCGCCCATCTCTAGCTAAGCTCCACCCACACCTCGCTCGTGCTGGGATAGATCGATCGCTGAACACCATGACTATCAATTTCCAAAAAAAACTACACAGGTAAGCTGTTGGATATTTTGAAAACTAAGGCAGCAACAGCGCCCAGTCAAATTAGTTTCAAAATATTCAACAGCATGTTTATTAAATAGCAAAGAATTACAAAGACAAACAATTTATACAACGTATCGGATTCTTTGAGAGTTGATGACGGTCTATATGGAATCCTTTGTGAGGTAATGATTGTGAATGGATACTCTGGAAAGGTGAATTATCATTAATAATCAATCAAGGGGCGGAGTTAAGGGGCACTCTCTGTAAGCCGTTTCAATCAGGCATATCACTATTCACTTCTTAAAGGCGCAAGAAATAAGAGGTTACAATATTTTAATTGTTGTATGAAACAAAATGTTGGCTGAATAAAATAGAACAGTGTCCTATTTTCATCCAACCGTTTCATCGAACTTTTTCATCCAACAAGTTGTATACAACAAGTTGGCCCGTGAATAACCGGTATCGTCTTTGTCATCCAACTTTTTCATCTCCAACAAGTTGTGCGCACGATAGATACATAGATCTATAACATGTACGGTGTATCATACTGTTGTATTTAAGAGCTTAGATGCTCACCTGCACGCCAGAATGCTGGACACTATCTCTGTTTAATTTTAGATGCGTATAGTACAGTAAAACTACAAATTAACCTAGAACAAATTGCAACAAAATTTATTTCTTTTCTGCGGCATTCATGGGACTGCCAGGTGTCACATATCAAAAGTCGTCCAAAATCCCTCGATGGGAAAGTGGGTAAATTCGCATATTTAGCTACCGCCATTATCCGAATAATGAAACTTCCCTTACCTGCTTCATTCCGCAAATAAACGAAGTAGAAATGTTGTCTAAGCTCTGAATTTCATGGTCACGGAAGACAGTAAGCAATTGGCAATATTGCCTTGAACCACTTGTACAAATTCTCCAAACCACAGATTAAATATGGTTGTATGCACAGGGCCGGGGTAATTTAAAAAAATTATATTTAAAGTAAGTTTAATTTTGTTTTTCGCTTTTAAAATTTTATCTAAAATAAATTGCATTTTAATTTTCACTTTTATCTCACAATTTGAATAAATTTCTATACAATTCAATCAGAATATGGACATGGATTTAGATACATGCGTTATTTGTAACCGGAGCCTAGAAAATGGCTCACAAACTGTTAAGCTTCGAGTTAAAGGCTGTGACGGTATTAACAATGCTAGCAGAGCCCGTGAAAGCGATGTCATAGCTGAAGTAGGACAGAGGGGTCATGTAAAATGTCGACGGGAGTTCATTGATCCCAAGCGGATTGCCCGTGACGCAGAGAAAATTGAACAATCTCCGCCACCCATGCGAACACTCCGTTCAGAAAGTCCAACATTCAATTTTAGTGAACATTGTTTGCTATGCGGATACCCTGCAAAAATTCAAGATGGAAAGAAACGTGGCTATGATATTACCTTAGCATCCAAAACATCTCTCAAGATTGATGATGAATGTGTACAAATTGATCCACAACTCCTATTTCAAAGACTCAGTTTAATTGCTACAAATGGATCAAAAGGGAATCCAGCATCTTATTTTGAGTATGAGTTGTGCACTCATCCGCCCGCACTCTTTGATAATTCATCTCTTCCATGGGAAGCAAATAAGCCGGCACTTGCTGATGCATTGTGGAAATTAATTCAAAATGAAGATGCAGTCCTTCCAGATTCTGTCCACTATGTGCTTGATGGAGGAGCTCTATTACACCGTGTTCCATGGCAGCGTGGAGAGACATTTGCAAATGTTTGTCAAAGATATGTAAAATATTGCATAAGCAAATATGGAAAGGCTACAGTAGTTTTTGATGGTTATGACCAAGGCCCAGACATAAAAGATGTAACACATAAGAGGCGAACTCGTGGATCAGGCGCAACTGTTGTACTGACTCCGCAAACAGTTGTAACTCTGAGTAAGCCTGATTTTCTTAGTAACAAGCAGAACAAACATCGGTTCATATCAATCTTAAGTTCATCTCTCGAACAGGCTGGATGCTTAACGATAAAGGCAAGCGGTGATGCTGATGTCTTAATTACGCAAACGGCTATCTTGGCTTCAAAGTCAACAAATACTGCTCTTGTTGGAGACGATACCGACCTACTGGTGTTGCTTCTATACCATACTGATATGAATGGCTGTCAGCTATTTTTCAGACCAGAGCCTAAGCAAAATGCAAAGAAACCCCGACTGTGGAATATCAAAATGGCAAAGGAAAAACTCGGGTTCTGTTTGTGCTCACAGCTGTTAATTATCCATGCTATCCTTGGCTGTGACTCAACATCTAGGCTTTATGGAATTGGAAAATCTGCATCCCTTAGCAAAATCCAGTGCTGCAAAGAACTCTCTCAAATTGCTGAAGTGTTTACAATGAGTAATGCGAATAAAGATGACGTGATAAAAGCAGGTGAGAAGGCAATGCTTATTCTATGCAATGGCACTTCAATGGATAGTCTAGTTGCTTTGCGGTACAAGCGATTCAGGGAGAAGGTTGCAAAAAGTTCCAAGTATGTTGAAGCACGCGATTTACCACCAACACCCGCATCCACAAAGTTTCACAGTCTTCGCGTGTACTACCAAATTCAAGTTTGGAGAGGAGATGCTGGAGATATGGATCCAACAGAATGGGGCTGGAAAGTTCTCAACCACCAAATGCTGCCTGTTAAGACTGACATGCTGGCAGCACCTGACGATTTACTGTATTCATTTAGATGCAGCTGCAAAACTGGCTGTGAATCAAAGAGATGCACCTGTAGAAAACATGGGTCCAGCTGCACATCCGCCTGCGAAGACTGTAAGGGTCTCAGTTGCTCGAATTCAATAACGCTCATTGAGGAAGATGACTTGGATAATTGATGCAAGATGAAATTAGTAGAAACCAGGTACCTATGCCATACTATTTCATCCTAGCTTAGCTTAGAAACACACAATACCGTGACATAATAAAATATAATATGTATTGTATCAATATCAATGATGGTATTAGGTAAATTCATGCAAGTGGCATAACACAATACATTTAATTTGTGGAGGATATGTCAATCGTATTCATTTATTACTAAAAAAAGTCCAAAAATACCCAGTCACACATATATTACATACCGGTTTTAAAGAAATGAACAAAAATGGATTTTTCAGGTGAAATGGCCCAAATCTGGTAATAATTATGCAAATTTTACCCTTTCCTTTATTGGAATTTTGGAGGACTTTTGATATGTTGTACATGATGGCCCCCTATACACTGGGCGAGGTAAAAAAATTATGTTGCAATTTGTTCCGGGTTAAAATATTTCTGGCCTAGATTGACTGGACTATTAGGTGTGTGATGCTGACGCGTGTGATGCTTACACCTCTATGAAATAAAAATATATTTTAGTTGTGAAGTATCATGAAGTTGTGCGTATTCAACTATATGTATCCAACTTGTTGGCTCTTGTGTACTGTCAGAACCAACTTGTTGTGTACAACACGTTGTATGCTACTTGTTATATCGTGTGTATCGAGCTTAGAGTAATGTACACACACATATTGATGGCCCATTGTTCAAGACGATTCCTATTCTGTCTCTATTTAGCTTATCAGAGAATTAACCTATATTTGCTTACAATGGGAATAGCTAACCTCTAGTGGAAAGATGCCAACATCAATACCAAAGCGGGTATGATCAATAAAAATATAGAACAATGAAGATAAACAAGGAAATGTCGAAAAAAGAGCAAAGCAACTATGATATTTAAAGGTTCCGATACAACTCTATAAAATTGATCTTATATATTGCGTCTTGCCTAACATCCCATGCAATCAACCGGCGTGCTGACGCACATGACTCTCTCTCTCTCTCTCTCTCTCTCTCTCTCTCTCTCTCTCTCTCTCCCTCCCTCCCTCCCTCCCTCCCTCCTTCCATCCCTCCCTCCCTCCCTCCCTCCATCTCTCCCTCCTACTCTCTATCTCCCTCTCCCCCCTCTCTCTCTCTCTCCCTCTCTCCCTCTCTCTCACTCTTCTTCCAGGCACCCTCTCTCCAGGTGTAGAGAGTGTCCTCTCATCGCTGCAGAGCAAAATACCCCTCATACACAACTATATACTAACATAGTAATAGCACATCTGTTTTAACTGTTTCGGCAACTGAGAAATCCGTATAACAGCTGGTTAGACATGGGTCTATAACTTTGGCCGGCCGTATATCGAGTAGACACACAACTCTAATATCAAATCTGGATGGCAGGAGGTTAGGAACCTCTAAGAGAAGGACGACCTCAGGAAACACTCTGCTGACTTTCCCCCTGATAACGCAGGTTATTCGGCCAGTACTGGGCCTATACTAGCTTAAGAGAAGAATCCAATCTGTCAGTTAAATATATGACGCCACAATAAATCATGTTGCAGGTAAAATAATAATGAATGGCGTATCTTAGTTCGTCATGAACGCTGAATAACCGTCAATTGTATGTCTTTACTACTTAATAACCACCCTGTTGAATATTTTGAACCTAATTTGACCCAGTTAAATTAATTTCAAAATATTCAACAGCTTACCTGTATAGTTTTTCGAAAGTGAGGTTCAGGGAGCTCAGCACTCGATTGAGCCCAAGATGGTATAAGCATGGGCGGAGATTAGATTTGGGCCATAGGTCAAATTGGATTCATCCATTCGCCCCGATATTGGTCCAATACTGGCTCAGTAATCCGTATTATCAGAGGCATGATACGTCTCTGCTGCCCAGGAGATTAGGGTAAGGACTCTATGAGAGAAACTGGCCCACCTAAAATGCACTATATCCACCTGACTGACATGGGCACCCAAAGATTGGAGGTGGTCATGGACGCAACCTACAATGGACCTTTCCATTTTTAGCTATGGCAGCAACAGCGCCCAGTCAAATTAGTTTCAAAATATTCAACAGCATGTTTATTAAATAATAGAGACATACAATTCTTACGTGTCGGACTATTAAGTGTTAAAACGGGCCTAATAGAATCATTTATGACGCAATGATTATGACGTCATCCTACACGCCGCTTAGCTGAATACGACATCATATGACGTCATAACTCTGGAAAGGTCAATTAATGACCATGCCCAGATATAAGTTAAGACAGTGTTGGATCCCTGGTCTTGAAGACATTCGGGCTACGTGACTAAGGACGCCCCTGCGCATCGGGTATATAAGATTACATCCCAGGTAAGGCGCATTGCAAGCCTGAAACATGCACGCACGCACGCACGCATACACACCACAATGCCAATTACAGAGCCATAGCTATAGACGCCATATGAAGGGTACCATATAGAGAATTGAGCAAGCAGTATGAAGAAGCGCTCATAACCCAACCATAATGGCACTCAGTGAAATACCTCTCATCGATAACAAGCAAATAAATGCTAGTTATCTGTGTGATTAAAAATCCTACAGGAACAACATGGTGGCCAGACTTTAACTTCACAAGACACGTATATACCGCTAAATAATGCACTCCACAAATTAGATTACAGCATGGGCACACACGAAAAAATTCGCGTCTAATATTATAAGAGCAGTTAGTGACGAAATTAAGTCCGTTGAAAAGCTGAGATACGAGGACTTTTAGTAGTCTATTTGCTGCTGATGTTTTTATTATAAATTATTATAAAAGAGAAAGGCCTAATACCATAATTATGCACTGGTATATAGGCATGCACATAATTGTACAGTTTTACTAGTTATATCATGCCAAGTATAATTATTACTATCACAATACATGTATTCGGATCCTGAATGTATACGCCCATTATAGTATGCGTATGCAGTAAACTTGACTAAAGCGACCACTACACGCACCATTAGTGGCTATTCAAAATATAAGGTGAGTGTTTTTTCAAGACGTGTGATTTTGCAATTACCCGTCTTGAAAAACTATCATCGTCTGGTCCCAGCAACAGATGGTCACTATAGACAGATTTAACTGTACGCCTTTAATCACTAATAGCGCCGCCTGAATACTATCGCTATCATGCACTCGCCAAAGTCAACGTTGTCCATATGTTCGTGGAACGTACAGGGGTTAATACAGAACACTCTTGCTGGCTACCCAGTAAACAAACTTCATATGCGGTCTGTAAAAGAGGATCTATGTAAATACGATTTAATATGCCTAACTGAAACACATACTGATACTAAAAGTGATATTTCTTTGAATGGATTTGAACTAATCTCGCAAATTGACCGACCAAAGCATAGCAAAGCGCGACATGCCAGTGGCGGCATTTGTATTTTAGCAAAGGAATCCCTCAAGCATGGTATTAAAGAGATTAAATCATCTAATGAAATTGTTTGGGCTAAAATGGACAGATTTACATTTGGACTGGCTAAAGATATATATATTGCTGTTGTTTACCTACCTCCTGAAAACACAACCTATTCAACGAGAAACAATCTCGATCTGTTCCCGACACTCGAGCATGACATAGCATCATTTTCTCAAGAGGGTTCTGTATTAATCTGCGGCGACTTTAATACTAGATGTGGGAAATCTCCAGATTTTGTCCCTGATGAGTGTGATTTATCGGTTTACCTACCCGACTGTGAAATTGTAGGCCCGCCATCAACCCATGTCAGAAATAGAAATACACAAGATACTAAATCCCCAAATAATTACGGGAAAATGCTATTAGATCTATGTATCGGGACCGGACTACGAATTGTTAATGGCAGGACACTTGGTGATTTGTTTGGAAAATTTACATGTCACAAATATAATGGTAGCAGCGTAATCGATTACTTTCTGATGGATGTCGATATGCTATCTTCAATTGTCTATTTTAAAGTGGAGCCTCTAGAACTAGCTTCAGATCATTGTAAATTATCTCTTCAGCTATCAGTGAATGACATGCCAAGTGGACTGCCAAGTAGCAGCTCACATAATAGAGACGTAACCGCACCCAGACCCCTCCCTGCTAAATATATCTGGTCAGACGTATCAAAACAGAAATTCATCGATGTATGCAACAATATTGATACAAAGAGAGAAGTTGATAGCATAATTAAATCAATGAACTTCATAGATGATAATAGCAGTACAGATCTGGGGGTGGCGCTATCTAGCATAAATCACCTATATTGCTCAATTGCTGATAGATCCCTTCGTAAAATCTTACACAACGCCAAGCGGCCGAAGAGAACATGTAAAAGGAAATGGTTCGACCAATCATGCCTTGACCTGAAACGAACTATTCGAAATTTGGCAAAGGTATTGTCTAAAAATCCGAATAATCAGAACCGCTCCCAGTATTTCTTAAAGCTAAAGTGTTATAAAAAACTCATAAAGTATAAAAAGAATATTTATATCAAAAATATAATAAGCCAAATGAACACTAGCCAAAACAATAGCTCTTCATACTGGAAATTACTAAAGGAATTTAGAAACACCAACAGCCCACCTGATGAAAGCTTCATTACCGCAGACAGATGGTTCGATCATTTTCGCCATGGAAGCAAGCCATGTAAGTCCTGGAAGACATTAATTGATAGATTGCAAGATAAATTAAGCAAGTTGGAGAATGTACCATCTTTCTGTGAAATGGACTTTAAAATCACCGAGCTCGAAATAAATAATGCAGCAAAATGCTTGAAAAATAACAAATCGGCGGGCGGTGATAGGATCAGCAATGAGATGATAATCCATAGCCTACCGGTTACATCTATGGCTTTGTGTAAACTGTTTAATCGAATATTTACGTCCGGAAATTTTCCGAAATCGTGGTCATCTGGTATTATAACACCAATTCATAAAAAAGGTAGAAAAGATGACCCAAGTTGCTACCGTGGCATCACAATAACAAGCTGTCTTGGAAAGTTATTTTGTCTGGTGCTGCAAGCCAGAATTGTGAAATTTCTAGCCGATCACGATATTCTTGCTAATAACCAGATTGGCTTTAAAGCAGGCTCAAGAACTGCTGATCACGTATTAACTGTAAAAGCGCTTATCGAAACTTATACAAAGCCGTCTAGTAAACATAAGCGTAATACAGGGAATTATTTATACGCCTGTTTTGTTGACTTTAAACAAGCATTCGATTCTGTCCTGCATGAAGCGCTGTTTTGTAAATTACTGAGTCATGGAATTAGTGGCTATATGTATAAAACCATCAGAAATATGTATGCATGCGCAGAATCGTGTGTGAAGACAGACACGGGCCTTACTCCTACATTCCCAGTGCATGTTGGTATCCATCAAGGTAATGTTCTCAGTCCTGTTTTATTTAACATTTTTATCAATGATATTGTACAAATATTTAATTCTAGCTGCGATCCGCCTAAATTATATGATCAAATTGTCCCATGCCTAAATTACGCAGATGACATTACTATTTTATCAACTTCAGCTCAGGGTCTACAAAATGCACTCGATCAGTTAAGCAAATATTGTAATGATTGGGGTCTTACGGTAAATCTAGTCAAGACTTCAGTAATAGTATTTAATAAAGGTGGAAAATTAATAACCAAACACAGATTCCTATACAATAAGCAACGCTTATCGATTGTGAGGTCGTGTAAATATCTCGGCATAAAGCTACATTGTAACGGGAAATTAAAATCCGCTCAAGATGATCTAAAACAAAAGTCAATGAGGGCCATCTTTAGCCTGAAAAGCTTAAACCAATTCCATCATCTATCTGTCGATAATCAACTTAAATTGTTTGATACATTAATACGACCCATTCTTACCTATAATGTAGAAGTATGGGGCCCGCTAAATCTACTACCGTCCCTTGAGAGAAACGAAGTGATAGAAGACAAATTTGTAACTAGCTTCGAAGGTGAACATCTTCATTTAAAATTTTGCAAAAACATACTAGGCGTTCATTCTAAAACACCAAACTTATGTGTCCTTGGTGATGTAGGCCACTATCCAATCTATATCCAATCTATAGTACACGCTATAAAATATTGGATACACATCGTTTCCGAAATCCCGAAAACATCGATTATTTACAAAGCATATCTAGAAATGTATAAGAACGACAATTCAGCAATAAGCACTAACTGGGTCACAAGCATTAGAAAAATGTTGGAAAACTTCGGTTTCACAGAGCTTTGGAATAATCATGGATCGAAGAATATTAATGACACTTTAAAAAATATCAAACAATATTTGCAAAACAGGTTTATTTCTTACTGGTCGGCGTCATTAAACGACACCAGCCATAGCAGATATGACTTTTATAAAACCGTTAAATGTGCGTTTGCTATGGAAAACTATTTACTAGATGATAGGTATAACCGAAAATACAGAGTAGCACTCACAAAGTTCCGAATGAGTGCACATGTACTGCAGATCGAAAAGGGTAGACACCTCAAATTAGAGAGGCAAGATAGAATATGTTATTATTGCGATCTAGGCTGCGTTGAAGATGAGCACCATTTCCTTTTTACATGTCCTAAATACCAAGACCTCAGAGTAAAGTACTTAATTACACGCCTCGCGTTAAAAAATTGGGAGTTATTAAAGAGAAATGTACTGCAGAATCTTGCTAAATATATATACTACGCGTTTGAACGCAGAAACACAACTGTACATGTCTGATGCTGATAATTATCGTAGCAACAGCCTTACGGGCCACAGGAATAGAGGGGCCCATGGGCGTTTGAATTCAAGAACACAGCTGTACAAATCTAAGGCTGCTAATTGTCTGAAGCGACCACCACATTATGGACCACAAGAATATAGGGATCCATTTATACTTATGCACCGCCGATTTCTAGATTATCGCCGTCCAAGTTATGTGTGTGTTGGGACCAATTTATATACTTTGAACCTGGAATTCCCAGAATATCAGTCTCAGAGTAACTATACAGGCAGCTAAACTGTTGGATATATTGAGGCTAATTTGCCTCCGGGCAGTGACTGTCTATGGCAGCAACGGCCCCCGGCCAGATTAGTCTCAAACTACTGAACATAACGTTTATTAACTTGTAGATCGATCAAAGACATACAATTCGTACACTTCATAGCGGAATTGCTACGTTAAACCTTGTAATGATCGTGACGTCAGCTCCCTGATGACCTAATTGTCTATGCCGTTTTCTAACTAAGCTCCACATAAGTTCTGCGCAAGTTGGGATGAATTTATATAACTTGAACCCCGACACCCAGAACTTCAATTTCAGAGTAACTGTACAGTTAAAATGTTGTATATCTTGAAGCTAATTTGCCTGTGAACAGTGGCTGCCTATGGCAGCAGCGGCTCCAGGTCAGGTTAGATTCAAACCTTTCAACAGAACAGTTATTAAACTATAAATCAATCAAACACATACAATTGGCACTCTTCATTGCGGACTATTCAATTTTTCCCGACTGTGTTAAACCTAATAATGATTATGACATTAGCCCTCTAATAAAGTAATTTAATATGACGTCAATTACTTGGGTAACAGATTGGATCCCTCCATTAGCAACTGTGCGTATTTTAGACAGGTGGTATTCGGACCACCTGTCTTGGAGAAGCGCCATCCTCTTGCTTCCAGAACAATGTGGCTAGTCGCAGAAGGCTGACTGTATATATTATGTAATTTCATGTTCGTTCGAATTATGTTTTTGTTTCTGTAAATTCTAGTTAAACTGTTATATTATGCCAACGTTATATGTTACATTGTAGATCTCTATATGGTCAAAACGTGTAATTTCGTTCAGTACCAATACATTTCACGAAGCCACAGTGCACACAAACACAACACACAAACTACACACAACTTCAGGCTACGAGATGGAACAATCGTTGAGCGTCCCATCACACCAGGGAACTAACCGTCGATGCTGGAAGGAATAAAAATGAGACTTTCAATAGACTAGCTAAGACAGGTCAGTTGACCCCGTCCCTCCGCCCTGCGTCAACACGTTGATAAAAATAAATACATGAACACGCGGAGAAACCGCACGAATAGTGGTGTCTCTCCGTCAGATGATATTGTCAGTCTTGATCCAGGACATCAAGCCATACCCATGAGAACATAGGCTACTGGGTCGACACTGGACCAATACTGGGCCAATATCACTGACGTTATCATTGAGATTTATGCATCTGTACTGAGCACAATCGTCTAGATGCGGATCTCCACAAAATGGATTCGATACCTTCAGGAAAATTCTACGATAGCACAGGGCCGCGAACTTCATAACACATGGGATCACAAGCCTGCGTATATTGGCCACAGATTACACATTTAAGGCAGAAGAATGACACCATTGTTCCAAATTCAAAATTAATACGCTTACTATTGCTTTTGGTGTGAAAATTATAACATGAGTCAACTAGGTCGCCTCAATTTGCATGTACAAAGACAACAACTTATTTATCAATAATGAAAATGTGTTGAGCAATACCCGTAGATACAGCGAAATTTATACGTGTAATTTCAAGTCCTAATATTTTCACAACAGGGAAAAGAAAGTCAGAGATAATGGTTCTATATGACATTTATGGTGTTTTTAAGAGACGTGATGGCAAGGCACCTGGGGCCGGGCCATCATATGTTTATGATAATAATAATTAATTTTCACAATAGCCCATCAGCCCTTGAGTGTACAACATATTATACATGTATGACGGATGAATGACACCCATCAGCCTCGATAACACTTTAAAAAGAATACAAGAATAAAGGGATAAACACCACCCGTCCGAGCTAAGGCGAATTGTCCTTAAATCATTTGGTCATATAATACCACTCATTTGTCTAGGTAGATAACTTGTGGGTACCACCAAATGATTGTCGTTACATATGCCATCTGTCTTAACCATTTATCACTCGAAAATGTCCATTTGCAGACCAAGAGAAGAGTATTTTTGAAAATTTATCACTGGAATAACTGGCACGGTTATCGAGCCAGTCATTCCAGTTTTAAATTTCGAAAATAGTTTTCCCTTGGTCTGCAAATGGACATTTCTCAAGAACACTGCAGAAGCCGGTAGGTATTACATAGATTGACGCCAAAAGCAGGTGTCCGTAATAGACACGTCATGTTGCATATTACTTTGTTTAATGTATCCCACTCAGCCGATGTGGGGCAGTTGTGTGCTTTTCATGTCTCAGAAGCTTCCGTTCAACAACTATATGATGTGAATTATGGATGTGACCGAGTACGCACGCAGGGTGAAGATTGCCGAGGGAACAACGTGGTGACAGATGGTGACCCAAACACGCTTCGATCCAGGGACAAACGTATTGTGTATATTGCGTATGCAAGGTTCTATGATGCCATGTATCCCGTTGAGTGCTTCCGAAGCGTCAATACAGGCAAGTTGTTGAATATTCTGAAACTAATTTTACAGGGACTTGTTTCTGTCATAGTCCATATGCAGCAAGATCGGCCAGTTAGCGTCAACATATTCAACATAGTATTTATTAAAGTGTAAATTCATTTTAGTATTTGTGTTTTCAGCAACAAATGGCTACAGAAAAATATTTCACACGATAGCCAGACAATCCTGCACCTAGGCCGAGACGCAAACCAAGTTCGCTAGGTAATAACGTCAGTGGGATAAAAAGAACTACGCAAAAGTGAAGTGGATTGCTTCTCATATAATATAAGTATAATTAACCCTTTGAACCCGAAAGGCCAAAAACACCAAACTCATTAACGATTTAATAATTATTATGGTGGGTATTTTGAAACTAACTTGACTGGGAGCTGTTGCTGCCTATGTCAGCAACAGGCTCCTGTCAAATTAGTTTCAAAATATTCAACATCTTACCTGTAGGATTGTCTTGATTTAAGATTCTGGGAATTCAGGGTTCAAGGGGTTAAACTAAAATATGATTGCGTTTGTTCTTTGGTTGTGTGGCATCGCTGAGGGGTAATAAAATACATTTATCTCGAGTGTAATCAAATACCCTGGTATTAGAACTGTCTTAGCCGTCTATAAAACGCGTACACGTGGGCAGGTAAGCCCTTGACAAAACCATGTTAATCTTTCCGCGGTCGGCCACGTGGGACCAAGCCCTCCATTTGACGTCGATTAGTACGGCGTCTTCTTTTGACGTCTGAAAACCTGGCTTCCGATCACCGTTTCGTTGCCTAGTAACGGCATCGTTGCTGCGTCAATTTGATAGATTAAATAGGAAAAAACGAGCGAGGTACCATGGGATTGTACCTGATCTTGTGTCGATGATTGCTAAGTGAAAATTGATATTTAATTTTATAAACTAACGTTGCTGAAAGCAGTTGCTATCAGTATAACTGTTTTCAAAATAAACGCTGGTTGTCGATCCGCGTGGTCATGCACAATTTGATACTGAGCGTGGAAGCATATATTGATTAAGAAGTCAGATATAATTGTGCTCAGCGTTATCTATCATTGTAGGGTGTAATAAAATGGATGAATCTAGGTTATCAATCAATAGTATGACGTCATAATCAACAACGTCACATGTAGGCTGACGTCGTAAGCAATGGACCTTTCAATTTTTAGCAATGCACCGCCCATCTCTAGCTAAGCTCCACCCACACCTCGCTCGTGTTGGGATCGATCGATTTCTGAACTCTCTGACTCGATTTCCAGAAAAGTATACAGGTAAGCTGTTGATTATTTTGAAACTAATTTGACTGGGTGCTGTTGCTGCCTATGGCATGTTTATTAAATAGTAGAGACATACAATTCGTACAACGTGTCGGACTATAATAGACTCATTTATAACGTAATGACGTCATCCTACACGCCGCTTAGCTGAGTATGACGTCATATGACGTCAAATCATCGATGGATACTCTGGAACGGTGAATTACGTCCTGAATGATGTAATTAAGCCGGTCATATATCTTAATATTCGGTCAAGTTGTTCGAATTGTAGTCTATTACTTTACTATTTAATAACCATTCTGTTGAATATTTTGAAACTAATTTGACTTGGCGCTGTTGCTGCCAGCATAGTTTTTCTGGAAATTGAGATTCTGGGAGTACAGGGATCGATCGACCCCAACACGGACAAAGCGTGGTTGCGTGGTTGGAGGATAGCTAGAGATGGGCGGGGCATAGCTAACACTGGATTCCTCCATTAAATCTGGTTGGTACCACGTGACCTACTATAAATGTGTCGCGTGGGACAGGTACCCCGGTAAACAATTTTAGAATTGCCACGAGATTGCGGCTTTGTATTTAATGAATTCGCACAATATGGAAGCACGTTGCGCAGGGTGAGAATCATGGGATGTGATTATTGGTGTAAAGAAGTTTTACCTTTCATCTCACAACTAGGATATGTCCGCCCGTCCGTCCGTACCCTCCTTCCACCCGTTCATCTGTCCATCCATTCGTCCGTCTTAGTGCTCGCCCGTCTGTCCATTCGTCCGTCTGGCAGGCTGGCCATCCAGCCATTCGTTTGGCCTAATCATCATCGGTCGGTCGGCCGGTCGCTTCAGGCGCTCGGTCGGTCGCTTCAGTCGGTCAGTCGGTCGGTCGGCCGGTCGGCCTGCCATCCTGCCTTTCACTTTTAAATTTCTGAGAAGGCCGCAACTCGAAACTATGGCGCGTTCGCATTTGTTCTTTTGTTAAAGACGGAGCCCACTGAGTCATGGCTAAATGTTGCCCTCATATGCCATTTGTAATGGCCTGAGTGAAATAAAGAAAACAGAAACAGTCTTGTTGGAGCGTCTTGGACTCCAAAAATCGACTTGCTTCTCAGGCGCGACTCGCGACTATTCTAAGTCGTTTTGTTGATCTGTAAAATTCCTGGAATTTCTGAAAAAGCTACCAGAGTCGCAGGATCTATAGCGTTTCATCAAGAGGCGGTTTACAATGTAGACATAATGCTTATAAGGTACGCATTGTTAACACTATAAACGTTCGATGAAATTACAATATGTAAATTTGCGCCTGTGGATAGAGCATAGTTGATCTTAGGAAAGAAAACATGCTGGCAAAAAGACGAAGGTATAGTAAGCCCATAAATAACATGTTTCCGGAACAAAATATATCGTCCTGTTGAATGTTTTGAACAGGATTGGATTGAATGTGTTCCAGTCCAATTATGTTCAAAATATTCAACAGAACATTTCCTACATCGTTTTCAAAATTGTATTAACCAACATGTTTCTTTTTTGGAAATATTTAAATTTATTTATGTGCTGTACTGTAGGACAGTTCTAGGAGGCTGTTATATAACCATCCTTGTTCATGCTCCACGCTTCTTTGGTAACGCGCTCTGGGGAAAGAGCTTGCAATAAGCGAGGTCCCGGCGACAATTATTTAAAGCAGACTATATCGACAAATTAAATTGGCAGAAAATGTTTCTTCTTTGATATTTGTTTTCACATGGGGATTCTCATTAACACAGCGAGGGTCCTTGACAGTAAGTGTAGCGGATGGAATCTTATTTCGTGTTATTTGTAAAATTACATTCTTTGGCAAATGTAGATTGGACAGTGAGGAAGCCAAGGAACAAAAACTTGTCGTATGTCCAGACTCGCGAGTTATCTGAATTTCTGGAGAAGGCATGACGTCACACTCTGTCCAAAGCGTTAGATTTAGCCTATCAAGGAACAGAAACATGTAGCTTCATTCTAGCAATTAAGCGATTGGGTACAATACAAAATAGATGTCTAGTAGTTGCTTATTCTCGAGTACTATGGAAGAAAAGCAGTTTGGTAGGGCGTACTTGATAAATCCAATCTGTCACTCAAGTATACGAGGTCATAATCAATTACGCCAAGTATAGTATGGCGTCACTATAAAAAACGTAATGAATGGCGTAGCTACACCCGTCATGAACTTTTAAAAGTCCGTCAGTTGTACGAATTGTATGGCTTTACTATTTAATACACATTATGTTAAATAGTTTGAAAGTAGGTGGGGTTGTGGGTGCGTGGTTACAAGGTGGGGATTTAACGGTGGTGTGGCGCCGTACTAGGGTTATTCTAGTTATTCTTGACGGGGTTTTTAAACGTCTAGATGTGCAACGAAAATTTGGGATGCGGGAGGTGGGGCGGTTGAGTTGATGTGTGCGCGTTATACATGTTTCAGTTTTATTCCGAGTGTACCCTGAACCGCCAATCTGATGAGAATGCATACATCTTCCAAATTCACACTTGCCGTTGGAACCCACAATATCCACACCCTAGCAACGGCGCTACGTATCCTACAATACCAGTAATTGGTGACTCCGTGGTCAGCAAACGCGCTCATTTATTTCACTCTGGAATGGACGTTATGTAGGTAAACCTATATTTAAACCCATAGTCGACATGGGTGCGTGGGTCTATTGCGAATATTTCCTTCTCGCAACGCCTACGAAAACGTAATATTTGCGTTTGGAATTAAAAGCTCTCTATTTAGCCACCAGCTGGCTATTGATTCTCCATTCCTGTACACAGCGTAGAATGATGACGCGTGGAGAGAATGATAATAATAACGGAACACCACAGGTCGTACAGCTCTACACATAACACTTCCAATTATTAAACAAATCCAAGAATAGATAGGATACGTAGTATTTGTCGCCATAGTTACATGGCATCCAAACTGTTAGCGTTGCCAGGTGGATAATAGGCTACCCAGAGAAAAGAAATGACGTCACTGACTTTTAGTAGTGGAATAAACTCGCATTATTTACGAAGTTACGCTCGATCGCAAACCCTACTACAAAGAGCTATGTCAGCAATCAGTCCCATATCTCTTGATTTTTTTTTATCATTGCGCCACAGACAACGTGTATGTCATCAACCCCGCACAGTAATCTCATAAATAATCGAACACGTTTCAGAAAACAAACAAAAGAAATGTGTTAGTTAGTAAGAAATGTTCTGCTGGAGATTTTGAACATAATCGGATTGGAAGACATTGCTGCCCTTTGTTTTGAAAACGTATTACTGAGCTGTATTGTATATCCCTTGATCGTTGAACATTGAGCTACAGAAGAGAAACATGTCTGAAATTAGTCCCGTGTATCTCTTGATCTTTGAGCGTTGTAAAGATTCTCCAACCTCTAGGCCGTTTGAGAAGTATTTTGACATTCAGTTCAATCATGATTCGATTCTGAGTGGGAATCGAATTACAGACACGTCACGACACTAGGAAGACCCTCACCAGACGTTATCATTCTTTGGTTCTGATGAACCTGCTCGGGTTCACGACTCAAGCATGTCAACAGATTCTGCGACTTGGATATTCTAAGGTTTCTGTTTGTTAGCCCCGTGCATTCTTTCCGAAAAGTCAATGATCGCTTTTGAATCGATCAAATTATTCGTTCCGTATGAGCCTAGGTACCACGACTTCATCAGCGACAAGCTGGTAGATATGTATTAGCACTCTCACTCATACCCTCTCTATAGGTTGAGTTGAAGTGTGTGTGTTATGCATTGTTTCGGTTTTATTCCTAGGGTGCCCTGGACCACCAATCTGATGAGAAGGCACACCACCCTTGGCTTTGGAACCCCCTATGTCAACACCCCGGCAACGACACTGCGTCTCCTATAATACGGAGATTATAATACCGAGACTTCATCAGCGACAAGCCGGTAGATATGTATTATGTCAGCACCCTGCCAACGACACTGCTTCTCCTATAATACGGAGATTATAATACCGAGACTTCATCAGCAACGAGCCGATAGATATATATTATGTCAGCACCCTGGCAACGACACTGCGTCTACTATAATACGGAGATTATAAAACCGGGACTTCATCAGCGACAAGCCGGTAGATATGTATTACGTAGAGCGCTCGTGCGCATACCTTCACTATATATATTCCCCACGTACTTGATTAAGTCTGGGTGTAAATAAATTGAATTGAATTAAATTGATAGCCTGTCACACGCACTTGCGTTTTACTTAACTCTACTCAGTGGTGGTCGGGAAAATTGTCCCATAGTGATATTCAAATAGTGTATGTATGGTGTAGTAGTAGTAGTAGTAGTAGTAGTAGTAGTAGTAGTAGTAGTAGTAGTAGTAGTAGTAGTAGTAGTAGCAGCAGCAGCAACAGTAGCAGTAGTAGTAGTAGTTGTAGTAGTATTAGCAGTAGCAGTAGCAGCAGCAGCAGTAGCAGCAGCAGCAGCAGCAGCAGCAGCAGCAGTAGCAGTAGTAGTAGTAGTAGTAGTAGTAGTAGTAGTAGTAGTAGTAGTAGTAGTAGTAGCAGTGGCAGTGGCAGTGGCTATGGCAGTGGCAGTGGCAGTAGCAGTAGCAGTAGCAGTAGCAGTAGCAGTAGCAGTGGTAGTAGTATAGTAATGGTGGTGGCCGTGGTGGCGGCGGTGGTGGTGCTGGTGGAGGTGGTAGCGGCGGTGGTGGTGCTGGTGGACGTGACGGCGGTGGTGGTGCTGGTGGAGGTGGTGGCGGCGGCGGTGGAGCTGGTGGCCGTGATGGCGGCGGTGGTGGATTTAGTGGAGGTGGTAGCGGTGGTGGTGGTGCTGGTGGTGGTGGTGGCGGCGGTGGTGGAGCTGGTGGAGGTGGTGGCGGCGGTGGTGGTGCTGGTGGAGGTTGTAGCGGCGGTGATGGCAGTGGTGTTAATCATGGTATCTAGTATCAGTCAATATTAAAGGTAATTAATAATGTTAACAGCAGCAGTCCTCAATTCCATTATTGGTTAGAGAATTGCTTAAAGACTTCTTGGATAAAGCGGCACAGTTTCTGTAGCAGAGAGAGTTTCTTTGTCGTTAATAGTGTTTCAAAATTAAAGTAGATTGGTCTGTGTATATAATAATGGAGTAAGTATTTCTTTCTGTCGTCAGAGAAGGCTGGGCACACTAAAAGACAATGGTACTCGTCTCCGACCTCATCTGGTGGGCAAAGAGGACATCTTCAATCACTGGCCGGATGACGCAGACCATCAGCTGTGCGTGTGTGTGTGTGTGTGTGTGTGTGTGTGTGTGTGTGTGTGTGTGTGTGTGTGTGTGTGTGTGTGTGTGTGTGTGTGTTTATATATATATGTAGCCTCCAAAACGGACTCAATTATTCTTTGTGTAATTGGAAGAGAAATTGAACAGACACACATTTACGATAGATCGAGCGAGAAAAAACTGGACTCTGACTACAGGCTACAAACTCTTTGATTAGTATGCATAGCCATATAGGTAAAGGAATACTTATTTCAACTAAACCATTGTATTGTACTAATAGATGATGATACATAGATACAATAACGTCCACTTATCGAAACAATTCCTTATCAGTATTAAAGCAATTTTTCTTTAACATCGCGTTGACGTTGAACTATGTTCGCCGCCATCTTGTCTCATCAAGCGATAGTGTTTTATTTACTTTCAGGTACACAATTCAAGCCTGTAAAAGTATACAATTTTAACAGTTTTATGTTCAAGCACTTTGTTGTGAATCTGCACCTTTAATTGACTGGGAGCTGTTAGTTCCTAAGGTAGAATTCACGTCCAGCCACATTGGTTTCAAAATGTTCAACGGCTTACCCGTATGTATGTTTTTACAAATCACGGCATAAACATCAAGCTCTGGAATCTCACCGGCTAACAGGTCAATAGAGGGATCTATTTTAGCCATGCCCCGCCCATTTCTACGTGTATTTGAGCCCTGACTGTCTTTGAAGTGCTTACCAGCAACAGCGCCCAGTCAAATTAGTTTCAAAATAGTCAACAGACTGTTTATTAGATAGTAGTTAATGAGAACCAATTTGTACACTTGACGGATGATTCAATGTTCCTACCGGAGCTAGATACCTCATTAATTAAGCGTTTTGATTGTGAAATCAGCCTACATACGACGTAATTGATTATGACGTCATATACCCAAGTGGCAGATCGGATCTATCCTAGCCCGCCCTCGTTTTCCAATAGGCAATCTCCTACAACAAATGATTTGTATTAAGAAGCCACTATCTATATCCATTACAAATTGTTCCATGTGTAATTAATTGCGCAGAGAACCTTTCAAGAATATTGTTTGAAAGTGAAACCTACTTTCTTGAAAGATATGCTGACAAATATCCTCCGAAACAGCAATGCATACATAAACCAAGTTTGATTAACGTATACTTAAAATTCTTGAAACGCCAGCCCAGAATATGCTTTTGTAACCGACTGACCGACCGACTAACCGACCAAGCGACCGAGCGACCAACGACCGACCAATCGACCGACCAATCGACCGACCGACCGACCAACCGACCGACCCGACCCGACCGACCGACTAAGTGACTATCTGCTGTTAAAAGTGTGACAAACCTATTCAGATACAAAGGTATATGGCTAATGGTTACCTCACGTGATAAAAAAAATTATCGCCTCTATGTGCGTGCGTGCGTGCGTGCGTGCGTGCGTGCGTGCGTGCGTGCGTGCGTGCGTGCGTGCGTGCGTGCGTGCGTGCGTGCGTGCGTGCGTGCGTGCGAGTTTGCCTTCATCTCTTTGTCACCATCAGCTGACCAATGATTCTAGTTGGTCGATGTTTGGCTAGTGGTCGATACTAAATGTGTAAATATACTCAGGCATTTCTATTGCTGTCACTGCATGGCGCATCAAATTATGGCCAACGTCTTACAGTACCAACATAACTTGGCCACAAAACCATCCTTTGTCCCCAACAGCAAGTATTCGCTATAGACTAGTAATCCTCTGAGAACTCAATCATTAGCATCGTCATTATCGAATAGCCAAGAAGATGGCTATAACCGGATACAGTATGGATCACTATAGAAACCACATACCATTATGGACTTAAGCCATACATTATTAACGTCAGGGTAATAGCGATGTCACAATCTACAAACAGTTGGCGGACGAGGTACTCTATTTCGCGCACCACCATACCTTTATCCCCGATGTAAAGTCATTAATGCTGTATAGCGACTTTACGTGGTTTGATATTCGAGAGGTCTCGGAAGGAGAATCAATAGCGCAACTTTTTAAGAAGACTATTTTTGAAATTTTACCACTGGAATGACTGGCTCAGTTACTGAGCCAGTCATTCAAGGGGTAAATTTTCAAAAATACTATTCTCTTGGCCTGCAAACGGATATTCATCAATACTACTACAGAGACCGTTTATAGCCAGCCGGCTTCAGCATGAAAGGGTTAAACCTATCCTATAACTTATTATCCAGTGATGCTTAATATACGGGAATGACGACGGCGACGAGGACGACGGCGACAACAACAATGGAAATGACGAACGCCGTCGTCGACGACGATGCCGACGACGACGACGACGACGACGACGACGACGATTTGCCTGAAATTAATTCATGGGTGATTCGTGATATAATATTATATTGTCAGCCATATGACATAGACATAGTGGGTGAGTTACTCACGATACATATTACCAGTAAAGTAGTATTGGCCTTTTAATACATACATAGTATATAAATATAAGCATACTTTGACATTGTATACTGTATAGAGACATAAATGATCATAATTGGTATTAATCCGATATGGTAGCAACACACGCCCTAAGCAATACAGCGAGCGCATTAAATCAGTCGTATGGCATTGAACCAGTGATGCTATCAATGGTTTTCACCAACATCCCATGCAAGATAGACACTTTGATCATTCCACCTCAACATTATGGTGTTAGAGAATCAGCGAACTTTGAGTTCCAAGAGAAATGTGTCAAAGGATGTGTCAACAAAATGGTGGCTTTTCGTAAGACAGGTTTTATGACACAATTAAATCACTAGCGCAAGGTACTATAAGCGTGTAGTCCGAGTTCTCCGACTCCGCCATATGCCGATATGCCAGGTGCATATCAAAATCGGCATAGGGTGGAGTCCAGGAACTCGTATTATATAGCGTAGTGTGCGAGATGAAATGGCGTGTATTAAACATGTTAAATTTTGCAGACTACAAATGAAAAATTCTGTTTGATGTAGGGAATATTCCTTTGAATATTTAGAAACTAATTTGACTGGGAAATGTTGCCGCATATTGCTGCATCTGGTTCCGGTTAACTTAGTTTCAAAATAATCAACAGCTTATGTGTGGGCATATATTTAATTTGTGGATTTATGGCCTCTTCCCCTTATAGAGCGAGGGTACTAAGCGTGTCTATATGATAAAATTGATCAACGTCTCCTCACGGGATTACCATATTAAAGTGTCATATTTCTATTTTATGCTCAAACGCATGCCTAGCATTACGTATCCCATTTTATAGATCATAAATGCCATTTACAACATATGATAAACAGAGTCGCTTATGATAATGGACTTTCCGGTTTTAGCTATGCCCCGCCCATCGCTAGCTAAGCTCCACCCACACATCGCTCGTGTTGGGATGGATCGATCTCTGAACACCCTGACTATCAATTACCAAAAAGTACACAGGCAGATTAATTTCAAAATATTCAGCAGCATGTTTATTAAATAACAAAGATTACAAAGACATACAATTCATACAACGTGTCGGACTGTTAGAGATTTGATGACGGTCTATATGGAACCCTTTGTGACGTAATGATTATGATGTCATCATACACGCGCTAGGCTGATTATGACGTCATACGAGGTCAGATGATAAATGGATGCTCTGGAAATGTGAATTCCCTTGAAAGTTCCATTGACACTGATTTAATGTGTTTGTAATTCAAAATCCAATTTGTTAATGAATTCCAGTACGAAGTTACGCCTAATATGATAACTACTATCGTTTTTAATTGGACATATGCTACGTAAATTTTGGGCACAAAAGAGCATCCTACAGTAGCGCTGGTCGATGCACACCCGACACATCTCCAAATACCAGAGTTATGGTCCTTGCTACATATTATATTCAAAGTAATGAGAAATATGAAGATTTCAGTGAGCGTTGAAGCGATCGATAAAAATGACAGTGACAAGCTCTGTGACGTGCGGTTAATTAACTAGAGCTCTTGCTTGCTGCCAACGTAAGGCACTGGTGAGAAACGCATTTTACACTTTTCGTACGTAGATAACCTTCGTGAAACTGGCCACTGCTATGAATAAAAATCCTTTATACAGCCTTCTTCTTGATAGTTGCCACTGGAAGCTGTCCTCAGATGGTTGGACACATTTCTTCTATGAAAGCGACGTTGTAGGTCAAGTACTCTGGACAGCGTCCCGTACCTTTTTGTATGTAGTTGTGAGTTCGGAATCCGGCACTTTACACACTTTTGTCTGCATACACAGGGCAGTAGTGTAGGATATGGTCTGCATTTTCTGGTTCTTGACCGCAAGGGCAGTTCTCTGAATCTCCTATTTTCAATTTATTCAATAGATGCTGTCTGCGATTGCTATTTCGCTGTCTGAAGATGGTTATTTGTTCCTTAACATCTGGTTTAGTTCGGATGAGTTAAATGCCACTGTTGTTTAATTGTAGTTTTTATGCGTGCGTGCGTGCGTGCGTGCGTGCGCCCGCCCGTGCGTACGTGCGTGCGCCCGCGCGCGTTCATGCGTGTGCGCGCACATGTGTGTATGTGCGCGTGCGTGTGTGTGTGTGTCTGTGTGTGTGTGTGTGTGTGTGTGTGTGAGTGCGTGTGCGTGCGTGCGTGCGTGCGTGCGTGCGTGCGTGCGTGCGTGCGTGCGTGCGTGCGTGCGTGCGTGCGTGCGTGCGTTTTCCTCTTCCTAGGCTAACTCAGCATCGTGCTAAGCACCATTCAGACCTTCATTGCCTAAATTATCAGCGCGATCATTTCCATATATATTACAGTGGCCTGGGATCCATTGGAGAACTGCATGTTTGTTTTATGGCCTGCCCTAATCGAAGGAGAGATGGCATTAACTTGTCCGGCTGTTTTCTGGTTTTGTGCTTGTAAGACAGGTTTCGCAGAGTACCACCTGGGCACGGCTATCTCTAATCGCTTCTTTCACCTAACCGTCTCTATATATTAACTTGTCTGTGCATCTCCCTGGATAGTTAGTTACAAACACCTCCGAGTTAAGACGCTGTAACGTGTGTGGTGATTGATGTGTCTTGTAATTAATCCCATATGTGTGATAAATTGTGAGTGAAGAGTTCTTCTTTTCCAATGAGGCCGTGCAGCGTGTGTTGCCATTTGCCAATGGCTTGTCAGTATTGGGGAGATCGAGACTTGCTTGTGGTTTCTTTCGCTGACTAAAGATTGCTTGACTTTTCAGTCAGCTCCTTGCAGTCTCCAGCATCTTTATTTCATATGGTGACCGTGAGGCATTGCATATTTGCAAGTCGGGGGAGCGGGTTTGTCTTCTCTCAATATTCCATGGACTACATGCCCGATATAGTTCCCATTTCAATTTAAATTCTCAGGATTCCTGTTGTCATGATTTTTTCAATTTGGTGATTCTAGGTTACTCTAGGTTCGAGTTTTGGCCCGCGACATGGTATTGAGTCCGAAAATTGCGAATGTGGTTTACTTGGTGATTACTGGTATATACCAGCCCGACATCCATTGTTCCAGCATAGCCACAGCTGCTCGAACGCGAGTTTTAGCAATTCCTAGGTGGCGGGAGGAGATGGGTGGGTGGGCAGCAGATCATCGGCGTACATAGATAGTAGCTAAGTTTACCCTTTGGTATATAGCTTTCTTCAGGTCGTTGATAAATATGTTTTTGTAGTAAGATTCTTTTGGACTTTGAACGCTAACTGTTGTGTAACTACATTATTGGTTACAATTTAGATTCTCTGACACCAGCATTCACATCGTTGACGGATCCTGGCATGATTGCTTTCTTTTCCAACCCACTGCACTCACCTCTCATCTCACTTAAACACGCCACACTATCTTCAACACCTATCTGTGATAATAATTCTAGATCACATACATTAGCTAGGGCAAACAACGATAGCTTAGTGCACAGAAAAGGACGTAACATGAATACCATTCCATTCACTCTTGTTCCTAAAGACAGCATTTGCTTTATGACTATATTATGCGGAAGTGTTCGTGGGAGCGCGCGAGTTAGTTGACGAGCAATCGAACAGTCGTGCGTGTATGCGTTCGTGCGTGCGTGCGCGTGTGCGTACACGCGTGAATTTGAGCGCACCTGCGTGCTCGAGTGTGCTGAATTAATACTAATATCGCAAAATGGCATTGATTAAGTAAGACCAGCCCTCGTTCAAACACGTATCTACTGGTGCATATGCCATGTGCCACTAGACTCGCATCATATTCAATAATACGTCATTGAACTCTGCAATAATAGCAGCAGCTATTGGGAGGAGTCAAGTACTGCGTGAGGCGATGCTGACTAGGGATATCTCTTCAATGGAAACTAAGGAAGATGCCTGCACTAGCTAGATATATAATAACACCTGTACGATAAGTTACCTGTGTTTTGATGCCACAATTCGTCGATTATATAAGGCGCATGCCCGGATAATGATCCACAACTTTCGTCGCAATAATCTAGAGTGGGCGCTTTATACCCGCGTCGCTAGCGCATGGGTTAATACGGGCATAGAGTGCTTCTTCTTCTTCTTCTTGCTGTTCTTAATACATTTTTAAATGACTCGGGTTCTACTGGAGGGATGTTCTTCAAATTTAGAGGGAAGCATTTCCGCGGGTCCCGAATAAATATGCCAATTTTGGGGTCACAGCAACAGTTTTCAAAATGGATATTTATACGCGGTCTTCAATAACTCTGGTTCTACTATGGCAATCTTTTCCAAACTTTGGTGTAACCTTGCACATGGGGTTCTGAACATGCATGCACATTTTGCCGCCAAAGGCTAAAACGCAACAGCAACAGCTTTCAGCAAAATTGTTTTCAAAATACGCTTCATTCTTCAATAACTCTATGGAGCGACTTTTCGGAACTTGGGTTGATGTTTGTCTGCGGGATCCCAAAGAGGTGTACCAATTTTGCGGCCAAAAACTAAACGCAACAGCAACAGCTTTCAGCAACATTGTTTCCAAAGCAAACACCCTTGAGCTTTGACTGCCCGACTGCAAAATATATCAACGATTCGCATATTGGACAACCATGTCCTTATTTATCTAGGTCCACAAACCTGTGGGTTTAACCCTTTCATGACGGGCCGGCCAAAAAGAACTCTTGATAAATGTCAACATCCAGGCCAAGAGAAAGCTATTTTTGAAAATTTACTGGAATGACTGGATCGGTAACCGAGTGGTTAAATGTAAAATAATAGACTTCTCTTGGTCTGCACATGGACATTTATGATGGAAATGTTTTGATGTTCCTGAAAAAAGTGCCATTAAAGGGTTAACCCGTTGAACTCCCCTTCCCACCCCACCCCAGATGGCCCAGAATATTATTTTCAAGACAACTACGGTAATAACTGTTGACAAAATTGACAGGATTTCAACTCTCATGTCGCAGATGGCCAATAGAGGACTCCAACTTTAGCTATGCCCTGCCAACTTCTAGCTAAGTTCCACACACACAGACATAGCCCGTTTTGGGATCGATAGATCACTGAACTTGCTGACTATTAATTTCGAGAAAACTATGCAGATAAGATGTTGAATACCACGTGTTGTTTTTGCTGTCTATGGCAGCAACACCGCCCAGTCAATTTAGTTTCAAAATATTCAACAGCAAGTTTATTAAATAGTAGACATACAATTCGTGCAACAACGCTAAGTCCGTCATCAATTAAGCGTTCGTGACGAACTTAGCTACGCCAATTGTACGCTACGTAATTGATTATGACGTCAACATACACGTCATGTAGTTGATTATGACACGATTATGATTCACTGAGAAACTGGAAACTGATGTTAATTTGATTGGAACTTAAAATAGCATAGTCAGTAGTAGTAAGACTGGATTTTGGAAACGACGTTGTAGAAAGATGCTGCTGTCTATGACAACAACTGCATATATCAACATACATGATGATGGTGTTGCTGGCGATGCTGGTGCTTGTGGTTCTCGTGATTAGAACAGTAGGGAACATGACGATGATTATGATGATGATGGTGGTGGTGGTGGTTGTGGTGGTGGTGGTGATGATGATAGCGGTTGTGTTGGAGGTGGTGGTGGTTGTCGGGTGGTGGTGGTGGTAGTGGTGATGATGATAATGGTGGTGGTGGTGGTGGTGGTGGTGGTGGTGGTGGTGGTGGTGGTGGTGGTGGTGGTGGTCTATACCTCCTTGTTTTACCTACACAGGAAAACGCATTGGATTAGACTAGTGTGATATTGTTTGTATTAAACAGACGGTGCATATAATACTATCAGTCTATCACCAAGTGTAGAAACACGGCATCACCAGAAGCGATCCATTGAACTAGTAGAAGAAAGACAGGCGGGATATAAAAATTGGTGTCCCGGAATGTTACTAATATCAAGGGATTACGGTATTAAAGTTTATGCTGAAAACACTGTTGCTGAAATGTGTCGCTGTCTTAGACAGCAACATCCTTAAGCAACACCATTTTCAGAATACATTCAATACACACATTCCAGCTACATGGTAAACATGACAGAATACGATCGAGCCATCACAGTAATTAAACATTACGCATAGATTGAATGAAAAAAACACTATATCCTGTCTCTGATATGAGATACAGCGCTAAAATAAGACCATGTCGTTCATCATGAATCAGTGCTCTATGTACAGGTCTCCGCGTTTCAATGATTGTATCAAATAGCTGTTTCGAGTCAAAGGTCCGTATGGTTTCTCACTACAAGACAATAACAAGGACTGGCGGTATGATCAGCGAACGAAAAGAAGAAGAAGACTACAAGACAATGTGTCAATTGCAGGGTTCTTTTGAGGGTTCACGGTCTTGCGATTTAAGACAGGTGAGTTTTCATCTGTAAAACAATTTGGCCGTACACATTAAATTCTTACCTTCAATGGTGTTATCTCCGTGTGGTATAGTGTATTCCACGATTCGGTTCTTTTCCCTCTCTCTCAAACCTCCATCAGTATTCTAAGCTGAGTTCTCTAGCCAGGGGAGTGTAGAATCGATGTGAACTGTATCACACCAAACACGCTTCGACAGAGTAGCAGGAATCGACCCAAACCCACACAGCTTCCCAGTGGTGACGATTCTTATACTGCTACTGCAGTTATTGGATATACTACTACAACCGCTACTGCTGATGTCGTTGCCGCTACTGCTGCTGTTCTCGTGCTAGGTTAGATATCTGCAAATCGATATCAGTTGACACGGCTGGACCTCAGTAGGCTTGGTGTAGAATATCTTCACGCATTCTTGTGTGTCTTCAGTATGTCGCGAGAGTCTCGATAAGTCGACCACAATTCTAAATCACCAATGAAAGGGCAGGTGGTGCCGCCGCTGGAAGAACGAACAAGCAGCCAGCTCTGTTTGAGGGGTCAACTGCCTATTGGGGCCAGACGAGTGGGTTTAACCCTTTCATACCGAAGCCGACAAAAATTACCAGATTTGGTCAATAAAATCCAAATATTTGCTTATTGAGTGTCCAGTTGCAGGCTGAGAGAAGACTTTTTTAAATTCACCACTGGAACGACTGGCTCGATTATCGAGCCAGTCATTACAGTGGTAAGTTTTCAAAAGTGATCTTCTCTTGGCCTGCAACTGTATGAAAGGGTTAAACGCGCTCATCTGCCCCCAATAGGACAAGAGGCAGCGAATCGAGAAATGATATCATCACTCATGCCGGCGTATTGCGCGGAGGGCATAATAACAACAACAACAACAACAAGAACATATATGCCAAAAGAAATCGGTGAGAAACTGGACGAAGATAGACATTTTGGTTAATAACCACATTTTAGTGATAATATCTTGATATGATAATCCGGTGTCCACAAAGAATTATCCACAATTCACACATCGGATGGGAATACGAATGGATTAAAATACGGTAGCCAGCCTGCTTGCTGGTATGTTAATGCCTGTTCCCAGAAACTATTTAATACATTTAATTCAAACATAACAAATGGTGTTCCTGTAAAATAAAATTTCTCATCTTCAGCTGTAGCGTACTTGAAAATTTAATATATGGGCCCAATCATGTACATTGTGATAGAAGTACCAGATTTGGCACATACAATCACTCCTTAAGGAATGCACTTCAAGGAAAATGTGTTGGGCATTCAAAATTTTCAAAATGGCAGCCAGATTACAGATGGCGGACTGACGCTCAACAAATTTACTGGATACAAGACTCTATCCATAGGGACGGTCCTGGATAATGTGATAAAAACATTCAAATTGACACAAACGATCCTAAATAGATGTATTTTTAAGTGCATGGCTGCTGCAAGTCACCAATCAGTAACTACTGAATATTTTGAAGGCAATTTGACTGAATGTTGTTGGTTGCTTAGCGACCTACAACCTTCAGTCTAATTGTTTTCAAAATATTGAACATATCCAGAGTTAAACCTCATGGAAAATGTATCCTGCAGAAATTCAGCAGGCGGACAATTAAAATGGCCTGTTTGTAAAATAACTATTACAAGATGGCATTCAAAGTCTAAATGTCCGTCATCCATCTTCCGCCATATTTTTCAACTAAGTATGTCGTTCTTCATAATTTGTAAATTCAGCCCCTATATAGAAATTACCAAGTACACTCTTATAAGTGGGGCACAGAGGTGCGAATTTAAAGCTGTCAAACCACTTATCCGCATAATGCATGTGCAATGTGCTATATAAATGGAGCTATTGATATATCAATGAATCCGTTTATCTAAACAGATTGAGTATAGGTAATGCGGATAAATAAAAAGTTGACCTTAGTCACCAGTAACAGCGACCATTTGTCTCAGTGATGATCACGTGCCATGACATCACATGTGTGCGTGCGTGTGTGCGTGCGTATGTGTGCGTGTTTGTGTGCGTGCGTGCGTGCGTGTGTGTGTAACCGTGCGTGCGTACGTGCGTGCGTGCGTGCGGGGCGGTCGGGCAGGACGCGGCCGGCCGATTCGCGTGCGTGCGTGCGTGCGTGCGTGTGTGTGTGTGTGGTGGACAGTAACTAAAAGGCGCATGAGAATATGCTCACACGCGATCGATCACCAGTATCAAACCGGTTTGATATTTGGCATCAATCTCAGCGGCTTTTCGTCCAGTCTCCTTGTGATGGTATAGCGTGTGCTACAACTAAATATCACGTTGTCTGCTCACCATCCAGCTCAAGCAAGAATAGTTTGAAGCCGGTATCTCGGCACTTCTTCCAATTCTCCGAAATCAAGCACGTGATAAAGGTACCGTTAAACATGCACTGGACACAGTATAAGAGACACTCTTATATCTAAACCCATCCCAGTGGTAACTGCTGACCAGCCACCCGTTGCTCCGACTAAGCAGATCCAATGGATTTGGCCAGCGGAGTATGGAAACCGGTCGTTGTGTGTGCAGATTTCCATGTCGAAATAGCTTCTCTCAAACTGATTCGCAATGAATCGCAGTGGATGGACAGCTGCCATTGATGTATTTGATATTGCATCTTCTGGTAGTGCGGATTCTTTTCTCAGTGATTCCGGTGCTGCAAAAACACCCTGCATCCATTACACAACAGCAGGTTCCCTTTACAATTTGATGATAAAAGCATTTATGAATGAGAGAAATAACAGCCGAAAAAGATGTTGTTGATGATTTTGTGGAGTGGTGCCAGTGTAGGTGTTCTAGGCGGCAATGCCTTGTTTAAAGGATATGGAGTTCGAGATAGAGTTGGCACTATTCGCTTATATACGCTCATTGTGAGAAGGAAACTTTGATGCATATCAGAGAACATTTGCAAATCTGGTGCCATTCTTTTTCGCAAATAATAATATCCACTATTGTAGAAGGTCCACAATTCAACTGAATGACATGGTCATGTTGAAAGACACACCTCGAGATATTGAAGAGACTTTTCTTCGAGACATTTTTCTGGAATCGGGATTGATCAGGCACGCAAACACAATGCGGCCCAGCGCTCTTGCGATGGATGGTTTCTGAACCAGATACAAGCATGTTCAACAGTATGAGGTTGCTTGCCAAGCAAAACGAAAGAGCTAAACCAAACACCATGACGACAACACATCGGCTCAACAGCGTATCTATGTAGAGGTAAAGAACCTGACAAGGTGTGCTGATGAGATGGGTAACCCTTTCATGGAAGAGGTGAATCAGTTGGTTCAAAAGAGGTCTCAAAAGCTGATACAGTTAATGAATACAAGCAAAGAGGCCAAGAGCAATTCTGCCAATTCAGAGAAAATGTATGACCCAATTAAGAGAAATAACTATATAAAATTTGAAGCGCCAAGGAATCTTAAAGGGAAAGACAAAGAAAAAACCCTAAAACAAGATGTTGCTCTATTTTCGAATTGCTTCATCACTTGCCAAACTCGGCATCTTGATTTAGATGAGGTCTTCAAGTATGAGAACCAGTCGTTTCCTGCATTCATCGACAATAACAGAGAATTGTATTCATCTGAGAAATCAAATCTAGTCAGTGTCTTTGAGGAATTGATCCAGGCCATATCTGACAAACATATGTGGATGCGCCACTCGTCGATAGTGCAGGTCCTGTCCATTGTCTCTCACCTTCAGACAGCAACATTCAAATTGATCCAGAAGTCGGTTGTGCAGGGAAAGTAAGCACACTAGCCAACAAAGACACAATAGGTGATGTGATCTTTGATCAGTGCAAGCCTGACAGCCTTAAAGCCTATACAAGCTTCTCACGGGGAAATAGCAGTCGAGGAAAGCAACCAAAACTGGAAGGATGCCAACGAACTGGCCCAACTTTCTTCAAAATGATGATAACAAAATGAGCCTTTCTAGTTGCAGGCAGATAGCTTTCGAAATGGGGTCGCATGTATGCAACAACGAGTGCAACACAGTCTGCCATCAATCTGACAGGGAACAGATTCCTTTCACCCACAAGGAGGCTGATTTGAGAGTATTCATACATCTTAAACATGGACCTGAAAATTACTTTGTGAAGTCAACTTGCATTCTTTCTACTGCCACAGAGATTGTGGTTATTACAGTATCCTTTTTTTGACCAACTAAAATCTATTAGACTACATAAACCTTAGGCTGCCTTTGGAAGTGCGAAGAAGAGAAGATGATTGCTGACATTCCCAAGTGAAAAGGGCTTTTATTTTTCACTCACTCAATAGTTGTGATGCTGTCTCTTCCTTCAAAGGAAAAAGGTAAAATATCATTCTTAGAGATCTGGAATGTTTTCCCTGAGTTAACAGAGACTTTCATCGAACTGAGCAACTGTCTAGCCTCTGCAGATGTTGGTGACATGCAAGCCTTGGATAGATTTATATTACTAATGTATGACACGCCATCTGCTTTGACAAATGTTGATGAAACAAGAAGAGCTCTTTTTGCTCAGACATGTCAGAGGAACAGGCACTGTGACTCATTACCTCCTACAGGTGCAGACCTACTGCAGCACACCTGCACAGCGGCATACCAGACGCCGTTCTCATTTGGGACCAGTCTCTCGAGCAGAGCCCACTTCTACCTTCAACAGCCGATGCGGGTGGAGAACAAATAAAAGTGGAGCATGGAATGTGCACTGGACTAACTTAAATCCTATATCAAAAGTGTCCAAGGATCTGTACACATGTGCCTGCAAAGGCCATGCAGCGGAAAGTGCACATGTCGGCACTTGAATTTGCAGTGCATGTTAATTTGCGGATGCCAACATCATCATGTAGTAGATGTGTAGATGACTCACGGTTTGGCATTAATTATCTTCCTTTTCATATATAAGGCAAACCATCTGATACATAGCAAAACATATACAGATCACTGGGATAACTTAAATCATATATCAGAGTGTTCGACGAGCTGTGCAGATGCGCCTGCAACACGTCATGCAGCGGAAATCGCACGTCGACGATAGAACTTGTAATGCACCTCAATTTGCAGGTGCCATTGTGTAGTAGATGTTTAGTAGATTGACAGATGAACTTTGATTTGGACTTGCACTCAGTTGACCTAGATACTACACACCGACGATCAAATTTTGAGCGCCCCTCAATTCGTGGATGCCATTGAGTAGTAGATGTGTACAAGATTGCAAGCTTGACATTAATTTGGAACCCAATTTGCTCATTTGAACTAAAACACCTTTAGTTCTCCTACATAAAGCATTAAATCTTGGAACATAACTTATGCATTCTTTATGCGTCATGGGACTAAATTTATTCATATATCGGATGTGTGCAAGAAGCTGTGATGGTGTGCCTCAAAAGGCAATGCAGTGGAAAGCGCTTGTAGCCGATCGAATTTCCAATGCACCTCAATTTGAAGATGCTATTGCTTAACTAATTCCGTTAGCTGGCTACACAGTCTAAATGGCTTTTAGGGTCGCAAAATTGTGACGCTTAAAGTTTGATGGCCACCCATTTTAAAGTTCCACCATGATGTGGACCCAAATGCATCGGCAGCTTTGACTGTATTCGTGACGGCGATTTTGCTTCTATCCACCGTACTGTTTTTTAACTTGTTAAATGCTTTTGTACGGTGATATTTGTGATTTGGTACAAATGATGATCTGCAGATTTCTTACATGTATTATTCATGATATTTGGGGGTGGGGTGGGGTGGGGGTGGGGAGTGGAAAATCATTCATATTCGTCCATTTTAAATTTGACTAGCAGCCATTTTGTTTTTGCCCGCCATGTTAGAGGTTTTGAATAGCCAACACTTTTTCTTGAAAATACATTCTTTTAAGAGTATTTGTGACAAGTGGTTTGTATACTACCCTGATCCGGATGAGATATAGTTCTTCTTGGAAATGGAGTCCAAATACCGCAGGTATTTAGATGGACTCAAATTGAATATCTATACATTTCTCATAGACGGCTTACTAGATTGTTCTGGTATCTTAACGCAAAACAGATTTCCCAATAGTCTAAATTTCCATCTTGGTCTGAATCTAGATACAGATCTAAATCTGGATCACATTCTGGATCTGCTTTTAGTTGGTCTATATCGGATTCCTAATTGATGGATCCGATCGGTCAGTCAAGTATTGTTGACATAATCAATTACGCCACATGTAGCCTAAGGTCACATTCATAATTAACAGAAATACTTCGTCGTGAACCCGGAATATCCCGTCAGTTGTACGAATTGTATGTATCTACCACATGATAAGCATTCTGTTGACTATTTTGAAACGAATTTGATTGAGGGCTGTTGCTGCGTGCATGCCACAGGAAAATTAGTGTCAAAATATTCAACAGGCTAGCTGTATATATATATATATATATATATATATCATGCAATTGGGATTCTGGGAATTCAGAATTCAAAGTATATAAATCGATCCCAAAACACGCAAAGCATTGGCGGAGCTTAGCTAGAAATGGGTGGGGCATAGCTAAACATGGATCCGTTTCAAGATCCATTCAATCTGCCATAGCTGGACATCAGTATGTGTAATGGATCTATTAATTTCCCGGGAACTTTTATCTGACTTGATGAAAAGACGTTTCTCAGGTAGATTAGGATTTCCCATCCTGGGTCGTAATCATGAGATAAATCAAATTGCACAAAATGTCTACTGAAATGCCTATGGTCGACAACTTCTCATTAGTTGTGCTAATCATGTTAAAATAAGTATCTCTGATTTTATCATAATTCACTCTATACAAAGGTATACAGTTACGCTCAGAAATAACTGATCATGGTTCCAATCTAAATAAAGGGTACTGTTGAATAGTTTGAACATAATTTGGTTGGAAGACATTGCTACCTAAGGGTCTTCCACTCCAATTCAACTTTTCTGAGTATCCATCCACCATCTGACCTCGTATGACGTCATAATCAGCTCAGCGCGTGCATGATAACGTCACAATCATTACGCCACAAAGGGTTCCATATAGACCGTCATCAAATCTAAAAAGAAGTCCGACAAGTTGGATTAATTGTATGTCTTAATTCTTTGCTATTTAATAAATATGTTGTTGAATATTTTGAAACTAATTTGACTGGGCGTATGGCATAAATGTACAATATCCACGTGAAATAATGGGCAGATGGAAGCCACTTATACCAGCTTTCCCTGAAGCTAGGTCTCGGGGGAGCCAGATGTAGCTTCATTGCCGATCGCCTGTTTATTAATGGTGAACGAATATCAACACACCAAGAAAGACAAAAGACAGAACCGGAACCTCGCTCCGAATCTACTCGTACTCAGACTCCTCAACACGCACAATCTGCCCAAGCCCAGGGAAACCAGGCCGGACGATGCGGGTGACCATGCAGCTGCTGATACAACGATAGACAAAAATGTAACCTTGATTGCGCACGAACGATCCCACAAGCGCACGCACAAGAACAGCGTGAACTCTACCACTGCTGCTGTTGTTGCTACTGATACTGCTGCTTCTACTAATACTACTACCACCACTGCTGCTACTACTACTTCCACTGCTCCTACTACCACCGCTGTTGCTACTACTACTACTACTACTACTACTACTACTACTACTACTACTACTACTACCACCACCACCACCACCACCACTACTACTACTACTACTACCACTACCACTACTTTTTTTCTTTTTTTGGTAGCACGATCAATGGATCGTGTGGAAATCCATAGTACCCAAAAATATACTGACTAAAAAGAACATTAAACATAGGATAAATCAAGAGAACAAACGCTTATATCAGTCATATGTATAAATAAACAATAAATATATGATGGTCAAACAATTAATCTAAAAATTCAAAAGAGCTAGATGTTTCCCTTTACAAATTCCCAGCAACTAGCCCAATAACATTCCATTAAAATTTTAAACGCTCACGCGAGCATAGGCTGAGAAATAAATACAGCGATCGGGAGTATTTAAGACACACAGTCAATCGGGAACAAATTAATCAATAATCAATGCCCCGCAGAATAGTCTATAAAATGTAAGCGCTAAGATATTACACTGAGCGCAGTGAAGCGACAATGCAACCTATATAGTTGAAGAGGGTTGAACCTTAACAAATGATTTATAACATTACAATTTACTTTGAAATAGAGATTCCGTAATTATCCCGGTATAAACACAATTATGTGTATACAGGCTAGGTATTTACAATCTATTATTAGGAAACAGCTTAGATTGAATGTTAAATTTATTTTAGTCGATTGCAATTTACTTTGGGATCCAGATTCTAAAATTACCCCGGAACAAACATTAGTAATAAAAGCATTGGAATATAAATCAACTATTTATTTAACTGTCAAATACAATATGGCTTAACCTGTTCAAGTGACCACCTGCCTTTTGGTACACATTTTAACCCTTTCAGAGCGAATGCTCCAAAATTGGTTACATTCATAATCTGATTAGCTGTGATAATTGGAGCCTATGCGTTTGCTGAAGCCGTTACTACGTGAAGCAGATGTTGTTGCTTCACACAGCAACCTACCAAACACACGCACCGAAATCCACTGTTACTGCATATGTATAATCAAATAATAATTCCAGCCAATATAATTATAAGGGTTACAAACAGGACTGTGGTTCAAAGTTAACCAACGAATGCCATCCACATATTAATACACAAGACACCTATTAAAATGTTGCTACAATGATAAAAAAAAAACCCCAACCTATTAACACATATGTGAATTAAAATAAACCAGAATGCGCCAAAACATAGGTCTTACTAGTCAAGGCGGTTTTTTAATAACAAGATTCACATTCTCAAGACATACTCGGTCGCCTCTGCACCATATATTTCTAAAGGTTTCTAACTTCCGACTGTTTATATATTTATAAAATTCCCCTCTTATGTTATGCGACAGCAATCCATCAAATAACGCCTTCAATGTCTTCAAATGATCCAAAGTAGGGCAAATGAACAACGGTGTTTCCAAATACTGCAAACACCAATGCTTAAGCAGCATATGGTGATTGTCTTATCATTGTTCAACATGCCATTTCCTAATTCACGAAACAGAATTGTGCGAGCGGTTAGATCAGTTCTAGGCACACAGAGATGTGATAATGTTTTCTCTACATATACCCAGAATTGAACTATTACAGGACCATCAGTGAACAGATGCATTAACGTTTCTTCCGAATTTATGCAAAATACACAGTTGTTCTCATGCTCAGTACACATGTTTGCCTTACTCATAAGGTGTTTTACTCAAAGTCTCCGGTGAATTAATCGCCAGACTAAATCTTTTGCCAGGTTCGGTATATTTGGCAAATGTATGTTGTTCCATACCAATTCCCAATCTGTAATATGGAATCCATGCCGCTCCCATGACGCTATACATTTTGGAAGGCTAAGCATGGGTTGTCTCAGCAATGAATACCAATTCTTAGCCGTCATGTGACAAGAAAATTCTTTATCATTGTACATTAATTTCAAAGTAGGTTCATCATTGTTGATTTGTCCATTATGCAAAGTGAGCCATTCTTTTGGTATAGCTTGGTATAGCCGGATCAATAATCGCATGGTGTCTATTGGCCTTAGGTGAGTAATGTGTGCAATTTCAGCTAAGGATTTCAATTTCCTGGACCTATGATTGATAATGTCGCCAATGTATCTAATGCCTTTCTGAGCCATTGAGGGGAAATACAACACTTTAATTTCACGACATATATCATTGTTGCCCCACAGGCTTATCATTAAAACATCCTCCTAACATTGCGGTAGATTTTCTATTTTAATGAAAACATCAAGAGCATATTTCAGCTCCAAAAACACCCTAGGTACACGTGTATAATTAGGCGGCAGACTGGTTGCACAAAGGAGACATTTTGCAGGAAATGGCATTAGAAAACGTTCGATTAATGCCCTGGATACATTTGCCCATTGAACGTCAGAATAGAGTAGCATATTTAAGAATTTGAAACGTAATGAAAGACATTTTGTCCTGACATCGACAAGGTTAAGGCCACCCTGATGAAATTCATTCCTGCACACATCTTGTGAAACTGGACACGTTTTGCCTTCCCACAAACATCCTTGAATAAGTTTATTAATTTCAGTCTCAGTATGTTGAGGCATATATATTACAGAAGCGGTATACCACAACTTTGATAGGATTAATGTATTCATGACCAAGGCTTTTCCAAAAACTGTCAAACGTCGGCATTTCCATGAATTTATTGTTTTCTTCATTTTGGATATTCTATCATGCCAGTTCAGTGTTTCCCCAAAAGTCCTACTAAAATGTATCCCTAGAATCTTTATCGAGTCAGTTGCCCATTTTATGTTGAGATGTTTATCAGCTCTGCTTTTCCACTTTCCTAGAAATAACCCTTCTGATTTATTTCTATTAATTTTCAAACCAGAGGCCTTTTGAAAGTCGTCTAAAACTTGATCCAATCTTTTAAAATCAGAATTTGATCCAGCAAAAACTGTTGTGTCATCACAATACTGAGACACTTTTATGGGTATGTTCACCCCTTCAATTTCAATGCCCTTAAAAACAGGATCTTCCCTAATGGTCGACCCTAAGGACTCCATCGCTATTATAAACAATAAAGGGGACAGTGAGCACCCTTGCCTCACACCTCGTCCTAAAATAACTGGTTTGCTAATATAATTATTAACCAGATATTTACTACTGATATTACCATATAAGATATCAATCCATTTGATGAAATTAGGACCCAGACCAATGTGACTGAGTGATTTGAAAAGAAAATTCCACTCAAGTCTATCAAAGGCCTTAAAAATGCATTTGTTAAAATCGATCTACCCGGAATAGAGCTGGTTTGGTCGGTGTGGATGACCTCATCCAAGACACTTGAGAGTTTTTTCGCAGGAGCTTTCGAAATGATTTTATAATCCACGCATAGCAGTGAAATTGGTCTGTAATTTGCTAATATACTACGATCTCCTTTTTAAAAAATAAGTCTCACATAAGCCTGAGACATTGTGAGCGGGAGCTTCTCTTGTGAAAAAATTTCGTGCACAATTTTAACGAATTCGGGTCCCGAAAGATACCAAAACGTCTTATAAAATTCAACACTAAGGCCATCACCCCCTGGTGCTTTTCCCGGTTTCATGTTTTTAGAGCCAAACCCAGATCATCTAATGTTAATGTAGCATCGCATCGAGAAAGCGTCCTTAACATTAGCCAACATCTCAGCTGACTTTCCTTCATCACTTTTATCCGACGTGTATAAGGCCTGATAATATGTCTCAACAATGTCCATCATTTTATGTTGAGATGAACATTTCTGATTGTTGTTATCTAAGCACCTTATTAACTTATCAACACCTCTTGCTTTCTCGAGATTGAAAAAGAATTTTGTGGGATTTTCCCGTTTCAGCATACATCTGTGCTCTACTTCTAGTTATTGCACCCTTAGCTTTATGTTTCTCGATCTCATACAGTTTAGATTTTATATCATTGAGCTGTTCCATAAGGTGAATATCACCGGTTGCAACTTTGCGAGTTAGTAATGCCAATAAGCGCTCAAGGGCTTTAGCCTCTTTACGAATTTTCCGCGCTTTTTGGATCGAATATTGCTTGGAGATACTTGCAAAGTCCTTTTTAACATCTTCCCACCATGATATACAATTCTCGTGGGAATATTGATTCCGAAGCTTATATTCTCAGAAGCTTTTAATGCAACGATGATACTCTAAATCCTCTAAAAGCGAATTGTTCAATTTCCAGAATCCAGCACCACGTGTTATCCAATCTGCATTATCTAAGCCGATGAAAAACATATCATGGTCAGAAAATGTGACAAGATACACCCCAGTACATACTAAATTCCCTCTCAAAGATCTATTGATATATATTCTATCTATTCGAGAGGAATGTTGTCCTTTAACAGAATGCCATGTAAAGATTCGTTCTTCAGGATATAAGATGCGATAACAGTCTAATAAATGTTCTGTATCACAAATTTCTCTTTATCTAAGGTGAGATGTGTCCCTGTAAGTAGAAGATGAACACCTTTCCTGTCTTCCATCCATAACACAATTAAAATCACCGCCGATGATGATATTCTCAGAATTATCACTAATCACAGAGGAAAGGTCGGATAAAAGTTGACATCTCTGTGCATGGGAAGCTGGTGCATAAACAGACAACAGAGAATAAATTGATCCCGCTATATCAACAATGACCTTAACCCAACGTCCACTTGTGTCCGATGATGAATTAATAATATTGACAGAACTTAAACTTTTAGGCAGGAACAAGATAGCAACACCTGCACTTGGTTCTGTGGCGACGGAATAAAATAATTCGCCATTTGCTAAATGCTTAAATTTTTCTAAAACACCTGGGCATTGTAACTTTGTTTCCTGCAACATGATAATATCAATATTCTTGTCTTTCAAATCTTCAAGCAGAACATGTTGTTTAATTTCATCATTTAGTCATCTGCAGTTAAGTGTGCATATTAGCATCATTAATAATAAATTTGGCAAACCCGCCATTTTTTAATTGGATTTGTTTTTCTTGCTGAGATTCTTTTTCGCCCACCTGCCTAGCTTCTCATTAAACTCAGACCGCTTTAGATCCACGATTTTAAGATGCTGATACTTCGATATGTCAGGGTCAGTGCGCAAATGTCGATATCTCACACCCTTTTTGGTAATGTAAGGAATCAACACTTGCCCTGTTTCTGACCGATAAAGAACCATTTCACTGCTCTGAGAAACCTGTGTATTAACAGAAGTATCGGACTCTGCAAAGGATACACTGTCATCATAGTCAAAAGACATGTCTTGTGAATCTTCTAAATCAGAATCTGAGCTAGAATCATCCTTTTGACGCGTCAGTCTAAACTTATTCTCGACATTAGTAAGCACATTGGCATTGACATTTTCTAACAGTTTATCATCTACAGAATTGTCCGTGATTTCTTTCCCATCTCCAGGCATGTCAGTTAATGTTAGTAGATGGTCTAACATCGAACTATCAGCACCACCAGTAGACTGCGATCTGAATTTAGTCTGTCCTGGTGGCAGACTGTCCGTATCAGATAATACATCCTCATCCCTGGTAGTGGGTACAGGCGTCTGAGGCAAACCTTCCTCTAACACTTCAATTGCGTCAGACATCACAACAGCGACAGGGTTGGATAGTTGGTGAGTTTCCACCACGTTGACTGATTCAGGCTCTTGACATGTTTTGGGTTCAGTCGCATCTGCGCTTCGCCCACCTGCCTGTTTATTTACTGCCTGTGGACAGCGCCATTTGTAATGGTCCGTGGCGCCACAAATCAGGCATTTGTCCTTCTGCGGACATGTACTGGCCAAATGTTCAGCATTGCCACATATCCGACACGTCTTAGCCTGTCCCCTAAACCACACCGGCAAGAAAAAGGTATTGTCGATAGACAGTGAGCCTGGAAGCGGCTTGACAATATCCTTCATCCAAACCTGCCGGATCCCATTCTCTAATGATCTATCAAACTGGTATGTTTCAATTTCGATAGAAACTACCAGACCATAATTGGCCAATTCTGCGTTAATCCGATCATTCGGGATTTCTAAGGGACCTTTCACCTTAACCAACAACCTGTCGCTCTCTACCTCTTGGATCTTACAGGCTTCCCCATTCACAATCAACCCATCTTCTAATAATTTTTCCTTAACGGTTTCATTTGCGAATGTCACATGCCATAGATTTCTCTTGATGTTAATTATCCCCTTCAATACATGGGGCCCAGCGCCAATGACATCTTTTATGCTGAGGTATACGTCAACGGCCCCCACATTCCATCCATTAGTTATCAAGCGAAGGCTTAATAACTGTTTATACCGACTTGACACAATCAAAACATTAGGTCAAGACGGCCTCAGTACAACGCTCAATAAAATGCACGAGCGCCTGGCCAGCAGGTAAAAATAAAACTCGACAACTAAACTTGGACAATATAGAACGAGAGACGAACAAGACGACGCTGTGGCGACAAGCGAATGGCCACCACAAGCTAGTCTGAGGAGAGAATGCTGAAAAATATCACAGCAAAATGCGACCTCACACAAAACTAATTACAAAAAAATCAAAACTACAAAACTAACGTATGTACAGTTCGGCAAAAGCCAGATATAAAAATAAATCATATGGAGCAGTAGAAATCGCCTAAAACTGACGTTAATAGCAGAGCCAAAGAAACGTGTTGAACTCAGCTACTACTACTACTACTACTACTACTACTACTACTACTACTACTACTACTACTACTACTACTACTACTACTACTACTACTACTACTACTACTACTACTACTACTACTACTACTACTACTACTACTACTACTACTACTACCACTACCACTACTACTACTACTACTACTACTACTACTACTACTACTACTACTACTACTACTACTACATCATAGTATATTTTCTAGCTCTAAGCAGAATGATGACAGTGCCACTATAGAGACCGCTACCGCTAAACGTTATCTTAACTGTTTACTGCTAAATGTCTGCGGACTGGTATCTAAATTAAAAAGCCCTGATTGTGAAGATTATTTCGCCCACAACGATCTTATTTGTCTAACAGAAACTGAGTTAGGAAAATACGACCAGCTTGATGTCAAGGGTTTTATAAGCTACACAAGAATCCGAGAACATTGCAAAATAAAATCAGGCGGTATAGCTTTACTAATCAAAGAATGGTTGGTAGAATATATTACTGTAATTGATAGTAATTCGGAGAACAGTCTATGGTTCAAATTAAGTCAAAATGTTCTCAGTCAAAAAGCACTCTGGTATATTATATGTCCCGCCGGAAAGCTCCGAATACTCAGACATATCAAAGTTTGATACAGTAGAACAAGAAATTATTACAAACCTAGACGAAATAGTTCAGCCGATCATTCTACTAGGTGAGCTAAATGCCCACACAAGCCAGTTGAGCGACCTTATTGAAGCTGACGTAGAAGACGAGAAAGAAGTTATGTTTTATACTGATTATCATGTCCCTCTCACTCAGAATGAAAATATAAATTTGGCTGCTTTTGGAATTCCACTGGAAAGAATGTCATGCGATAATAAAAGAAATAATTACGGAAAAAGTCTAGTTGAAATGCGCAAAAATTTAAACGTTTGTATAGTTAACGGGAGAGTTGGAACTGATAGTGATATAGGAAGAACTACGTGTAAAGATGCTAGCATTGTTGATTATTCTATCGCATCTCAATGCATTTTCCCGCTAATATATAAGTTTGAAGTTCTTGAGTACAATGACATGTTTTCAGATGTTCATAACCCTGTAAGCATTGCTTTTAAAGCAAATATAGATTGTAAAATAGCATGTTATGATGACATAAAGGTATTCCAATCAAAGCCAAAGTGGCATGATGATAAAGTCGGAGTCTTTTCAGCAAATATTGATCATATCGCTGTTGGTGCCATCTTCCATCGCCTTGACGCAATGGCCGCTGAGCCAGAAATAGACGCGGCAAGTGTTAACAACATTGTTTCAGAAATCACGTCACTACTGACTACAGCGGGCAGGGCGGCCGGGTGTGTGAATGATGGCACCAGCAGAAGATATCGTCCTAGAACAAATAATAAGCCCTGGTTTGGACAGGCTTGCAGAAGCAAAAGAAGGGAATTTTACAAAGCAAAGCGGGAATATCTAAAAAACAAAACTGATATTAACAGGGAAAGAAAAATAGAAGCTAGTAGAATTTACAAAAAGAGATAAACAGACAACATAACTTATATTTTAATAAATTTGCGAACAAACTGCGTGATACTAGAATACACGACCCTAAAACATTTTGGAAAATTATCAACAAACCTACAGCTGAAACGCAGGAAATTCCAACACAAGTCCAATTAGAGGATTTAGTTACACATTTCAGCAAGCTAAACGAGGCACCTGATGGCGATGGCCCTATAGACTTTCATCTATTAGCAACTCTAAATAGCACCGAATCGCTAAACAATCCGTTTACTGAAGAAGAAATTACAATTGCAATTAATCGACTGAAAAATAATAAAGCATGCGGTATAGATCAAATCATAAATGAATTCTTAAAATATTCACGCGTATGTATGTTGCAAATTTACATAAACGTTTTCAATATTATCTTAAAATCCGGTCACATCCCAGCAGAATGGTCGAAAGGCATTATATTGCCATTATATAAAAACAAGAGCTCATTATCGGATTCTGATAACTACAGGGGGGGATTACTCTTCTCAGTTGCTTCTGCAAGCTTTTCACCACTGTTATAAACAATCGACTAAATATGTAGATGATATCCAGTTAATTGGAGAGGAGCAGGTGGGTTTTCGTGCTGGATATTCCACTGTTGATCACATTTTTGTATTAAAGGCTTTAATTGATTTATACCTATCGAAACGAAAGCGTCTATACTGTACATTTGTAGACTATAAAAAGGCATTTGATACGGTAAACAGAACTTTCCTATGGATGAAGCTGTTGGACAATAATATTAATGGAAAACTGTTCTTACTAGTATATAACTTGTACAATCAAGTCAAATCATGTATCAGAAATCCTGGAAATAACAAATTATCTGATTTCTTTCGATGTGACACAGGTGTAAGACAAGGTGAAAATTGTCTCCGCTACTTTTTTCCTTGTTCCTGAATGATTTAGAGAAAACGATCTCCACATCCTATAATGGCCTGCCCTATGTTTTCCAAGTATCCGTTACTACATTCCCGGACGACCCTGAATTCTATTTAAAGTTATTTATTCTCCTTTATGCGGACGACACGATCATAATGGCAGAAACTCCACAAGAATTGCAGAGCGCGTTATATGCTCTAAGTGAGTACTGCAATACCTGGAAATTGTCTGTAAATGTTTGAAAAACCAAATGCATAAGTTTTTCTAGGGGCAAGGTCCGAAAGGTGCCTAAATTCACACTTGGTAATGAGGATGTAGAGATCGTCTCTGAATACCTTTATTAGGGAGTTAAATTCGCTTATAACGGTACATTTACCAGATCTATTAAGCACTTATATGATAAGGCCAGCCTCTGCTCACAAAGGCTAAAGTTCTCCATTTACCAATTGACCTACAATTGAACCTTTTTTAACATATGATCACACCGATTTTACTATATGGTTCTGAAGTATGGGGTTTTGAGACTACAAAAGATTTTGCAAAATTCTTCTAGGCGTAAAAGGTCAACACATACGGCAATGGTCTATGGGGAGCTTGGGAAATTTCCCCTCAGTATAAAGATTAATATAAGAATGATAACATACTGGGGGGAAATTGTTAGTGGAAATGACGGTAAAATAGCTACAAGACTGTATAAGCTATTGTATAATCTTTTCTGTAATAATACCTTTAAATGGCCCTGGATTAGTCATATAAAAACACTGCTGGATAATGCAGGTCTTTCATTTGTATGGCGTAGCCAAACTCCGGGTCAGTTAGACTGGCTAAAATTAAGCATAAAACAGCAGCTCTCCGACGAATATATCCAGAGCTGGAGAGGGGACATGTACCAGCTATAGGATTTTCAAGGAAAATTTCCAAATTGAAAATTATTTAATATCGCTATCTCAGAAATTCTCAAGATTACTTTGTAAATTCAGAATGAGTAACCACAGGCTACCTGTAGAACGTGGAAAATATGAAAATCCACTACCTCGAAACGAGCGAGTGTGCACAATATGTGCTCAGAACGTCCTAGGTGACGAATTTCACTATCTGTTTGAATGCCCAATCCTTGATAGTGAAAGAAAAGAATATATCGATAAATATTATAGACTACGCTCAAATACCCTAAAAATTAACCAACTTTTTGTTCAATGTTCGGAACAGATCAAAATTAATATCACTCTGCAAATTTGTAGATGTTATTTTTAAGAGGGTGAACTGAAAAGTAAATTATATACGTTCTCTCACCTCCGGCCCCACCCCACCCCACTTCCCTCTCAACAAAATCGTAATCAGAGTGCCGAATCAAAAGTTATGTTTATGAATCGGTGGCACTGGCTGATTTGTTGGCAAAATTCGTCAGAGTAAAAGCGCAAAAATTCACTACAATCCAAAACACTGTTGTATGCAACCCATGTAAGACAACAATTGACAATCCAATCGGGTGCGAAATCGACTAGTGGAAGCGAGGTTTTGGTCTCTCTTCTGTCAACCCAACCCTATCTTCTTCTTCTTTTCGTTCGCTGATCATACCGCCAGTCCTGTAAGTGACTATCGACATGATCATAAGCGTTAAGTGCGTGGATCCATGGTTTATTAGAGTACGCCGTGCGGCCTGGAACCTCCGTCTTCAGCACTCGAGGTTTCTGTCAGGGTTACCTCACCCCTACCTCCTTTAGTCGCCTCTTACGACACGCAGAGGATACGGAAGGTGTATTCTAAGCCCCACCTACAGGGCAAAGCCCAACACTATAATGGTCATGCGCCTGAGAAAACGGTATCTGCAATGGTCTTAAGGGACGACGATTTGCATGCATGGAGGGGGCTATTTTCTTGAAGCGTGTAACTGGAATGACCGGTAAGGCAATCGAACCGGCCATTCCGGTGGAGGTCTTTCGGAAGTGGTCTCCTCTTTGCGTGTAAATGTACACAGGCTCAGCACAAATTCCCAAATTCTTGATGATGATAATAATAATAATAATAATAATAATAATAATAATAATAATAATCTTATGTAGGCCAAACCGCCATTTAGACAAGTACAATATTATACTTCTGTTTCCCTTGTGCCACGTTGTGGCTTGGGTGTAAATAAAGAAATTGAAAAAAACCTTGATCTAAATCTACCAAGTCATGCTTTCATGAAGTCACTGTGCAGCACCGATCAACAGATTTATGTAATGTCGCCCCTCCTGGCTCTATATTCACTGGCTCCCATTATTGCTAATTCCAAATGTCTCTGTGCGCGTGTATTTCTGGCATCCTTAGTATATTGAGTGTAAATGACCTGGGTGAATAAAATAAACTGAAACTGAAACTGGTCAAACACGGATCACCTTTACTGGGCGAATTTTAGGGAACAGCGGAGATGTATTAGATATTTTGTACAGATCAACTAATGCGCGTATAAAATATGAATTATTACGTTTTTAAAAACATACCTGGACAATTAGCGTCTTATTTGGTACATATATATACTGTCGAGACGTGGCCATATTAATCGCATTCCTCGATATCATACATTGATTCTCCCATCGGGGTATCGGGGTATCGGTTTTCTGCTCGTCAGAATCAACGACTAGACAGTCGCCAAGGGCTGCTGGTTCACACACAGTTTCTTTTGGCCTCAGACCACTATAATGGTTGACTTTACGATGAGTCAGTAGACAATGCTTACCGGCAGATCAATGGGTATAATTATACTATGTGTTTTACATGATGCTGTATAGCCACCGTAATGGTCAACCGTTTGATCACTCTGTGGTTCAAAGAAACAGGTCAGACAGATCAGTGATAACAGTTTTCTGCCGTTGCAACAACCTTCAATTTAATTTTTAGTGGTCAAAACAGCTAAAACAGCCTCTGCAGTTGCCATGGGGATGCACATTTTTACGCCAAAAGAAGACAATTTTTTGAAAATTTCAACACCGAAGTGACCTTTTTTTCTCTGACCACTGTTTTGTCCTCATCGATGACCCTTTGCTCCCCCACCCCCTGTTCTTCTTGATGGCCAGTGTACCCAGTCCGGCTTCTTTTAGATTAGTACGTACCACATTTAGCATGCTTGTGCAGTGGCATTCCCGACGAGCTTTGTAAACGTTGGCACGGAAGACAACAAATTGCAAGGTTTGCTGTGCGGGGGTATCTTGTGGAATTCGCAGCGTATGGTCAAACGTAGACCATCTTCGTTGGACCACCTTGACTACCAGTGAGATTGTATTGCACATGGTATATAGCACGTCGTCTGAGATTATATGGTTCGGCTAGGGATGTTGGCTGCAAAGGGTGCTGTGGTGACAGGTGAGCAGATCTGCGCATTAATGAACCAAGGATTTGCTCTTCCTCCTCCCCTCCCCACCACGCAGCGGAATCCCTTTGTGGGGGTGGGGTGCCTATTCTAGATACTGGTGGGTTTGCTCCAAAGTAGTGCTCTCGCACAGATGAGAGAAATAAAGCATATACTTTGCAAAGCGTCATTGCTACATAAATATATTGGCGTTTCTTTGCGCAACGGTTTCCTCTATTTTAAGTCTGTACATTTTCGCCAGATATTCAGAAAGACTGAGGTTACGTGAGCCTGTCTTTGATAAGAGAAGTATGCACATAGCTTTTCAATGGATGTTAGTTGAAGTGGTAAATGCTCCTGATGGGTTGCCGTTACAAACTATCTATGGCATGTATAATTCGCATATACATCCCCATCAAATTGCATGTTATGGAATTTTGAAGGGATTTGTCAAATGTGCTATAGTAATCGTGGACGTTATCCAGATACTTCAACGTTAACAAGAAACGTGTGAAACAAAGCTTGGAATGAGAGATGGTGTAGGGAGTGAGAGCACATTTTATATGTTTACCACCTAATAATTACAAAACTGTTGTCGATCCATGGATAAGAGCCTCAACACATGCATCATTGCTGCCTCTTCCCTAAAGGTAGCCAACAATGATTCGCAATGCACATGTTGCAATATGGTATTCACCAACTCTGATGTTCCAGCTTTTTTTAAATTCTAGTTTGCTCGACTATTGACTTATAGCTCATATTTACATGTTCATGTCCAATGTACCTGCTAAGCTTTTACTGGCTATGCTTTAATGATCTTCAGAGATTGCCCCATGCTGATTTTGGGGTGTTAACCATAAAACTATCATGATGATTATTGTTCTGAAACTAAATCTGATAATGATTTATCCTGTTGTATGGACACATAAAGGTTTCTGTTATGGTTTGTGGTTTCCATGCATACAACTCTTCATTTCTGTTTCTTTGTAGTTTTGGAGATATCGATCAGAAACTGTACTCTGGTGATGCAAAGTGTTCTTGTCATTTGTGCGTCTTCTCAAAAGTCAACATTGTCGATAGCAAAGAAAACATTGTCTCCTACTAGAGCATGAAGTACACATATGAAACCAGAGTCAGTCATGTATTCAATTACATCCTGGTCCAGATGGGTTTCTATCAGAATTTGACTGTAGTCGACACTTATTGTGTGAGTATGTAGATAGATGACAAGATGCTTGCTGTGACTGTAAGTGTGGCAATTTAGTCCAAATACTAGCACAAAGTCTAGTTTCTAATTGTTTGGGTATATACAACATTTGTCTTGGAGATTTGACTTCATACATTATGTTTGTTAGTGAATAGCTTTGCAATTTTTACGATGATTTGAAGATTATTGAATAAGATTATATTTTTTTACGTTTATCACTGAACTAACTGGCGCCATAAGCGAAAATACCCCCGCTCCATATATGTCAAGCTTTAAGAGATCGTGCGGAATCATCACTATCATTGCTGTCATCATTGTCATCGCTTAGGGGTGATTCATCAAATGATGAACTGTTTTGTCTTGCTTTGAGGCTCTCTCTCCGAATGCGCCATGCATATTGATAGTTTCCTTTCATGTCATGTTCTGTTCATTTATTCTCATGAGACATTTTCCTTTTCTTTTCGAATTACACACTGTTTTGTTCCTTTGGGGCACATTCGTTTACATTTCTCTGGAAGAGGCATGAGAAAATTCTATATTAAGTATATTGGCGTGCCTTTTTCCTCGTGCTTTCTTTTTATATTAACATATGAATAATTTCACAATACATCCACTCTAAGACCATGTAGGTCTTAGCAGCAGCAGCATCCATTGGAATATTGGTAACAGCCTTATAAAGCTGGAAGCACAAGAATAGGCGTTATTTGCAATGCCTTTCCCATACATATGCTTGGCTCTTTGAATTTTGCCTTTGTTTATCGTATCATGAAAGCATATGTAAGCCACGCTGTGCTATCTTCTCTATGTTCTTATTCAGTTATTTACCTATATTATTTATAATAGGTAGGCAACAGGAGGCATGAATCCCCATACAGGGGCGTTGCCAGCTAGTAGAGATTGGTAGGGCAATGTCTGGGGAGGTCTGAGAGGGGATTTCCTCTTCCAAAAGAAATGTATTTCGGTGTTTCTTCATTGAAATATTGTGAAAATTAAATCCTCTGAGAAGCTATTTTATACATTCTTGCTGATAAAAATAATTTGTTTAATATTTTGATTATTTGCCTCAGGCAGCAACGGCTTCCAGTCACATTTCTTTCAAAATATTCAACAGATTAATTTTTACATCGTAAAAAATTACGTGTTGTATTTGATCTGATGGGTTAAATGGTTAACAAGTAAATAATAGTTGTATTTTCATGATTTGACTAATAATTTTTGGGTAAATTATTGGTATGGCAAGATAATACCCACACCCAGGTATATACCCAAACATTTAGAAACTTAATTTTGTGCTAGTATGTGGACTAAATTGCATGATTCCGCCAGAATGCATGACGTAAGTTTGATAACGTGAAGCAGGAGTCAATACAACTTGTCATCCGCGGATCTATCAGTTGATATAAAGTTAATGAGTTGTCTTAGAACTAACGCTAATACTAACACAGAAATATTTCACACTTCGAATCGCACAGATATGCCATCACGATCTTTAGATATTCTTGGTCAAAGAGAACAATGAATATCATGGTTAGAATAAACATAAGACAATAGCGTTCATATCTTAAGCATATAAACGTCACAAAGTTGATATTCTGACCAATCGAAAGATGCTCCAGTATTTAATATGGTTAAGACTTTATTACTATTTGTGGTGAATTTAATTTATGATCACAGAAATACCTGGAAAATGTTCTGCTGATCATTTTGATATGAAGCATGGCATGCTTTGAACATTAAATTAGCGATTTAAATATTTATTAGTTTTTAAAAATATTCATAATATTAGTCATATTATAAATCCGTTAAGAAATGGCCTTTAAATAATAAAGAAGGATCTGGACCAAGACATTCTGGTTTTAAAACATCTGGTGTCAACAATTTTCAAAGAAACCCAACATGACTTCTTCTTCTTTTCGATCGCTGGTATCACACTTGGAGAGCCGTTCTCAAGATGAAATCTGTGGTTTTCTGCAGTTCCTCCACAGGCCCATACAGCTGTTCAAGAAAAGAGGTTGACAAAGGCCAGATTTCTTCTCTCAACAGCTGATACGTACTGCAACATTGAAGTATGTGCTCTGTGGTCTGGTCTGCTTCCCCACGAGGACAAGCGGGCGATGTCGTAAGGTGGAACCGCCTGTACATGTGTTGGTTTAGTCTGTTATGTCCAATTCTGAGACGAAAAATGGTCACTTGCTCTGGCCTCGAGAGATGATGGTAAACATCTTCTGATTGATGTGTTCTATAGAGTGACTTGATGATAGTCTTTATCTCTGTATGGGTAACCATGTGTTCTGTCTGATTCTCTTCTGCACCCACCTTTGCCATCTTGTCTGCTTCCTCATTTCCTTGGACTCCACAGTGTGAGGGGATCCACTGCACTGCATTTAATGGTGTGTAGTGCTTCTTCAAGTTTTGGCAGCTTACCTTTGGTGATAGCCTCAAGGACGGAGCTGGCATCAGATAAAAAGACAATCTGTGCAATATGGTCTGCTGTTCTGCTGATGGTATTAGCTGCATAAACCAGTGCTTCGACTTCAGCTCTGTAGTTTGTGCAGTGTTTGCCTGTCGGTATTGCAGCTGACTCATGTTGTCCGTTTGGATACTGTATGTGCAGTCCGGCACCTCCGCTCCTAATTGCATCGTTGGCTGATCCATCTGTGCGGATCCTTATCCATGTCTCCTGAGGGTACATTTCTTCCAGCATGGCTATGGTCAGGACCTTCTTGCTCACATCACTATGTTCATCTTTGGTTGTGAGATGAGGTACTGTGGTGCGAATAGCGATGCTCTCTAGTTTGTTTTCCTAGGGTGGAGGGTCAAGGGTGTGGTTTGGGTCTTCTATATGTGCTGGCAATATTTCTTGATGTTTCCTTTGAAGTGCTTTTGCCTCCTTCAAAAAAATTGATCTTTTAAGTCTTCCTGATTACAGCTGTGCTTGCCTGATCTTCATCGGGTTGTTGTTGAATGATTTGAACTTTGTAGCTGGGATCAGTGCTTTGCATTCCCTTCCTTTGCTAAGTGGGGGGGGGGGGTGTTTGCCTGCTGTCTGCTCCATTTTTTCTATTGGTGTTGATCTCATTCCACCAGTGATGATGCGCAGTGCCTGGTTTTGTACTCTGTCGAGGTTCTGTTGATGAGATTTAGCTGCTGTCATCCATGAGCTGGATCCATTCTCAAGGTGTGGTCGTACGGCATCTAGGTAGATGGTCTTGAGGATCCTTTCATTGGTACCCCCACTTTGGTCCTGCCAGCTTCCTCATGATGTTTAACTTTCTTCTGGCCTTTGCCTCTGCGTTCTGGATGTGCTCCTTCCATGTTAATCTTCTGTCATAGGTGACTCCCAGGTATGTCTGCTAGTCCTCGTACTCCAACATCACTCTATAAGATATATTGCAGCCTCCGGGGGTGCGCACTGCTCCGTACTCCACGGCACCGCCGGTACATGGTGCATCGGAATGAGGGTGCTGGTTAGCCGAACTCCGGGTTACAGATTAAGAGTCGTGTCTCTCCAGATTGTACATAGACCGACCTATAGAGTCGGTGGAACATTCAGACTCCAGTGGGGCCGTGCGACCATCGTCGCGGGAAGTTAAACCACACCGTATCATCCCGGCTGTTGGTATCACCGGTATGTCGGTCTATAATTAATTTAAAAGTGAGACATTATTGAAAAATATTAAAGCTAACCATAGTACTCGTTGGCTACTAATGGAGATTAAAAAGTATATAAGATCTTTTGTTTGATTAGATACTCGCCAGAGGTACCTCAGATCAGTATAACCTGTAATTTAATCTCAGGACGGCCAATGTTATGATCCTGTCACATACCGCATCATGACCACAAATAGCAACACGGGAACAAGTCACATAACATAAGTATTTTTAGAAAGCACATATCTATTTATGGTGGGGAGAAAGAAACAGATATCCATCTATGGTATCCGAAGATACAGAAGGGGTGTATGCGGTCATCAACACTTTGATTCTAACGGCTCAGAAACCCCAATAGTTTCTAAAGTCTGTTCTAGCCATCGTGACGGGGGGAGTCCAGACAATTAATAAGCCCCGATGGCGGAGGAGCGTAGGAAGAGACAACTAATCATTATAATAGAAATTTAGGAGGCCCTATGGTAGGTGGCCAATTTATACAATCTTGACAGTGTGCAGTGTATAACTAATGCACAGCTCCCGGAAAAGAGGCTTTACACAAATGTCTCCTAAAAAGTAGTTGTCCCTAGCTACTTTGAAAACCTATCCTACCGAACTATCATAGCTAGGTTTAGTGACCGCATGCCATGTTAGCTCAGTGAGAACATGAACAGCGACCTTATTGAAAAATTGATGCTGTGCTGGAACAAGGTGGTGTATTTGTTGGTGCTGTATAGTGTAACCTAAGCGAAGTGCGGTTCAAGTATTTTTATGTAATAATAATAACTAAGTAAAAAGATAGAAAGTTGGATGGCTACTGCCATATTACTAACTAATACAGTACAGTCAAAATACAAGCTCGCACGAACTTGCGTTGCCTTTTAGTCATCGGCACATAAATGAAAATAATTATACACAATAAAATATATAAACTAAAAAAATAAGATCTCAGACGACCTTGTGGTACCTACATATATCGGTACCTAATGAAAATAATACAGTATATGGTTACGGAATACCTATTAGTCATCGGCACAAAAATGTCCTAATGTTACTGTAATTGAAGCATCACATATTTGAGGTGCAAGATGGCACGATAGTGAAGTCGCTGCTTGGTGAATATCCGCAGATGATCTATTTGATGCAGCTCATACTCATGAACGGTGACAAAGAACTTACACGGATAGCTAGTAGATAGTCACGTGCGAACACATGCTAGGAATTATGCGGTCGTGAAGAATCTCCGTACTACTACGGATTTGAGAATGCCATATATGTTGCTGAAGGGCCACAGTGGAAAGTTAGTTTGATGCATGAACATCTTTGTGGAGCACAAGACGATATGCACTGCATAGCTCGTGCAGTGCTTAAAGCAATGCCCCTATCTGGACTGCGGTCAAAACGTTAATAATAAGCACGAGACATGTGCGGTGTTTGTCCTACCACTATTTCAACCTGGTACGACAGATCTGGCGAGATATCGGAAAACACCACCGTCCTACAAACTGTCTTTAGGTGTTACATTATGGCCAAAGACTACACGGCAAGGAAGGTCCATCTGAAATGTTGGTAGTGGGGAAACCGTCTTTTTTATTTAGATATTCCCACTCCCCTCTCCCCCATCCCCCCCACCCCCCCCCCCCCACCACCACGATGATATACCTTACAAAAACTTAAACTGCGTTGCGGTGGGTGTGCTCCAGAGACGAGAGCTCAAAACCGATAGGCACTGTTTAGTTTATATACTACCGATGCTATTACAGTAAGCGGTACTCTGTCATCTCGGTATGTTCTGGCAGCCACACCACCCAACGTCTCTCTGTGGAATTTTAGATTTCTGTGCTCCTTTTATAATAATTGGTGAGGTCACGACTGGATATCCCAACCAATCAGCGAACACTTCATAAGTAGGTAGCGTTATGCGACCACGTGATCTGCTGGCCGTCACCCTACCACGTGTATTCGCTATGGCGTCAGGAATTTGGATGGGAGCTCAAAATATTGGATGATTAATGTCCGATATCTGAGATATTCCTGGACCAATCTGTAAAAGTTTTAGAATCCTCGTTCGATTCTGGTAATGATTATTCCCAAGAAAAGCGAGAATGGCATGCGTTCAAGAAATTACGAAGACAGACCGACTGAATACCAAGATGGGTTCCTGGGGGGGGGGGGGGGTAGATCAACTGTAACTTAAATGCTAGAAGTCATAGACGAATGGACAAATGCTTTGGATAATGAGAAATCGATTGATGTAATTTATCTTGATTTTAAGAAGGCTTTTGTACCACACAAGCGATTGGTAATAAAGTTAAAAGCATATGGTATCTCGGGGAAACTCCTAGAATGGATTAAGTCGTTTCTAATAGGAAGAAAGCAGAGAGTGGTAGTTATTGGGGCAGCCTTAGATTGGGCCAGGGTCATAAGCGGTGTCCCACACGGCAGTGTACTTGGCCCACTACTGTTTGTAATATACGTAAATGACATGCCAAGAAAGATAAAATCCAGACTATATATTTTCGCAGACGCCACTAAACTGTTTAACTCAATAACTCATGCAAGTGATTGTGAAATCCTGCAAAATGATCTAGAGGCCATTCAAAACTGGTCAAAATAATTGGCAATTAATGTTTAACACAAACAAAATGTCAGTTATGCACATTGGCCCAAGCCAAGTGCCACTAATTTTAAGTACAATCTACTTGATAATGATATAACAGTAGCCCTAAAGGAGGAGAGCGAGATCAATGACCTGGGTATAATAATCGGTTCAAACTGAACATTTGAAACCAATATAAATAACATCATATCAAAAGCCAACAGAATGACAGGGCTTATATGGAGAACGTTTCATACCATTACCACAGACATTTTTATGATGCTGTACCAAAGTGTAAAACGCCCTCATCTGGCGTATGCTGGTTCCGTTTGGTTCCCACACATATGGAAATTTGCCGAACAATTAGAAAAAGTCCAGAAACGAGCCACTAAACTGGTACCAGCTTTGCCAGAACATGGCCTATGAAAATCGTCTTTTGAAATCTAAACTTACCAACCTTAATCTATAGAAGAATACGAGGCGATCTCATAAATGTTTTTAAGTACCTTAATATTATCTACTCAGTAAATCCCAGTAAACTATTCACATTAAATCAAGATGACAGAACACGTGGCCACAAATTCAAACTTAGAAAAACTAGAGCGAATACTAACAATAGACTGAATTTTTTCTCCAACAGAGTCATAGACTGGTGGAATGCATTACCGAAAACAGTCGTTGATGCGTCTACCATAAACTCATTCAACGCTAGACTAGACAAAATCTATGTAACGCACCCAGTGTACTACAACTATAGAGCATTAGATAAGCCAAATCACCCGAAAATCACCATACATTAATAATTAATAATTATAGTTTATACACCAGCTGATAATAGGACGTAAAAGTCCTGGTAAGCTGTACACCTGCTATGTTATGTTATGTTATGTTATGTTATATTCATAAGATGCCATTCTCTCCACACGCTAACGCGCGTAAATAGGCTATCTCTTATGGCCTCGTATGCACAGGGGGTCATCTCACGGACTCTGAGTCTCTCTTTGCGTGCCCGCTCCATGGGCATGTTTCTATTTATTTCTGTCTAGAATTGCCTATAGGCGCGACCATTTCGCGCAGGGGATTGTGGGGCTGTGTCTCCCGAGATCTCCATCGATACGAGATCTAATAATTCTCGGAGCGAAGACACGGCTCTATTTTTAGATTGCTGGATATCTCATAATTATTATCTTCATGCACGTGATTCATGGCGAGTTCTCTTATTTGTTCTGGTCCGACTGTAATAGAGTTTGCGCAGCCAACGGAACTCCAAATAACTACTCTAAATAAGTACTCTTCTTTTGCTGGAGGACTGCGTACAAAACATGTTTATCATTCCTTCTGCAGATGAAAGTACTCAAGCACACGCCCCCTCGCGGCGTCTCTTATATGTCCACTTTAGCACTCTATCAAACTGACCACAAATGGTTTCTTGCGCTGATCGTGAGAAATGTCCATTTGCATTAGCTACTCGCGGGAGAACTTGTTTTGAAGGTTTACCACTGGAATGACTGGTTGGATAACCGATCCTATAATTCCAGTAGTAAATTGCAAAAGAAAAACCACAATGGTCTCTTGGACGGCAATTAGACATAGGACATTGTCTATGATAATTGATTTTTCTGATCTGTTTCTGCAGTATATGACGTCATAATTATTTAGGTCAGATGTAGCTGGACGTCACAATCAAAATGTGTAATTAATGACGTATCTAGCTCCACCAGGAACATCGAATAGCCATGCAAGTATGCGAATTGCACGTCTTTACTATTTAATCAACATGCTGTTGAATATTTGGAAATTAATTTGACTAGATGCTGTTCGAATTGTATGTCTTTGCTATTTATTCAACAGTCATTTTCTATGATAATGGCTGGGTTCGATCTGTAACTGAAGGATATGACGTCATAATCAATTACGTCCTATACAGGCTGACGTCACAATCCAAAATGTGTAAATGAATGGCGTATCGAGCTCAGTCATGAATATTGAATAATCCGAAAAGTGTACGAATTGTATGTCTTTACTGTTTAATCAACATCGTGTTGAATATTTTGAAACTAATTTGACCTGACGCTGTTGCGGCCAGAGGCGGCCAACCTTTAAAAGCACCCAGTCAAATTAGTTTCAAAATAGTCATTAGCTTACCTGTATAGTTACCTTGAAATTGGAAGTCTGGGAATTCATTATTCAGCGTTTATATATATATATATATATATATACACATCGATTCCAACACGCAAAAAAAGGGTGAAGCTTAGCTAGAAATAGGCGTGACATACCTAGAAATGGATCTCTCTATTGAAATTGGCATGAGCAAATTGAGCATTACATGGCTAATACCACTTGGTAATGCGTGGCCCGCACAATATGGACCACTTGTATTAAGAGACCACCCATGTTTATAAGTTACATATTTTAACGAGGCCAATCATAGATTGCTGCCCTGAATACAATCTACTCGTCCTCTGACGGAGGGAGGATAATTAATACCAGTTGCTCATGAGCATTTTCATGTTGTTTATCCATCATATTACGTCATATGGTGTCATAATCAACGACGTGACGTATAGGATGAGATCATAATCATGACGTCATGACTGACTCGATTTAGTCCGTCTTAAATGCTTAATAGTCCGGCACGTTGTACGAATTGTATGTCTTTGCTATTTACAAAACATGCTGGTGAATATTTTGAAACTAATTTCACTGGGCGATGTTACTGCCACAAGCAGCAACAGCACCCAGTCAAATTGGTTTCAAACTATTCAACACCTTACCTGTATAGTTTTCTGGAAATTGATAGTCAAGCAGCTCAGAGATCCATCGATACCAACACGAGCGCGGTATTAATGTATTAATATACCATCCGGATTCAGTGACCGATTGACTAACGTTAGGCCTATGGAAGTCATTTCAAGCAACCGCCACCAAGATGTGACTTACTTGGGCACAATTGTGTGTTTTTCTAGCAAAATCCTTTAGCATGTTTAACACCGAAATTTCAATATCTCAGATAAAGACAACTATACGAATATCTTTTTTAATACTTCGACTGGTAGCCCACCCACCGTACCCACCTACGTGTTGCTATCATAGACCTGTATTAAGTTTTGAAACGACAACGACTGTCCATGTAAGCCTATCATCTTCTCTTATTGTATTTTAACCCTTTCATGAGGAAGCAGCCAAAACCGGCCTCTACAGTGATCTTGAGGATGTTAATTTGCAGGTCAAGAGAAGATAGCTTTTGAAAATTCACCACTGAAATGACTGGCTCGATAAGTGAGCCTATCATTCCAATAGTAACTCTTCAAAACAGTCGTCTAGTGGCCTGCAAATAGGCACTCAATAAGCAAATTTTTTTTTAATATATATATATATACTTGACTCAATTTAGGTAATACAGGGTTAATAAATTATGAGGACGACGATGATGTACCATGTCTGTTTAACCTTTCCCGTATTGTATTATAGTATGATTCACATTTGTGAATAGTTTAAAAATTATAGACTTAATACAGACAGTCTTGAGGCGTACTATGTGTGTGTTAAATTTCAAAAGAAAAATATGCATAATAATTTTGTAGAGGGCGAAAAAGTAGACAGAGTTCGCTAACAATAATGGATCCATCTAAAAATAAAGGCTTGGCTTCTTCGAAACTACACCCCTAATTTAATGACCGGTCATCTTCTTAGGTTATCACAACAACTAGACTGTTACACAGACTCAACTTCGGATACCAGACAGACCGGGACCCAGTCTATCTCCGTAGCGGACTGTAAAAGCAACACTGTGGATCGTGAAATCACTACGTCAATGGCTACACAATAGGCCCCTACATACGAGATACATTGCTCGATTTCATATGTTGTATCGTAAGAGAACTCGCGGGATACGAATGAATAATGGATGTGTGATTATCAGTAGTACCCTTTTGTATTTAATCCAACCGTGGGAATAAATCCATGTAGGGTCAATGCAATTATATAGCAGTATTGATAGACTACCAATGTTCCAAATTTCCAGTCAAAACTGCTGTCAAAAATATTGTAGCAGATTGTTGAAAACAAAAATCAACCGAAAGTGTAGGCCTATGCATGTGCTAAGTTAAGAACGTCTACAGGAAATTCGGCCACAGAATATCAACCATATAGTTAGATAGGTATATCAATACGCTTTTTCAGTGCCCTATTGTCTGTAGTATGTTTAGCCGCATAATTTCACCTACATAGACTTGAGCCTTAATATACTAGGTATATTCCGAATCTAGCAAATTCTAGATGAAATAATTTTATTAGGCAAAAATTGGCGTAAATGTTAGGTTTCTTCGTGCTTTTCGGTGCCCTACTGTCTGTATGTAATATGGTCGGCTCCAGAACTTCGCTCACATAGACGTAGAGGGATTTGAATACGATAGTTATATTGGGAATTTAACACAATTCGACCGTGAAGTAATTTCGTAGTATGCGATTTCATCGCGTAAATTCGTTCCAATTTTGGCAGATCTGCGGGTTTTCAATGCCCTACTATTACCTGTCTGCAATAGGTTTGGCCACATAATTTCACCGATACGGTTAGATAGCAGTATGAACACGCTAATGAATCTTGAGTTTTCTACCACGTAGTAATTTCGTAAGATTCAATTTAGTAGCCACGGCAGTTGTCAAATGCCAACAATTTACTATATTCGGTATCATTCTGTTCTCGATTTGTTTTTGTTTTTTTATATATGGATGTATATAACTCAATATGAGCTAGTGCTTTTGCACAATTCTACCATCAAGTAATCTCATCGTAGGTAGTTACATATTCGCCGTATGGCCCCATTGTAATATGGTTGGTTCACATTCACCACATTCAGATAGGTGTCAGTATGTCCTGGCATATCGCTCATAATGGGTTCGGCCCCAGAATGTCACCCATATGTTTAGATAGGTATAGGCATACGCTTACGGAGCAGTGAGATTTAAAACTATCTACCATGAAATAATTTCGGCTCAAATTTAAGCCGATTCACGGTTTTCGTTGCACCCAGTCAAATTAGTTTCAAAATAGTCATCAGCTTACTTGTATAGTTACCTTGAAATTGGAAGTCTGGGAATTAATTATTCAGCGTATATATATATAGGTAACTATACAAGTCCTAGCTGTCATGCTTAAGCGCTTCTATATAATCTCTACTCTATCAGGGGTGGGATGGGTATAGCTAGCCTCATGCATGTCTTAGGTAGCAGATTTCCTACATATAAGGTACAATCAATGTAGTCACTGAATCCCCCTTTTTTCTATCAAACCATGTTGGTCTCCTTTGACATTAGTCCTGCTTCTGTTCCTGATCAATAATTTTCTGCTCTTTTCAAGTAGGATACAGTGGAGGAATGGCAGAATCCAGACTTTAAGGATTATGAGGTGCTGGCAGATCATCTTTTATAGGGTCTCGGCTCTTATCTTCAACTCATATATTTATCCTTTTCTGACAACTTCCAAAAAATTTACACTTCATGATTTAATACTAATTCTGTTGTATATTTTGGAATTATTTTGTCTGGAACCCATGGCTGCTTTGATACTGTTTGAGACAAAAATTACTTAGTCAATCGTTTTATATTCAACTCTTTTCCTACTATGTTGTCTCAGAAATGGAGTTCATCGATGAAAGGAATAATATGGACATGGAGTCATTTTGCCTAGTCATCATGGTCTAGTCAAGGATAAGGGACAGTGTTTTCTGATATTTCTATATATACAGAATTTGTCCTAACTGGATCTGGGTTCTTTTAATTACATCATAGCCAGTCTGGGATTCCTCTGGCTTGGAAGGTTGCTTAATTGTGTTAAAATTTGGGCCGAATGGAGTCAGTTTTGTGTACGAAGGTCAAGTCTGGTAATTCAGAATTTTGTCCCTCTCCACGACTGCATACACTGCATTTTCATTCGTTGGGTGTCATCGGTACCAATTCACCAGTTTATCCATCTGCAGGTCCAGTTTGATGTCTTGTTCTTACGTGTTTGGGGGAGGGGATCTCGTTCTTGTGTCTATGGAATCAGATAAAGTAGTCTTACTACTCTCTTCCTTTTCAGGAACTAGAACAGGAACTAATACTCTAGTATTCCTCTTCAATACTCAGGAATATTGGAGAATGAAGAGATATTGTCTCTTTCACAAGCACCTATCTGCTCATGCAGTCATTTCTATAGTAGTGACCTTCATCAACAAGCAGGGCAGTTGAGGTTATCATATTTTGTCTGGAGTCTTGGTCTTCCTCCTGCGGTGGAGATGTCAGCAAAACTTTCAGCAGCTCACATTCCAGGTAGAATGATTTTCCTTGTAGCTCATTTATTACATCCCATTAAGTTTCTACTCAGTATAGTGTCCAGATTTGATGTTCATATTCTTCCTCCAGGCTAGGCTCTGGCGGTAGATGCTCTGGCCCAGTCATAGACTTCACATTTTTTTTAATTATCTTCGATTTAACTTTCTAGTGCCAATTGTATTTAAGAACTTTTGTCAGCGGTTTCTAGTACAATTGTCTTTAAGAACTTTTGTCAGCAGAATGTATTATCCCTTTAATCACTCCTGCTTGGCCCAATGAGAGTTATTCAGTGGATCTCGTAGTCCTCTTTGTGGAAATCCAAAGCGTCTTACCAATTTTGCTGATTTTCTATCTCGTTTAACAGCAGTTTCAGTTCATCATTCCACAAATCTTCAATATGTATATATGGTATTTTCCAAGAGACCTGTTTTTCAGAAATTGATTTTTTGTCTGAACTTTAGTATTCTTAATCAATTCAAACTATCTGTTACAGGAGAATTTACCAGAGTATATTTAAGGTTTTCAAATGGTTGTTAGAACAGCACATTATCTCGCCCGATTCTGCATCCCATCATCAAGTCATAGATTCATGGCATATTTTTTGATGATTTAAATCCCTGTATGCTGGGGTGGTGTCATCGTTTTCACTAGCATCTATCCTTCTTTGTTTTCTAGAAGCCGGTTTGAGAGTTATTAAGTATTTACATCATTTATCCATGGTACCGGTATTTTTAGGGTATAGCACAAAGGCAAATACCTATAATAAATTCCTCTATTAATTCATTCTTGGGTCCATCTGTTTAATTGTATAACTCTGAAATCATTCTTTTTGTACTAGCGGCCGCGTTTGTTAGATGGCATTTTGATATTCATATTCTTTTTGTGAATGATCTTTTCTAGGTGGTAGGAGATCTGGCCTCATTCTTTGCCCTTGAAGAGATCTTATATATATAAAACCTAATTAATTGTTTTCAATCCTTTCCGAAAACTATGCCCAATTTAAAAGATCTTTTTGAAACACCGTTCAGGTTAAGAAAAACACTAGAATGTATCTCCAGGAGACACTCAGTAAGTGTTAAGGCACACGATGTTCGTGGTATGGCCTTCTCCTTCGCATTCTATGCAGATCTACCGTTCAGATTACTTATGCGAATTTGTTTAGTAAGCGCGCATCTCATCAACTGGATTACAGACACCATTAATCGACACTAGAATGTATCTCCAGGAGACACTCAGTAAGTGTTAAGGCACACGATGTTCGTGGTATGGCCTTCTCCTTCGCATTCTATGCAGATCTACCGTTCAGATTACTTATGCGAATTTGTTTAGTAAGCGCGCATCTCATCAACTGGATTACAGACACCATTAATTGACACTAGAATGTATCTCCAGGAGACACTCAGGTTGTGTTAAGGCACACGATGTTCGTGGTATGGCCTTCTCCTTCGCTTTCTATGCAGATCTATCAGTGGACGACATTATGTAAGTTGCAGTATAAATGTCAGATTCTACATTATTTTTATCTGAAAGATCAGATTCAATTCACAATCTGACATTTCTCGTTTCACCACTCAAACCTAGGCTCAATTGCCTAGATTCTTTAGTCAGCCGTCTTCTTCACCATATCACGGCTGTTTTTAAATTCTCTTTGCTGAGATTTTCTAATTATCATTATATTATTGTATTTTATTTCGAACATTTGTTTGTTCGTGCTATTTCAGCACTTCAGCGATTTAGTTGGTTTTAGTATTTTTGGTGATTAACCTTTCATTCCTGATTTGCAATTTACCAACCCACCTAGTATTTGGGCTCTGACCAATTCTATGTTTTAGCAAACAGTGAATTGAGTGGCTTAGTATTTTTGTTGTGTTACAAAACGACCCAGACGTATATATACTGGTCTGGCGTTTTGTTAGCTTACTAAAATACTTACCACTCAATTCACTGGGGCCCACCTCAGCCACCCCGCATCGTTAAATTGCAAATCATTAAAAATTTGTGGAATTAATTAATGACGGCTTGGACTCGGTCGCATGCATAGTAGCATAAGTGCACATGCTCACAGACTCGTTTATATGTTCTCTATAGGAATAGAGGAACCGGTTCCCTAGAGCAATGACTGCTTTAGAGTTAAAGAGATACTATCACGACTACCCAATGGAGGGATGTATCTCTGCTAAACTTGTTTCAAGGGAACCTACACCATGGGAATGAATAGGTTAAAATTTTCTGAGATATCTAAGTCAGGTGACTTTTAGCAAACAGTGAATTGAGTGGTAAGTATTTTAGTAAGCTAACAAAACGCCAGACCAGTATATATACGTCTGGGTCGTTTTCGGTGCCCTATTGTCTGTGGTATGTTCAGCCCCATAATTTACCCCACATAGACTTGAGCTTTAATATGCTAGTTATATTCCGAATCTAACAAATTCTAGATAAAGTAATTTTAATACGCAAAATTTTGCTTAAATGATGGTGTATTCGTGGTTTTTGGTGCCCTACTTTCCGTAATATAGTCGGTTCCAGAACTTCGCTCACATAGACGTATAGGAGTTTGAATATGGTAGTTACATTGGGAATTTAAAACAATTCGAACGTGAAGTATTTTCGTGGTATGCGATTTCATCGCATAAATTTGTTCCAATGTTGGCAGATCTGCAATTTTCAATACCCTACAGTCTGCAATATGTGTGGCTACATAATTTCACCCATATGGTTAGATAGGGATATGAATACGCTAATGAATCTTGAGATTTCTACCACGTAGTAATTTCGTAATATTCAATTTAGTGGCCATGGACAGTTGTCAAATGCCAACAATTTGCTATGTTCAGTATTAGAATCTCAGTTCTCGGTTTGTAACCATTTTTTTTACATATAGCTGTATATAACTGAATATGTACTACTGCTTTTGCACGATTCTACCATCAAGTAATTTGGTAATATGTAGTTACATATTCGCCATATGGCCCATTGTAATATGGTTGGTTCATATTCACCACATTCAGATAGGTGTCGATATGTCCTGACATATCGCTCATAATGGGTTCGGCCCGGAATATCACCCATATGTTTAGATAGGTATAGGCATAAGCTTACGACGTAGTGAGATTTAAAAATTGTGTAACGTAAATAAGCTCAACCTTAGGCTAATTCATGGTTTTCATTGCAATACGTTCACCCCCGGAATTTCACCCACAAATACTTATAGGAAATATGCTAGTTGTATTCCGAATTTAAAGAAATTCTACATCAACGTAATTTCATAGTACAAAATTCCATACCAAATATTGGCGCAAATTCTGTCAGATCAACGATTTTCTGTACCACACTGTTTGCAATAGGTTCAACCCCAGAAGTTCACCCATATGGTTAGATACGTATATGAATACGCTAATAAAGTATCAAAGGTTTAAAAAATGTTTACTATACAGTAATTTCGTCATATGCAATTTAGTAGTGGCACACCATTGTCAAATTCGAATAATGTACTATATTCGGTACCAGAATATCGCTACATGCCTTGTAGCCAGTTTTCGAACATAAGGCCATGTAGAACTCACTATGTTCTCGTGCTGTGCGAAATATTATAATAATTCTACCACCAAATATTTATTATAGTAATGTGAAAATATTTCTATATATCCAATATTATTAGCCGCGTGTACTGGGTACTGGTAGAACCTGACCTATCAGGCTAATACCCTAACATTTGTACATATGGACAACAAGATTGTCATCATTACAACGGTTGAGGCCGATTTTGGTCTTTTTATCGAGCAAAAATATTTGATTTAATAGTTTGTCACTGTTTCCAGTAAAGATATCGTTTAATAGGTGACATAGATACGATAGCTCAATGAAACAGATCACGATGTCGTGGCTGTTTCCCACTGGGTCTTCAGTCAGAATGTTTTCTACTATATCATTTTCGTTGGAGAGAACTAGGTTCACGGTATTGGTTCTATCCTGGCCACTTAACTTTGTTGAAAAGGTTATCTGTTGGTACAGATCGGGGTCCTGTATTGCGTCAAAAATATACTTGCTTTGTGCATTTCACTAGCATTGCAGTGTATATTTCACCAATATATTCCGGGTAATAAGCTCTTCACGTCTGTTTAAGAAGGTATCACGATTTAGGTTTAAAATATTCTTTACAGTCTTCTTTAATATGTTTGAATGGATGTCAGGGTCTGTACTGCTTCTTGCGCCGATTTTCTACTGACTGGGTTGCCAGTTCTGTTGATTTCTTTATCTTTACAAGTTGTTGATACCTAATAACCCAAATTTGATCTGTTACTCTCTGTTGATGCAGTAGTGCAATTTTCTCATCACTGGCTGCTCTTAATTTTGTTTGTTCCTCTCTCTGTTAAGGAGTTTGGCCTGGAGAAAAAGGATGGATGGAAAAATTGTTGGACTGACCAAAAATATAAGTTGCTTTTCCTAGCCCATAGCTAATACTGCCCATGTCTTTTTGCAAGAAATATTCCTTCTTGTGTGGTATTGTCCGCCTATATGTTTGTCATGAGTGGCTTGTATGCCTTTATATAACTTCATTTTTTTCATGAAACAGTTTATTCTCAGAATTATAATAACCTCCGGGCACGCTATTTACCATTGATGCCTTGTACATGGCTTTATTACGCTTATCGTCCTACCCAGGGGGTCAGCGTAGAACGTCCCGCGTCCGCCCGTTCCGTACGCAGATGAACTGGGCTGGCTCGCACCTGACAGGTCGATCCGCGCTACAACATATATTACGTGTTAATCTGTTATTTTTGTGACGTCATTACAGCGTCAAGAAGACAAAGAGTTCTACCTTAACATAATCGAGACACATTTTGTGGGTGCGCGCTGAAAGACTGACTGTCGACATTTCATGATTCGGAGGATTTCTTATAGGGAAAGATGGCAGGTGTCATGGCAATGTTCGCAATATCCAAACACAAGCAATATGGCGGAAACTTAGGCCTACCATAAGGGATTTAAGGATATATATGCGTGCGTGCGTGCGTGTGTGTGTGTGTGTGTGTATGTTATTTTAAAACATAGAATCTGTTATATTAGTGACATTTTGTGTGTGTTGGAATCGTTCGAGACTTTAAACCCTGAATGCACACAGAATAGATCTCAATGTAACGATATAGGTAATTTATTGCGCATTATGAAGCTAACTTAACTGGAGCGGTTGCTGCGTGTGGCAGCAAGCAGCTACAGTTAAATTAGTTTCAAAATATTCAACAGAATGGTTATTACATATTTATTTGACCAAAGACATATAATTCATAAGCACTAGTGAACATCGTCGTGTCGTG
>CM067374.1:106280038-106325038 GCA_034401795.1 Chaetoderma sp. LZ-2023a
CGCATGACACGTGTGTTCCCGCGCGAGACACTTTCCTCTCACAACAATAATATTTTTGTTAGGGGTATAATGGTGTATATTAAACTACACAAGTGGCCTCGTTAGGACGCTCCCTTGCAGGGATACCTCACAGATATATAAGGATCGGTGAGGTACTTCTGACGAATCCACGTTAGCAAGACACCAAGTTGGTTCTATGTACTGTATGTTTTCTCTCTCGTGCTAACAAACGAGTACCATTGTGTGTATAGTATATAATTTTCTTAATTATCATGTCTGGGCTCCTAAATGGAGTCATGGACCGTCATACCGGTGACACAAATAGTTGGGACGAGACGGTGAAGTTCAATCTCGGTGGCAATGGTCGCACGGCCCCACTGGAACGTTATCGTTCCACCGGCTCTAAAATTCGGTCTTTGTACTTTTTGGAGATTGGCGATACGGGATCTGTAACCCCCAGAGAACCGGGGCTAACCAGCCCTCCCACGCATCCTGTACATGCGGTGCAACGGAGCGCGCAGTAGGACGGACCAGCGCACCCCACCCCCACCCCCTACACGCCCCCCCCCCCCCCGCGAGCTACACAACACAGTGTACAGCGCAGTTATAGCTTTGGCTCTTGTAGCGTATGTGGATAGCGATTGTGCGTGTTTGACTCGTGTATTATGTGGTGTAAATGTATGAAAATGTACTATGTCTTTTTTATAATTGGTGCTCTCTAGCTGTTGTCTACGAATGTATGTCACCAGATGTCAAAAGGTCACCAATTTTGTCTACTGATTAAATCGGACACCTATATATTGCTGTGAGTGACAAACAGCTAATAAAAGAATAGTATGACGTTGCCATATTTAAAAGTAGTGATGATAACTACGTAATCAGATCGGGAAACCAATGTCGTAGGTATTTTAGCCTGACGCTTGGTCGCAAATGTGAGACCAAAAGTAGTATTTAAAAGTAGGCATTAAATAATTAGACACCGTCTGAGAAGAAATCTACATGATCATTCCAATGACAACTACCTCGTAATAAGAGGCAGTACCCCCGTCAAAACACCTATGTAACTAATACACTCCCATTGTTGGCCTCATATATATATATTTCCACATGGAACCAGTGTTCTACATACGAACACGCGCGCACGCATGCACACGACCGCGCATGCAATCATGTATGCACGTACGAGTGTAAACGCGCGCGCGTGCGTGTGTGGTGCGTGCGTGTGTGTGTGTGTGTGTGTGTGTGGGTGTGTGGGTGTGTGTGGGTGTGCGTGCGTGCGAGCGTGTGCGTGTGCGTGTGCGTGTGCGTGTGCGTGTGCGTGTGCGTGTGCGTGGGTGGGTGGGTGGGTGGGTGGGTTGGTGTGCGTGCGTGGGTAGGGGTGTATGTTGCCAAGAAGATATACAGCTCTGGGGTTGCTGAAAAGTGTTGTCGTTATATGTGCAATAGGCCGTTCCAGTTTTAGCTATGTCCCGATCGATGACTGAACTCCCTGACTATCAATTTCCAGAAAACTATGCAGCTAAGCTGGTGAATATGTTTGAAACTAATTTCAGCGCCCAGTCAAATTAGTTTTAAAATACTCAACACAATGTTTATTAGATAGTAAAGACACACAATTCGTACAACAACGCTTAGTCCATCTTCAATTAAGCGTTCGTGACTCCTTCATTTAAGACGTCACGTAGTTGATTATGACGTATCGTGGATGGATAAACTGGAAATGAACATTTCATTATCAAAGAGAATGTTTATCCTCGTGCTAAATGGAACGCTAATAATATAATGTGTAATATACTGGTTAATGCCTGGTCAGAGGTAACTGTGGAATGATAAATTGAGAAACTGTTATCAACACTCCAAACGCTTTTGGCATTTTAGAAAGCCGTCACCAGCCATAGCTTAAGCGTGTTTCGTGTATTTTTCCTGAACACACGGTATTAGAACAGAGAAAACTGCTATTATTAACACGCCACTGTCTATATTGGAAGCAATCTGACTGGAAGTTGTTCTTGCCTTTGGCAATTGTTTTTTAAAATATCTTCAGCTGTAGTTCAAATTCTGCGGTATGCACTGGGTATGCATGCCCAGGGCGGAATGAATCCTGTTAAACTGTCAACAATAGCTGTTCAGTAGAGGGGCCAATTTCTCGCTATGCCACTCTCATTTCTCGTCCACATTATGCACGTGTTGTGATCGATTTATATATACTCTGAAGCCTGAATGATCAAACTGTCATTTTCAAGGTAACTACACATGTAAGCTGTTGAATATTTTCGAACTAATTTGATTCGGTGCTGTTGAACTTGAATGTGACATCAGCCAACATGTGACATAGTTGAAAATGACGTCATATCCTTGAGTGACTGATCGGATCCATCCATTCTGTCTCGTGTTCAAATCTCACTATTTGCTGAAACCAGCTGATAACAACAGCGCTGAACCATTACATGGCCGCGTGTTGGAGACTCGGCCACACACATGCAAAATACACCGCCTGCTGCAAATATTTTATCGGCCTCTGTAGTGGTCTTAAATGATGTCCATTTGTAGCCCGAGAGATAACTGGGTTTTTTTAAATTTACAACTGGAATGACTGGCTCGATAACCGAGCCAATTATTCCAGTGGTAAATTTCCAAAAATAGTCTTCGCTTATCAATAGTTTCACTACCAGTTTATGATGAAATGTATTCGCATTTTCCCATGAACCGTATACGTGCCCAGAACATTAATCAGATTCCCTTCCAGCCTTTCATTTCTATTGGAGAGATGCAAAAATATTTAAAATCTATTCACAATAGGTTGAAGAAAAGTCTTAGAATATGCATAAGGTTATTGAAATTCTACCCTGATAGCGCAGCTAAATGTGTCGATGCTGGGCTGATACCTGGCCGATACTAAAATGTGGGTAGTATTTCTGTGCATTCGATATATAGAGGGTCTCGAACTAGATCAGATTTAATATCACTATTTTCAACCGAGTTGAAAACTACCACTTTGCACGAGCTTTATCGAGTGCAAAGTGCTCATTTTCGACGAGGATGATAATAGTGATATTAAATTGGAAATAGTTTTGGATTTTAGTTATAATATAAACTCATATTTTCACATATTTTCCAATAACGTCGATCCATGAAACACAAGTTTAGATTTTCCACTAGCGCACGACTTCGTGGCGGTGATATCCAATCTCACGAGGACGACCGTATTATGATTGGTCAATATGCAATTACTTTCTTACGCGATCAACCAATGACCATAATTCGCTGCTTTATTCCTTTTCTTATTCTTAAAGGTGCTTATTCACACCAAAATGCTTGAATTTTTTTTTTAAATTGTATATTTTTAGATGCTTAAACTATGTGCCTTGATCGAATGAAACGAAATAAATCTTTGAATATGATGACGGTCCCCTAATTCAAATTCACAACTTAAAAGATGTTATTAATTTATACGTAATGATTATACCGTCTGATTTTGTGGGGTTAACCCGCATGGTAATATATAGGTTGCTGTATGCCATGGTGGGCATGCTGGCAGGCCTAGACAAAAGGGACGGGGAGGTTTTGGTAACCACCACCAGTGAAGGGCAGTTCCAGAAGCTGCTCAAAATCACAACGATAGGCAGCCACGTGGTGTCTATCGAAGAATACACCACAAAAAACACTGAACCAAAAAAAGCGGTAGGTGTCATATCGGGAGTCCCAAGGGACTTCACGAATGACGATATAAAGGAAGAATTGAACGCCCATGGGGAACGCAAAGTGGAGTGGGTGGGTCGGATTGGCGGAACAGCCAGACCGACCTATGCAGTGAAACTGGTATTCAAGTCAGACGAACTGCCAGGTAAGGTAAAACTGGGATGGATGAGCTTCAAAGTCAAACCATACATCCCAGAGCCCGTCAGATGCTTTAGATGCCACCTGCTGGGTCACGTGGCAAAGCACTGTAGATCCAAAGCCAGCGCATGCGTAAACTGTGGAGGAAACCACAAACGTGAGGACTGCCAGCAGACCCCCCACTGTAGAAACTGCAAGGGGCTCCACAGTGCTGCATATCGCGGATATCCGGCTTTGCAAAAAGCCAAGGACATCCTCAAGGTCAAATCGACAGATCAGGTCTCATACGGGGAGGCCAAGAAGAAGGTTACCCAGCAAATAAGCAGGGGAACTGAACAGCCAACTGGAATACCAGCACCTGGACCAGCCATACCTCTGGAAAGAACAGCATGGCAGAAAAGGGCTGAATCCGTAAGGAGGAAGCTGGCCACCCCCAGGAGGGACTGCTCAGTGACGAGACAGCAGGAAAGAGGGGAGGAGGCTCCTACTGAGCCACCTACAATAGAGACGGCCACGCCCACCCTCCCGCTTGGGAGTCCGGCCAGAAAAGCCGGCAAACAGGCCAAAAGGCAAACAAAAACGCCTAAAAAACCCGCCTGCAAAGGGCTTAAAGTCATAGGCAGGAGCAGGGCCCGAAACCAAAGGGCTGAACCAATCGGCACATTGGAGGTAACTCTAGTGGAAAAACAGGCTATCAAACCTGTGAACCCCACTAGCAGTACTGGCAGATGCAGTGACCTGCCGGCCGAGACCACCAGAGGGACACCAACGAGCGAGGTAAGTCCCACCCCGATTGTTGGAGAGCATAAAATTGTCTTAAATGTACAAACCTTCAGATTGATCATTGAGACGATCATATCATCAGTTTGCACTGACAACGAGGCAGCAAGGAACAAGGTTGATGTGGACGGCCTCGTTGCGAAATTCGTAGAACTTTGCTCCTCTTCGAACTAATCATGGGGGTCAAAATTCTTCAGTGGAACGTTCGAGGCACCCGGTCTAATACCAACCTCGACGAATCGTGGAACACATTCCACAACGAAAATGACCACCCAGACATTATATGTCTACAGGAAACCCGTCTGAAACCCAACCAGGATTTCAAAAGGTACAACTACAATGTCGAAAGACAAGACCGTACCACAGAATCTGCAACCACCCCTAGGGGTGATGGCGGTGGCGGCATAGCGACCCTCATAAAAAGTAATCTTTCCTACAAAAGGTTGCCACAACGTGAGAGTAGCGTAGAGCACCTTACGATAGAAATAGAAATCAATCACGAAACTATTGATATTGTAAACGTCTATAGTCCCAGGTTGCACTCTTCCTCGGACTACGACAAGCTCCTTGAAGGCCTAGAAGGTGAAACAATACTTCTGGGCGACTTCAACTCCCACCATGCCCTATGGGGGAGCAAAACCACGAACTCCAAAGGCCGAGTATTAGAACAGGTTATTGACAACTACAACCTGTGCCTACTAAATGACCATAGACCCACCAGATATAACTCTAGTGATGGGGAATGGTCGGTCTTGGACCTGTGCCTCATAACACCTGGCCTCCGACCAACCCCCAGCTGGGACATCCAAGACCAGCTCCTCGGCAGCGACCACCTCACTATCAAAATACAGATAGGAAGCCTACAGAACAAGAACGAGGCGCCACTGCACAGGAACAATTGGAATCTGAAAAAGGCCAACTGGACCGAATACAAGCACATAATGGCCATGGAGCTGGAGACACCGATTACTAGTACCAGCACCGAGGAATATTATGAGCAGTGTATGGGGATTCTCTACAAGGCTGCCAACTCAGCCATCCCCCAATCAAAGCCAGACAATAACCCCAAACACAAACGCGTGCCTTGGTGGAACAGGGAATGCCAAGAAGCAGTTAAGCTCAAGAAAATAGCCTGGAATAGACTAAAGAGAAACTTCAGCATTGAACGCCTAGTTGAGCACAAGAGACTCCAGGCCAAGGTAACAAGAACCATCAAAAAGGCAAAACGCGATCACTGGCGACAATACTGCTCTGAAATCACTCGGTTCACACCATCGAGCCAAATATGGCGCAAGGCGAAAGCTATTGCCAGCGAAAAAACCAAATCCAAAAACCCCTTACCCACCCTCATAGCAAATGGGGTAAAGCACGCCAACGACAAGGAAAAAGCTGAAGTGCTTGCCACAGTCTTCATTGCAACCAGTAGTAGTGATAACCATGACCATGACTTTGTAGCTACCAAAACAAAGGTTGATGAGGATATCAATCACCTGTTCAGCTCAGGGAAATGCGAAGATCCTAACAACCGAGACATCAACAAAACCTTCAACAGAATGGAGCTTGAGCAAGCCCTTGGCAGAGGCAAAAGCTCCTCACCAGGTGAGGATGGCCTGAAATACGACATGCTTCGTAATATGCCAGAGGAGGGTAAACAAATGCTACTCAATCTCTACAACCTTGTATGGAGCTCTGGAAAAATGCCATCAGTTTGGAAAACTGGGATCGTGGTTCCTATCCCAAAACAAGGGTAGGTCAACCCTGACCCAAGATCATATCGGCCAATCTCCCTGACGAGCTGTCTATGCAAAGTCATGGAGAGGATGATCAAAAACCGACTAGAACATGAGTTCGAACATAACGGTCTACTCCACCCTTGGCAGAGTGGCTTCAGAAAGGGCAGACGCACTACGGACCACCTAGTCAGACTGACGGAGGCAGCCAAGAAAGCCCTAGATGCCGGAAGAGGAAACACAACAATAGGAGTTTTCCTAGACGTTGAGAAAGCCTTTGATATGATGTGGCGAAACGGAGTCCTAAAAAAACTCTATGACTTTGGTTACCGTGGCCGCATCCTATTCTGGATACGAGATTTTCTCGATAACAGAAGGATTAGCGTCCGCGTTAATGGGCAAATGTCTAGGGAACAAACATTGGAAAACGGCACCCCGCAGGGTGGCGTAATAAGCCCCCTACTGTTCAATATCATGATGAGTGATCTACCCAAAGACATTGAAAAAGACCATGCACTGGGTCTCAACGCAATAGGCGGGTCTATCTTCGCTGATGACACAGCATTGTGGAACAAATATCCGAAGATAGACCGTGCACGTAAGACCATGCAGAAAGTTCTGGACATAGTCTCACGGTGGTGCAAAAAAAATGGTTTCAAACTGTCTGCGGAAAAAACAGTTCAAATCAATTTACCAATGTTAAATACATAAACCATGATGCAAATCTGTACCTCAATGGACAGAAAGTCAAGACATGTGCTGAAGCCAAATTCCTGGGACTAACATTTGACAGAAAGCTCACGTGGAACCCCCACATCAAGAGTCTGAGGGAGAGATGCTTCAAGCAATTAAATCTCCTTCGCTCATTAACAAAGCACACCTGGGGTGCAGACCTGCCGAGCATGCTTATGCTATACCGCGGCCTAATCCTGTCAAGGATAGACTATGGATGCGAAGCATACGCCACAGCGAGAAAGTCACTGTTAGAAACCATTGACACCCTCCAAACAAAATGCCTGCGCATTTGCTGTGGTGCCTCACAGAGTAGCCCTCGAGATGCAATCAACGTAGAGTGTGGAGAAATCCCATTAGATCTGCGAAGAGAGGAACGGCTTCTCAAATTCTGGACATACCTACAAAGCTCTGCACCCAGCCACCCTACCAGGGAGGTATGTCTTCCATGCAAGGAGCACCTAAGACACAAGGTACTGCCCAAAATGACCAAAAAGACCAAACCACCAGGCCTGTTAATGACAGAGCTCGTCAGTGCCACTGAACTGGTAAACGTCGAAATAGAAAGCTCAAGGCCGGCTCCTGACCCGCCATGGCTACTTCCGCAGATCAAGGCGCATGACAGCCTATCCTCACAGATAAGCAAGAAAGACCCACCAGCGCTAATCAAGAGCTACGCTCTGGAAAACATTGACAACAGATGGAAGGAGCACAGGAAAATCTATACCGACGCCTCCAAAATGCCCTACTCTGGCGAATGCGGAGCAGGAGTAGTCATAGGCGACCAGGAAGAAGTCCTCAAGTACAAGCTTCCGAATCACCTGTCAATATTCACAGCCGAACTGGTGGCAATTAAAAAGGCTCTAGAATGGATTAAAACAGCAAATCCAGGCAAATACGTTATACTCACAGACTCACTAAGCTCAGTGAAGAGCTTCAAATCTAGCAGCAGCAAGAGCAGGGACAACCTAATCAAGGAAATCCGGCAGCTGTATGCAACTGTGGTGACTGACAACAACACCGTGGACATCGACTGGGTCCCAAGCCATGTTGACATTAAAGGCAATGAACAGGCGGACGAGGCAGCCAAGCAAGCGCTCAAAGATGGAACTATGACCAGCATAGGACTCTCAAAGTCCGAAGCGAACGCCCTGGTCAAAAGCCACATCAACAGCAAATGGCAAAGACAATGGGACGAAAGCACAACCGGCAGATCCCTGTACAGAGTCGTCCCTGCAGTCAAACGCAAATACCAAAACCACATCCCAGGACGCCAAGGCGACATTGTATTACGCCACATCAGAATGGGTCGGATCAGCGTTAACCAGATACGAAAAAAACTCAACCTGTCTGACACAGACCAATGTGAGGCCTGCAAGGAGACTGAAACTCTAGACCACTTCTTCCTACGGTGCACTGAATATGCAGACATTAGAAAGGAACTCATCAATACGCTGAGAAAGGGACACTTCAATCTTGACCCTATAGAAGACATTATAGCGATGCGTGACCGACAGATCAACCACGAATTAATCAAGTTCGTGCTTGCATCGGACAAACACTTCACATAATCAGAACACATTTTGATTAGCCCAAGACACCGACCGAGACAACAACTGAGACAACCCTCATGAGGTGTCAGGTCCGAAACGCAAATCACCTCCCCTAGGCGCATGAGGTGTCAGGTCCGAGGGGAATCGCATCACACTTTTTCCCCTAGGCGCATGAGGTGTCAGGTCCGAGGGGAAATACGTGTAAGCGAACGATTTGCTGTGTGCATGACCTATATAGTATGTTATCTCTGATGTCAAAAAAGCAAACACGTGAGACGGCGCAAGAAGCACTCTTCTGCGGCCTCTACGACCCCGGCCTGTCCTGCGGCACTTACTGACTTCCAATCCCCGGCCTCTACTGCGGCATTTAGTGCCTTCCCACCATCGACCTCTACGGCTATTGTGGCATTTACTGCCACCCCACCACCGACCCCTATGGTCACTGCAGCATTTACTGCCTCACCACCCTCGTGAGGTGTCAGGTTCGAGGAGAAACGCAAATCACTTCCCCTAGGCGCATGAGGTGTCAGGTCCGAGGGGAATCGCATCACACTTTTTCCCCTAGGCGCATGAGGTGCCAGATCCGAGGGGAAATATGTGTAAGCGAATGATTTGCTGTGTTGCATGGCCTATATAGTATGTTATCTGTGATGTCATTCTATGAATGTTATTAAATTCTTGAAAACTTTTTATCTGGCTTGACTATTCCACTTAAGGATCGTGACATTGTCATGAATTGATGACCCAGAGTATGTGAGTACATGCCCCAAAACACCTGTCCACACTGTCTGTTTTCTCCTTCTTTTTCTTTCAGCATTGTTCCCCTCCTTTTCTTTCAGAGCCAGAGCTGGAGCTGGAGCTAAAATGCAGCAACGAAAACAACAATGACAGACGGGCAGAAAGACAGATGGAGGACTGGAATGGACAACAGAACAACAGATGGGCCGGCCTGGCGGCGGACCGCGAGGGATATGGACGTGTGTCCATCTCATTCGTGGCCCGTAGGCAGGTATGCTTGTCTGTCGAACAGACTGACAAACCAATCAACAAATGGACAGACTGACGGACAACTCTGGGAACAGCAAGCTGCTGGAGTATGCTTAAGCAATGTACTTGGCCCCACTTGCTCAGTCTTCTCGGATGGGACTTTAAATTGAGGTCCCGTCATACAGTGCCCATCACTGTGTGAACGTGAGCTAGGGTTAGGTAGGCAAGAAATTTCGGCATAATCAAAGTAAACCGGATGCTGAATGGATCCCTCCTCGGATGGAACCACGCAACATACGGATTACAAAACCAAAACCAAATTGCTAGAATTAGAATCTTTCGGAATTTTCGATGGGACTATGGAGGGATGTAACCCGGATGACTGATCGAGTTCGTCCTCGGACGGACACAGTCACCATACGGGCTACCTAATCAATCAAAATCAAACAAGTGCGCGCTGGTGCCTGCTCGGATGATGGCCAGAAGACCAAATGGGTCCCAGGACCCGAAAGACCCCACACCCCAACCTCCCCACTCCCCCCAAAGGGGCCGGGAGGTCTCTGACCTAAAGCCTCCCCCCACCTTGGGTGCATCAGGTCATAAGACCGTACGCACCTCCCCCGACCCAACACCTACCCCATCCCTTCCCCACCCCCGTTAGGTCCAGGTTAGGCCATCCCCATTACACACGCCCAAGCATGAGGAGCAACAAAAAAAAGCCATGGAAAAGAACAGCAACATGAGACAAAATCGAGAGACAACGATCAACACACACACACACACACACACACACACACACACACACACACACACACACACACACACACACACACACACACACACACACACACACACACACACACACACACACACACACACACACACACACACACACACACACACACACACACACACACACACACACACACACACACACACACACACACACACACACACACACACACACACACACACACACACACACACACACACACACACACACACACACACACACACACACACACACACACACACACACACACACACACACACACACACACACACACACACACACACACACACACACACACACACACACACACACACACACACACACACACACACACACACACACACACACACACACACACACACACACACACACACACACACACACACACACACACACACACACACACACACACACACACACACACACACACACACACACACACACACACACACACACACACACACACACACACACACACACACACACACACACACACACACACACACACACACACACACACACACACACACACACACACACACACACACACACACACACACACACACACACACACACACACACACACACACACACACACACACACACACACACACACACACACACACACACACACACACACACACACACACACACACACACACACACACACACACACACACACACACACACACACACACACACACACACACACACACACACACACACACACACACACACACACACACACACACACACACACACACACACACACACACACACACACACACACACACACACACACACACACACACACACACACACACACACACACACACACACACACACACACACACACACACACACACACACACACACACACACACACACACACACACACACACACACACACACACACACACACACACACACACACACACACACACACACACACACACACACACACACACACACACACACACACACACACACACACACACACACACACACACACACACACACACACACACACACACACACACACACACACACACACACACACACACACACACACACACACACACACACACACACACACACACACACACACACACACACACAGAGAGACACAAGCTAATGCACAAACCGACGTCACAAGAATTCACAAGAATTCAACAGAAACCATAAAGGCCAGGCGTGAGTCTAGACCCTAGCATTGGGAACTAGCATATAAACGCCTCAAATATTACAACACACACACACATACGTAATGAAATCATCATATGTTAAGATTTATTTCGTTTCTTTACATCGAGGCACACAATTTAAGCCTCTAAATGTACATACTATTTTAGCAATTTTATATTTAGGCATGTTGGTGTGAATGTGCATATTTACAGCAAACTTACTGAAAATAAAATTGTTTAAATTATATACTTTTCGAGGCTTAAACTGTGAGCCTATATGCAATGAAACGAAATAATTCTTAGCATATGATGATTTCATTCCATATAAATTAATATGATTTTTTAAGTTGCGAAATTGAAATAGAGGCACGATTTTAACAATTTTATTTTCAAGCATTCTGGTGTGAATATGTACCTTTAAGAATAGTGTGAATACTGTTTCACAATGGAATATTTTTTATCAGTATTAACCGTGTTCATATTGGTAATATGGAACCGGCTAAAAGCCTTTGTTTTGTTTTATCATAAACAGAAATAACGAGGTCCTAATCACTTAATTAGATAAGTAAATACAACAACCCTGTCGATAACTGACATCCTAAACACCATAAAAATTAGAGTTTAAAAGAGATGTGACCCTTATTTTTCCATAATGTGGCGGCCCTAAAAGCAAGCCTCCGTTGTTGAAACGCTTGGCTATAAACTGCTGTAATAGCTAGATTATTAGTTAGCTAGACAAGGAATGTGAACATCTGAACATCTCTAGCCGTTGCCACCGTATCGAATACAATTCATGAATCCAGTTCCTCACTCAATCATATGACGTCATTATCAACTACGTGACGTATAATCATGACATCATAACTGATTCTAAATACTCCATCTTTAGCGCTTAATAGTCCGACACGTTGTACGAATTGTATGTCTTTACCATTTAATAAACATTTTGTTGAATATTTTGAAACTAATTCGACTGGACGCTGTTGCTGCCATAGGCAGCAATAACGCCCAGTCAAATTAGTTTTAAAATATTTTACAGCTTACCTGTAAATCATTCTGGAAAATGATAGTCAGGGAGTTCAGAGATTGATATATCCAAACACGGATGAGGTGTGGGCGAAGCTTAGAAAGAGATGGGCGGGGCATAGCTAAACTGGAAGGGTGATTTCCACACGATGTCCGGCTTCTTGGTGATAACATAATCCATACTTCTCCATTTCTCGCCTCGACCATCCCATAATAGGTGTGCTGACGTATACACTAAGCGCTAATTCCAGCTTTTGACCGCCATAAACTATTTGATTGCTATGGCCTCACGGGCAGAGGAAATGGCATTCTGTTCCTTGTGTAATTAAATAGAACTTAAAGATGCCGTTGACAGCGTGAAAATATAAAGTAACACATCCATACAAATTACAGAATGTCTTGTGTGAAAGTCTGCTTGCAAACTCTTGAGATCCTAATATATTGTAATAGCATTTCTGCTGTTAAAATTTGAGACAAATTGGACCAGAATCTTCTGAGATACAGTAACCTGATCAGCCAATTTGGCCTATGGCCATCTTGGATATTGCCTGAGGAAGCCTGGATACATGTTTATACAGATGGATCAGCTATCCAGGCTGTCAAGAATGGGTGGGGTGGGGGGGGGGGGGGGGGGTGGCAGGTGCTCACATTCGGTTTCCATGTGGAGATACAACAGACTCATGCTTGCCAACAGAGAAGCACTGTAGCAATTACACTGCAGAAATGCAGGCACTGATCTTAGTTAGCCAATGCTGATACAACGAAAAACCAGAAATGAAAATATTGTCTGCCTGACAGACTCCCTCTCAGCGCTCCAGGCGCTGGAGAGTGGAAAGGAAAGTACGGATTTAATTCATGAAAACCTTACGCAACTGGCTAAGGAGAACAATGTCAATCTACAGCGGATCCCCTCGCATTGTGGCATATTAGGAAATGACAAAGTTGATCAACTGGCTAAGGAAGGGTCAAATAAAGAACAATTCAACCGCGAGGTTGACTTTGAAGAACTGAAGCATACCATTAAAGCCACAAGAACCACCAGCAGGCAGCATAATGATGCAATACACAGTCTCAGTAGAGAGGACCAGACATGTATCTTCAGATTGAGGACAGGTCACAATCGTCTCAATGCATATCTTCACCGTTTCAAGTTTACAGATTCTGCACTTTGTGAGTGTCAGCAGGCAGAAGAAACAGCAGAACATCTCTCGCAGCACTGCCAGCGATTTGAACAGGCTAGGAGAAGTTTCTGGCTTATTGAAGTGACTTTTGAAGAGAAGATCAGAGGAGACAGAGACAGTTTGATGACCACTTCAGCTTTCATGCACCAAATAAGGAAAACAGTCTAAGATTAATGTCATGAGAAAGATGAGCGCAAGAAGAAGAAATTATCATGATGTCATCAAACTCTCGATCAATACGATTTGTGCGCACCCCATCGACTGAGTTTTGAGAGGTAGACATTCCCTATAATGGGAGGAAAATTTGCCATACGACTTATCTTCCTCTAGTTCGTATTTTCGCCGTCTCACTGAGAAACCTAAGTGGCGTTACCATTTTCCCTGTAGCTCACCATTTGACCGTGAACAACACAGGCACTCGAATGTTCGCACTTTCAGCAGTACCCTTTGTTTCCCGTCATCCTGTCAAAGCTGCCAGATACTTGGTGTCTATCAGTTCTACCCATTGAAATAAGGCATACATTGCTACTAAGACTAGGGCTACATGCATTCTACCTTATAGTGCTGCAGCAATGATCGCTGTCGGAACCACCCACCCATACCAAAATATTAATAAATGCTATTATATATCATTGTGTTCCTTGAAACGTCTGGAAATAGGATATATAGGATGACAAAAAAAGCTTACTTTTTATTACAAATGGAGTTAAGAGCGTTCGAGTGTAGGGGTATATGACACCCATGTTGGTAAATAAAATGAGAATCTACTGGCCTCAAATAAAATAATGTCGTCTCTTTTCAAGCTTACTGTAATTCGTGGTATCAAAAGAGCTCACCAATTATGCATATAGGTGGAAATCAATGTATTTATGATAAACTATCTGCTATTAATCATCGACTATCGACATGATCATAGGACTGGCGGTATGATCAGCGAACGAAAAGAAGAAGAAGATTAATCATCGAAACAGCCAGAAATGTTTAGTTGGGAGGGTGGGGTAGGCGCATCATTAATCATGTTTTAGTATGTTAAGTTTCTTAATATGAAGGTCGTGCAGAATGTTTATAACGAGTAGATTCTGATGGTTTCATATGTTATCATCATCATCATCACTGTCAACTGTATGCATCCCGACATCTATGGTGAATGGGTGTGCACACCGCATTTCACTCTCATCTGCGGATGGTGGCAGCGCTTTACAGATGCATGCTCTGGAACATGCCTGGCCATGTTGTGCGCATGGGCATTTAGTCAAACAGTAATCATTGTAGTTACACACTAAATTGTTCAAGAGTTCTTGAGCGGACACTGTCTGGTTCATTAATTCTGGATATAGTCGATAGTCTGCTGCAATTTTGCACCCATACTCTGTCGAGTTGGGTAGGGTTTGTATCGCATAACAAGCCTGTATCCATACCATAAGCTGATAACAACTGCGTAATATGTGGAGCATGAAACTATCATCGGTCGGTGGCAATTTCTTGCCTATAATGTTATTCTTGGCCTTCTCACTTCGCAAGTCATTCAGCCGTTGGACATCTGCCCCATACATACTGGCTATTAAGCATGTACAAGCTACTCGTTCTGGTCCGATACATGACATGATTTTCCTAAACTACCAATATCTTGAAACTTCTGTGGGTGCCGTATCATCTGGTTAAATGCTGTTCTCTTCGCATGACCATAGAGTGCACTGACCGTATCACATCCTGTGATGCAATAGATGCCAAGCATAATGTGTACTTGTTCCTGTGTCAGTTTGTCATACAAGGAATGTATTGGACTAAGGGAAGTGTGTTTGCTCTTGTAACCAGTCTGACAAAATATGTCCTTGGCGCGAATGGATTGTCGATGATGAATCAACATGTCTAGAACGTCAGTGTCCGGGCCAGCTACAATTATTGTCCTTGCCCCTTGATCGGCAGCATAGGCAGCGTGAACGATTATGCGAGTATCCGCTTCTTCGTGATTCGAGTGAAGTGCTGTGACATCATTCACTACAGTGGATTTCGTTATGGCAACAGAACCCTCTCCCAAGCCACCACTGGCTACGATTGAGTGGTTGTCATACACTGCTTGAGCCACATTCTGCTTTAAGTATTCTGTATAGAATTTTGCCAATGTTGATTTGTTCTCGTTTCTGCTAAGAAATAACTTCCAGTTTCTGGGATCCGTAGCATCTGGAAGTAAATGGACAACATTTCCCTGTTTTCCTCCACCCCTCTTCTGTCTAGTGTGGGCTTTAATTCTACGCTCTAGGTAGCGGTCAAACACAACATGAAATTGAGTCGCTTGCCTGCCTATACAGAGAACATATTCCATGAATGCCATAGCTATCTCTTTAAAACAAATACTCTCTGATTTTTGGATTGTCAACATCTGAATAGCCACATGACCATCTATGATAAGTGCGCCTGCATTTGATACAGTAGTAAACATTTCTTCAGGGAGTAATTCGTCCAGCTTATACATAAATTCTGCTTTTGTTCCAAAGTGCATTATCCCATCTTCTGTGAACATGCTTAATGGTACACGTGAATTTTCGTCAGCCATCACTCTCCAGTATCACTTGCTTCTCTGCGTTTATTGCATTAATCTAAGATACATAACTTCAGCGTTCATCTTAACACTGCGTTTCTCAATCTTAATTGTCTTTGTCATTTCATTCATCGTTTTACACCGGGACGTGACATTGTGTCATAGAAACTCTGAAGTGGCGCTGGTTGATCTGCAGGTAGGACAAGCCGCTCAATGACGAATTTGTCAGCCAAAGCATGACCTTTTTCCAAAGCACCAAGAAGGCTTGCCTGAACATTTGCAGTTGCCACAACTCGGGTTGCAAAATTTACAAGTTGCGATGGTGGATCGTGAAGGCAGAATGGGTCCAAATATGTTTCTCCAAACATTTGTGCCATCTTCTATGCATCGCTACGCCCAACCCTTTATTGCTGCATTGGAACTATTGTGTAGAAGATCACAATCAGGAACAAATCTTTGGACTCTGCAGAAATGTGTCTGACAATTTTCTGAATATTGAGCTGTTTGTTATTGGCCGAGCTAAAAACCAGTGGGCAAGAGCAGAACCGTTCAACGTCAAGCCAATGATTCCACCTGTTCCCTTCAGGGACTTGTTCTCTGTAGTTTCCAGGGCGTAGTCCAGCCAGACCATGTTAAATCTGCCATGGGATAGCTTAGTGACAAACTGTTTTTCATTTTCAAAGTGATCAACAATCTCAGACGGGAGTCTTTTCATCATGAGCAGTAAAAGTGACATGTACTTAGCATAAATGCTTCTGTTTGAAGCAAACAGCAATGGGATGGCCTCCGCTTTTCCTGACTGAGAAACCTGCCAATTTCCATTTCGCGAAGCCGCCAAGAATATCTTGACCGATTAAAAATTTTGTGAAGATAATCATCCCAGAGTTTTGAATGATGGAGAACTTTGTATGTACCCTTCATCACAGAATCTCCTGATCAAGGGCAGCAACGTCATTTCAATATTACTTCCCAGGTCATTCACAATAGCTGGTGGCGGTAGACTTTCAGGATTTGCAAACCAAACCTATAAATGACTTGGACATTCAAGAACATCTGTAGGGAAATCATGGCTTGATGTTTTACACCAGATGCTGAGGTTCTTGAGGAACAGGTGATGTAAAACTTCATCAACAAGTTTCAAAGCATAGAGCCCACGTGCAAAGTCTTTCCCAGCTAGAATTTGTCCTACGGTTCCGTCGGCAAATACTTCTGACTCATGCAAAAGGTTGCGTAAACCTGCATCTCCATAAAGAAATCCAATCCCAGGAAGAACAGACATAATAAGGTGCATGCCGCCCTCACATGGAATAACACCATTCAACTCTTCTAGCCTATACTACACGACGTATAAAGGTTTTGTTAACAGCATACCCCCCCCCCGTACACACCCCACACCCCACGAAAAACCCCGAATACGGCGATTGATTTCAAGTTGATTTGGTTATTTTTATGATATTATAAACCTCGACATTTATTAAACATGCATAACTATATGCGCCTTGCGAGAAAGACAATGTCGGAGCATATTGCTTCATAATCTAATATACGCCCCACCCCTTCAGAACCTATGTCATAACTTGAGTTGTAATTATTTTCAAGCATGTCATCGGTTATTTCCTTATTCTACACACTCTAGCGGCCATTTTGATATATGGTAGTATTTATTAATATTTTGGTATGGATAGCTCGCTACCTAACCCAGATAACAATACTACATTGGCCCAACGTTGGCCCAACGCATGTGTATATCTAGACTCGTCCAGCATATCAGAAACGGCATAGGGTGGAGTTAGAGAACTCAGACTAGTGTATATCATGTTTAATGCGCATTGGCTATAAGTGGATGGGCCAACGATGGCCCAACAACTCTAACCCAACTGTAATTTTGCCACTGTTACGCCAACGTTGGCCCAGTACATGTGGATAATCATTATTAAATACATTGGCAACAGTTATCATATATGTTGGCTTTAAGGTGTTGGGCCAAAGCCAACTGTTATTTTACCACTGGTATGCCGACGTTGGCCCAACGCATGTTTATATCATTTATAATATCCATTGGCTACAAGTGGTTGGGCCAACGTTGGTCCAACAACCATAACCCAACTGTGATTTTGCCACGGTTATACCAACATTGGCCCAATGCATGTATATGACATTCATAATATACATTGGCTATAAGTGGTTGGGACAATGTTGGTTCAACACCTCTAACCCAACTGTTATTTTGCCGATGTTATGCCAACGTTGGCCCAACGCATGTGCACATTATTATTAAATACATTGGCAACATTTATAATATCCGTTGGCTATAAATGGTTGGGCCAACGTTGGCCCAACCACTGTATCCCAACTGTAATTTTGCTACTGTTATGCCAACATTGGTCCAACACTTTTTTGCCAATGGCGACGGTGCCAACCAATTGCCAACGTTGGCCCAATGCCCAATAGCCAACGGCGACCATGCCAACCAATCGCCAACGTTGGACCAACGTAGTGTTATCTAGGAAGCGACTTTTTAGGTCCTTGCTGCTCCACTATTAGCGCGTTAAAACGCTGTTTTGTCATCTCAGCTCTGTCAATTTGGCATTTCCTATAATATGTCGTCTTTTCCGAAAATGTGTAAGCGGGAGTATACCCTGAATTCTAAATTTGAAAATAAATGCTAGAAAACCGTTGAATATTTTTAACGTAATTTGACATAAATTTGACAGGAAACTGCTCCCGCCTGCGACAGCAACAGCTTCCAATCAATATAGTGTTAAATATTCAGCATACTCTTTCTTCCATCATATTAAATGTACATGAAATTATTTCAAATAGACTCAGAATATTTTAACCTAGAAATTTGAGCATTTAAATAACTTTATATACTTTAAAACGATGTAAGAAATTGTACGTTGATTTTTTAAAAACTAATTTGACTGGAAGCTGTTGCTAACTTAGTTTGCTGAGCATTTTGACGGAGAGTTGGCTGAAAGCCAACAATGCCTAAGAAATAACGACTTTCAGTCAAATTCATATTTAAATATACATTTTTTTTTTATATGTAAAACCACCCAATCACTGGCATGTAGAATCAAATAGATTGATCATGTTGGAATGGATTGCACATGTAATTAAAATGTACATTCTAATTAACCCTTAAAGATGGGCCGACCTAACAATATTTTTAGCCATAGCGAGCGAGCACGCGAATCTTGCGCAACAAGTAACGTATGTATTTTAGACTAAGCGGTATTTCTCGTAGGGGCCATAAAAATGAATTCCGTTCAACATACCATGTAGAAAAGATTTGAAGGTGTCATATTGTAGGTAGTACTTTGTAGAATGAGTAACTATATGTTATCAGGCTGTCTGAGTGGTCAATTCGTAGAAAGTCACACTTTCTTAACATTACGTATATTTTCATCTGAAAAAATATCCATCTCAAATTATTTTGACAAATTCCTGAAAATGCGTATAAACGATCACTTTGCTAATAGACACCTTAATAAAAATCACTGAATATGTATTTCAAGGCATTGATAGAACATTAATTAGAATCACCTTCAGATAAATCAGTTAAATCATCACAAATCACGTCTTCGTCACTCGACTCATCCGTGTTTATACAGGCTTCAGCATATCCCTCGCATAGACAGGCAAGTGTGCATTTTAACCCCGACTTAACACATCTACATGCTTGAGTTGCACACTTTGATTCACGACATCTACATGTAATTAGTTCCGTAATTTCTGTTGGTGCGGAGTCCTGGGTCATCAGTTCTGGTTCCAAACAGTTATCTGACTTCTTCCAGCCATTGCCACAGGGTCCATCAAGACTTGACTTTGCTATCAACGATCGTTTCCAAACAGCGCATTGGTAGTTTGATCTCTTAATATGATGCACAAGGCTGTCTTTGCATGGGGGTAAGCTTTGGTTTTGGATTGGTTTCTTGCAGAATGTCTTATACCGTAGCTTATTTATGTCTTTTATATCAGTAGCTGGAGCATAAAGGGAACAAACAAATGTTTCACACGAATCTTTCACATCATCAGTCAAATTAAGAGAATCGCCGAGTTCTAATAAAGGCAAGTATTTATCCGTATTGTTTCTGATCAAATGCGAAGCCTTCTTTTTACCCTTTCCTTTAAAGCAACTTTTGCTATCACACACTGTCAGAATATGTACTGGCAAAAGCAGGGCACTGATGTTTCTCCCTAATATTCCAGCGATTGTATGTATGGGAATAAAACGAACATGTTTCTTAGTTCCTGTTTTGAACCACACTTCGATGCCAATTTCATGGTTAAAATAGATCGCCAGCACGAGTACATCGGTATCTGGAGACCATATGATTGCTATCACAGTGCCAACTCTTGTTTTGGAATCAGAAATATGTGATATGAGCCGTGTATCTGCTTCATCTTGTGATGAATATAGTTCATCCAATTCTTCAACTCCATTACACGTTATCAGAACAACTCTTTCATGGTCCTTAAATCCTCCTGACAATATCAACCTCTGATCCTGGATCAGCACGCTAGGCATACTAGATATCCACTGTGTAAAAGCAAAGTCATTAAAATTATCCTTGTTCTTAGGGTTCGCAAAGTATGTTTTGATATTTCGAGGTTGAATCTGCTGTTTTGAATGAATACTGCTTTCTGGTGATCCTTCTAGATTGCCACGCCTTTTTCTCTCTCCACTTTTTATTGAGTCGTCAAGGTCATACATATCTGACACAACATGTACTGTGCTTCCTTCAGTGAAAGCAGTCCTTATGAATATTTCAAGACCATCAAGAAGTTCTCCAAAGGTGTTGACACCTGCCCTTGATGAAATTTTCTGAACACACGCCATGTGATCTATAAACACTCCCGTTTCATTCTTTTTGTCTCTTATTTTGATCATGAAGGCATCTGGACACAGGGAAGATGCTGCTTCAATCTCTAAATCTCTCATAATCTCAGCTTTGTTTTAGCTAACGAGCCATCATCTTCTGCTATGGCAAGAGGAATGGTAGAAAGTTCATATTCGAATAAGTGTTCTAGATTTCCAGTCCTTTCTTTAGAGATTTCAACTGATTTTTCCTTTCCCTTTAGCACTCTTCCTAGGTATACTAGCAAATGTTTTTAGCTTAAGTCTCTTGATAGGTACACTTAGTGGTTTAAGACCCAGTATTCACACGCTCTTCAACGAACTCAATCATTGCCTTTTTACCAATCTCTTTAGCTTGCAGTAGGCTTTGAGCAATATCACTTGGACTGATTATTCCTGTAGCAATGTTTGTCAAGGGTTCTGATTTTTCCATTTCAGTATTAACATCGAGAATAAATGGGTTACCAAATCGATCCATAATTACTGCTAGTACTTTCTGAATGTCAATTTCATCTTTTGTAATCGCTACAGGTTTTATATCGGAGTGTACACTGTGTTCCATACTATCCATACCACACATCACTTTGAAATTTCTAAGGATAGAACTCCGTTCATGGACTGTTAAATACCATTTCATTGTTGCTTCCCGCTGCCTGCTAAATCCGATAATACCAGCCTTTTTTTACTTTGTATCTTTAACCACAGTTTGCTCTAGGCCAAGACCAGAACATACACTGTTGAATGACGTTGATGTTTTCCTGCTTGAAATTCAGTGTGCACACTTGGAGCTGTTTCTGGGAGAAGCATCATCTCAGATATGTAGACTGGTCCCCAACGGGCATAGTTCTGTCGATCATATGCAAAAGCATAGCACACAATTTCTACAAAACACTTTAGGTGAGCTGCCCAGTTTGCCCTTCTTTCAGCTGCAATATAGTCAAATCCAAGGCCAACATCTTGTAGATACTGTTCCCAAAAAGCAAACGTAAGGTTACATTTCTGTCCTTTTTCGAGAAATTTTTCAAATAACGCACTGTAGTCTTGCAACCTATTTCGAAGTGTTTGTATGCTCTCAATTACACGTGCATGATATATTGGATCAAATTCCTTTGGCGACAGCAGAGATTTCATATCTGCCTGCAACCTCAAGCAATCTTCTTCGAGTTTCGATACTTCTTCCTCTGATATCTGGTTGGTCTGTACAAGCCATGAGAGGAAACCTATAAACTGAAGCCGGCACATCACCTTAAACATAATTTTATGCGCTAGAGTACACTGTTTGTAGTTTCCACCAAGCATAATCGTCGACATTGCATTTGGGCCAAACACACCAGCTTCTACTAAGAGGTCTTCAATTCCACATGAATTATAACGCTTGCCAAGGATTTTCCAAAACAATTCCATAATGTGAAATCCACCTAATCTCATCACATGATGCCCAAGCTCATCCCAGTTTCGAGAACGTATTTCCTGGGCAACAATGTACGGTTTCAAGTCAAATGTTGTAACAGGAACTTGCTGTCCTATTGCGCGCATCTATCATTCTATTATCTTTAGACCTGTGTAAATGGTATTCCATTCAGTAGGTATACCGGGTACAATTGTAACTTAATACTGCGTGAAATCCCTTACAACTCGGAATGTGTTGATCATTTATGCCTATTGGCTTGATGTCAAGTTCGTATATATGTGTGGAACACACACGGGCAAATGACAGACATCTATCAAGTGATATATTAAATCCACCAACATCAAACCAACTGTATGTGTCAGCAATTTTTCCTAGCAAATGTCGAAGCTCTGCAATTCGTTTGAATTTGTTTGGATACTCAAGAATTGCTCTGTGTGAATGATCTTTGAAAGACACCTTTCTTACTTCTGTATTTGACAAGTGAAGATCTTGCATGCTTCGACTTTTCTTTTCCTCTTGATAAATAAGACTACCGAGAACGTGTGTAGTGCCCATTCCACTTCTAGTCTCTTCATTAATATTAATGTTGTCCATTGCAGCATGGGAAAATACACCAGATATGATATTGGTTGGTAAAAAATGTTCACCTTCTTGAATCCGTGTATTGACAACATTAGTTGCAATTGCTGATTCAATCCTTGGCACGTCGTCATAACCTATTGAATGTCCTTGGCTGTGAACTAAATCTATGACCTGCCTACTTCCAGTCAGGTGTTTAAGTGAAATAGCCAAACCAATATGCTTAGGTGTTTTACATCTTGAATGTGAAGCAGAATATACAATATCTTGTGCAATTGCCATAACTCTCCTGTGTAAGTGAGGTTCGTCCCTTACATCTTCTGTTGTTTTACCAAACGCAAGAAGACATACACACGTACATGTATATAAATCACCAGGGACCCATTGTTCTGCTTTGTTGTCAGAGATGTCATCACTCTGAATGCATGGACTTAATGAAATTCCTTTCACCATTCTTACTGTTTTTCTAAGTCTCAATGCCTCATTGAATAATAAGAGTTTATCTGCATCTAATTCTGGGACAGTAAGATCGGACTCGATGGCTTCATCTCTAACTTGGCAATTCATATCACATAACTTATTGATTGTTTTCTTCAAGTCAACACTGCTACTGTACACAAGATCTGGTTCATTCTTCTTTGGCATGCTGTGAAAGATAACATTTCCTTCAAAGTACTTTTCAATCCTAGCTTTCAGTCTTTGTGCACTATATGAGTCTGCATTTTGGCAACCACAATTGGCAAGGTACGTTTTATATTGGCTAAGTAGATATGACATATCAAATGCACCTCCTTGCGAGAAGACATCCTTGATTTCAGTGATTAGTTTTTCAAACGCTTCAGTAAAGATATCTACTCTTTCTGCAGATTCATCCTTTATACTTCGACTGGACTTGAAAATATATGTACTTAGACAATTCTTATGGTGTTTCGTCTCTAATGCAATTAAGTCTCTGTCTTTAATTTTTACCTCAAGTTCTTGATCATTTAATGCTTCAACTGCTTTCTGAATTTTGCGGTGCATTACGAAAGAACTAACGTTGACTAAACTGTTATCATTATGTTTCTTATAGCAACTGCAGAATAAACACTTGGTTGTATCAAATGGAAGAGTTCCTGATCTAGTTAACCTATCACCCCTTTCCCCGCTTGTACTTGGAGCATCTATATCCTCTCGTTTATATGTGTAGGTTTGGTAACAGTTTCTGTGGTAATGAATCGAAATACTAAATCCGGTGTCGTCGAGAACATCATCCTCTCTGAGTTTTCTGTATGTTTCATCATCCTTTTCTTTGAGACGTTTAAACAGTGTGCTTTTACCCTGGTCATTTGGAATTGCAACAAACTTTTCACGTTTTGTAGATCTTTTGAAACATATGACACACCTATTATTGTAATATCATGTATCCACTGTCCGTGCGCGCTTTACAGGAGATGGTCCCAAGTAAACGTGACGCCTCTCTTTTTCCTCTGAACTACTCATTCTTCATTCGTCGATAATTGCCTGCAAATTAATAACAAAACTGAATTAGCCATCAGTATGAAAGACATAAATATTATTTTAAAATTCCCTAAAACACAATGTCTCAATAAGCATTAGATATTTTGTTGAATATTCTGAATATTCTGAAGCTAATATTCAACAGAGATAGTTTAGTATTCAGCCTTTTGTTTTCAGATGGCTAGGTTATTTCAAAATGATGCATCATTGAATGATAATTAACAGTTAAGATTGTCATGGGAGTGTGGCTTATCAAACCTTTTCTACATGGTATGTTGAATGGGACCAAATTTCTATCGCTTAGGCTATTTACATTACACAGTTATATGATGTTAATTGATGATTATACTGTCGATTAATGATAATGATCGATGATGATAATTGATGATGTTGATTGATGATGAATGATAACGCGCATGTTATGTTACAACATTAGGCCTACACGCTGATGGTGTTGATGACCCATACCCATCAATGAACTATACCAGCTCTACCCAGTCTACCATAACAACATAACATTATTTTCGCACCTTTCAAGTTTGGGGAGCTTTCCTGTGTGGCCAGTGTTAGCTATGAAGTGGTACCCATGTTCTATTCTATTCTGTTCTATTCTGTAACTCCCGCCTTTTCATTAGGCGCACCCAGCAGAACTGGTGAGTGTGGCTATGTTCACTAAGTCTTAACTAACCCATAATTAATAATAAAGGTGCAATTAATTGATATCCATTACATACAGGACATGAGTTGTTTCATGAGTTCATGCTAGATTTGACTTATTAGTAACTTTTGTTAGTTGCTATGTAGCTCTCTCTCTCTCTCTCTAAATATATATACATAAGCATGCAACAGACTATAGTGTGCTAATTGAAGATAATTTTCCTTATTAAGGCCTATGCACATTTATGTTTACTGGTTAAGGTAAGTAGAAGTCAGTACACTAGCCTGTTAATACCTAGTTAGTGATATTTGTCCTAGATATGCGTTCATTAGTTATCCTACAGCAATGACTATTGAGACAGTACTTAGCAGTCACGACATATCGGCGTTAATAATGTAGAAGCTACAGAGTTGCTTTCTCTGGACAGATTACTGGCTAACTACATATAGGTAGGTACTCTAATTCTGATTAGTCGACCTAGTTTTGAGGAATGTCAATGTTATTATTATTTACTAGGCCGCATTTAGCAGCGTACCGTAGTTACAGTGAAGAATAAGAACTTATCTCCTGGCCATCATAGATGGTCAGAGAGAAATGGCGGTTATAAAACAGTGATTTGCATAAGATCGTTTCTAAATATACTTTCGTTTCAAATGATGAGGTTCAATTTTGATCATTGGCGTAGGTTTAGGTGTTGACATCTGGCAGTATGAATTGCATATGTATAGTCTCTACTAGAGGTATTGACTTCATAAATTGCTGTAGTTTGTTGTTGTATGTTAAGGGAATCCATCTTCATATTGAGCATAGATGCGTCTAGGGAGATCAGTAGTAATGAGTCATTACTCTGGACCATGGCCTTAGCTTCTTGTTTTGGTAGATATTGCGACAGGATTTGTAGTAGACGAGCTAAGTATTTAGATCGAGCGATTGTGTAGTGTCGACAAGCACGGTGATAAGATGGTATTTATGTTCTGCTGCCTCCCACACAAGGTACAGGTTGGATCTGTCATGTACTGTTTAAATCTGCTGCGGCTTGCCTGCAATGTGTATATGCCAGTGAGCAACATTACTGCCTATTCAACATCGCATACATTTGCTTTACAAGAAGACCAGACGTGATGTGATGTTCCAAGTTGTACATCATCAGGGATGATGTATTTGAGAAAACCTTGCTCTGGACCTCTGTTCGCCATCTCTGCATCCAATACACCGCAACTGCCTTCTTGACCTGTGTCTTCCATCGTACTTTTGTTGTTGCATTTTCAAGTACATCAAGAGCAGTAGGTAATTCGTATTTCCTTAGGATTCTCCGTAGCTGTGAGAACCAACTTGGATCATCAATCTTCTTAAGCGCGATTTGTTGAATGGCCAGGAGATACGCCATACTTTCTGGATCTTGGCTTATGTTCCCAAAGAGAGAAAGAAACTTCCTGTCTATTTAGGCTTCAACTGGTTCAGCCCCAAGTAGGGCATATATAGCCACATCAGCACATCTCTCTGGAAGCGATTGCATTTGCTTGAGTTTTTGCTTTTGTAGTTGCTCAACGCGGGTTATAGCTCTATCCGTCAGGCAGCTTACTTCAAGACCAAAGGTAAACTGGGTAACACATATAATGTCCATATCTTATGTTTCAAAACATGGTTTAGGCCCCTCTTTCCATGCAGACCTGCTCCCATCAATGCATACAGTGTCCTGGTAGCACTTGCTATCATCGGTTTAATGTCCACATTCCCATTGCTGAGTCGGGTGAGTCCAAGATGTGTCATGGTTACCGAGGTCGCTATCTTGTTTCCTCCCAAGCTGAGCATAGGGTCCCTGTTACCTTTCTTGTTGACCACCATGGTGACACATTTTGAGACATTGTGAGTAAACCGTTCTTTATCTGAGTAAACGTTGGCTATGTTGAGCAGGATTTGCATGTGCAGTTGATTGTCTGTCATGTATATTACGTCGTCAGCACAGACTGGTGCTGCGACATTGATGCTCCAACCTGTGTGCCGTATCCTGACTGCTCGATCTGCCGGCGCCACGGATTTATGTATTGTACATAACATTGTGGCGATACTATAGCCCCCTAACCCCTGTTGTATTCCTTGTTTTAGTTCGATCGCTTCGGAGAGTTGACCTTCTCATTTCACCTTGGGCTTTGGATCGCTGTAAGTTGGTCCAATATTATGCAGCTTTGTCCTGAAATACCCGCATGGTACAATTTGTTTAGCAACCAATGAATCCATACCACGTCGAAGGCCTTTTTAGCATCAAGCGTTACGAGATAAAGCTCTTTCTTATTCTGCTTTGCCTCCATTAAAGCTTCAGCTACTAACAAGGCTGCGTTTGCTGAGGAACTACCTTCTATGAAGCCTCTTTGCAGAGGGCGCTGTACTTGTTTAAGTATCGTCTTCGTTCTCTCAAGCCAGATCTTTTCAATTATCTTTCCAAACATTGTTAAGACGGTAATTCCACTATAATTTCCAGGTTCAGTCGGAACCTTGCTCTTTTCCAGTTTCAGTGTAATAAGGTAATCCTTAAGGATGTCTGGAATGCACGTCTCTTTGAAAATAACGTTCATCACTTCTGTAAGATAAGGAATAATAAAGTTGCCAGAATGCTTCAGATGTTTTGCGATAACCCTCATCGTGTCTGCAGTTTTGCCAGTATTCAGGGACCTCAGAGCTTTCTTCACCATTTGATTCTGGCACCTTTCAACCATATCCTTGATTATTAGCTTATCGTACAGTATCATGCCGCTGTACTCCGCATCGAAACTGGTGCTTGTTTTTGGCAGCAAGCACCAGGAAGTATTTTCTCCATCCATCCCTGATTGCATCTGGGTCGGTTAGTACCTCATCTTGCACTCTCAATTCCTCAGTTCTGGCATTTGGCATTGCTCTCTGTTTACTGATCAGTTGGTAGAAGAGTTTTTGATCACTGCTCGAAGCCTCCATCATTTTGTTGTAGTGTTCCAGCAGTTTGACTGCAGCATGAATGCGTTGGGCTTGTCGCAGCTTCTTGCTATACAGCGAGCGATTCGTTGATAGTTCATGTGACTTGTCCCTGGGTGCTCCAGCTGCTAGAAATTTGACATGGGCCTCTTTGGATTCCTTCACAGTTTTGAATATCGCTTCCATCCATGGGTGGAACCCGGCTCGCTTGAAGTTCTTGGCCGGTCTTTTAGCACCACCTTTCTGTGCAGCCATGTGGATGGTACTTACTAGATGTTTGATGGCAAATGTTAGGTCCAGTTCCAAACAGGTACTCCATTGATTGGGGCGCAGCGATTCTTGAATATGCCTTTAGTAGTTCTGTATGTCTATTTTACTCCAATCAACTTTACATGCTTTAATATTTGGTGTGTTGCTTTTCGCTGTTGATTTCACACTGTTGTTATTATTATTATTATTATTATTATTATTATTATTATTATTATTATTATTATTATTATTATTATTATTATTATTATTATTATTATTCTTGTATGTCAGTATGCCCTTCACTGGGACATGAGCTGAGACACACACACACCATGATATTGTAATTGCTTTGAAATTTTATAACTGTCTCTGTAAGCTCTGCCAATGTATCATTAAAAGCCTCTTCTGCCAGCTTCGATCCTCTTCATGGCATGTACACAGTAATGAGACAAACTGGGGGTGGTTCAATGTCACGGGTGATGACGAGGATTCTTCACCCACCATCGTGATGCTTCTTTATGCACGGGTCAAGCACACGGTGCCATAACACGCAGATACCCCCATAACCACGTGGACGCTGTTTTGGTGAGATTGGGTCATCACTGTCGACCGCTTTATGGATGCCTGTATAGTTCTTGTGAATGGATTCGATTTCTCTTTTCTCAAAGTCAAAGAGCCACGTTTCCTGTAGGCAGAAAACGTGGCTCATGTATTAGTAGGTATCTTATGCTTACTAGGAATACAATCTGGGCTAGGACGATAAATGTCTAACCATTTTCAATCTTGACATCTCAGTATCTCATATTGGGTTAACAAGTGAAATATTTTAAATTCAGTTCTACTATCAGTTTTTGCTTTCACTGTAATCGGCATCTTTAAAGCAAATTAGAATCAAAATATTCAGAAACTAAATTCCTATATTGTAGATAATGTAAAGTACGATATTTGCGGGTAAAAGGGTTAGTTCTTTTCTTTTCTTTTCCATTCAAGCATGCCTACTAAGAGTCATTCATGTGCTAACCTGGAAAGACATTTTCTGTTTTAGCTAACTTATATTACGAAATCACTGGTCAGGTCAAATGTAACGGCAATAAGGGTTACTTTTTTCACATCCTCACCACCTCTTAATGATATAGATGGCAGGCCCCTCGTAGTACGTGTACGGTAGAAACTGTTTATAATGGGCACACTTTAGAGGGCCATACGGCAGTAGCTCTTTAAGATAGGTGGTCATAAGACCACATATCTTAAGAGATATGCGATCTTGTGGACACCAAAACATTCACCGTGAAAAGTAATTTTTTATTAAGTCACACGGTGCCCTTAATGAACTCGCTTTTATGTTCTGTGACGTGCCTGTTATAGACACGCAAAATTAGGCATTGATTTTCACTGTGTCCAAACTCATTGATAAACCGTTTACGTTTTTGTTTTATCAGCAAATTTGTAAGGTCGGACGCTAAACTATGATACTACGCAGACATGACTTACCCTTTTATCAATCCATTAATCTGTCCGTCTTCCTTTCTTTCCAGTCAACCTTCATCCATCCATCGATCCATTCATCCATCCATCCATCCATCCATCCATCCATTCATCCATTCATCCATCCACCCAGTCGTCAATTCATGCACTCATCCATCCATCCATCCAGCCAGCCAGCCAGTATGCCAGCCAGCCAGCCACCAAGCCAGCCAGTCTGCCAGCTAGTCATTCATTTCTGATTTATGTATTTATTTCCACCAGTCAGCCCAACACGTTCATCGACTTCCAATCCAAACACTGGTGGGTCGGAGTGTCGTAAGGCCTGTGAATCAGTGGTGACTTTAATTGTCGGTGTGGTAGAGAAATCCCCGCAGCGTGACGCCCTCTCGCACCTACCTACCACATAGCTATTTTCAACAAACAGTTTTGATTTTAATATGATTTCAAACATTCAAATGCAAAAGGAAGTAACAAAGAATTATCACAAAAACATAATCTTTGCAGATTCGTAATCTTGGATCTGGATACTTTCTGACACACAGTGTTATTAATTTTAGAGCTTTTGTTAAAGGTTATCAATTCATGTTCAAAGTAGAAAGATGCTCACATTTTCCTAGAATATTTCTAGATTTCCTATATATCCCTATAGGAGGGCATACCATGTACATATAATATAAAAAGGAAGTAACCTCTAACTTATGTAGATTATTTTAATCTACATCAAATAATAGCTAATAAAATTTCATTTCCGTGCATATGTGTTATTTTACAAACAAGATATAAATAGAATAGGAAAATAAGAATTCTATGAACATCCCCTCTTTGTTATGTAGTAAATTTCTGACCAAGATAGGCGAGAAATCCTGCGCATGCGTACTTGACTTCCGCCGTCATTGTTGGTCATGTCTAGAATTATTGACGGGTGTAACATGAATGATATTTCTCATACAACTTGTATGTTCAGAATTAAATTGTTAGCTTTAAGATATCATATAGAACATTACTGTTTCTACTCTGTAATTAACTACTCCACACACCCCTATTACAAATAAAGAGATCTAACATCTAACATCCTAGATGTACTACACCAGGCCAATTGCAATGAAGATGAGCTACGACTAGTTAGACCTACTGCTTGCAGACATCAAGCTGAGATTACGAGTCAAGTCAGTGACGCCTGTAAAGTTAGAGACATCAATCTGATCCCCACAGAGAGATGGTCTATCTCTGGTACTATTCACCAGTTATCTTACGGCTGCATTGCAATCTGTGCCGGAATGTTCCACAATACCAAACCCTCCAGTATCAATACTGGGTATGCCGCTAGAGATGGAATATGCCGACGATGTGGAATTCGTGGACGAGGAAATGAAACCCCTTGACGAACTTTTCCCAATAGCTGCAAGCACGCTAAAAATTGAGAATCTCTTTACGAATGAATCCAAAACAGAGTTCACCCACATATATCTATCCACAAAGCATCAAACTAAAGAAAATGATGACCCACTTCTTGGCGGCGAATCATGGAGGAAAAGTTCATTCCTGGGCTCACTGCATTGCAGTACTGCTGACATTGCTGCACGCTGCGTCATGAGGAACATAGCTTTCCAGTCCTTCTGGAAGCTATGGGTTCGTAGATCAAAGATGCCCTTGATAAAAAGGTTACGTTTATACAATGCAACCTGCGTATCCTTGATACTGTACAACAGTAACAGCTGGGCAGCTCCAAAGGCAGCTCTAGACAAACTCGATGCCTGTCACCGCAAACAGCTACGCACCATCACTGGACACCGATGGTCAGACAGCATAATTTTCAATGATGCACAATACAAGATGTGTAATACGTCGCCGCTGTCTCTAAAAGTCGCCCGACAAAGATGGTCCATGTTTGGCCATGTGCTAAGGATGGCAGAAGAGACATCAGCACACAGAGCTTTAGAAATCTCCCTACTCGGAAACAGCAAAACCAAAGTCGGGAGATGACGTCATTACATAAATCTGCTAAGCATGCTACGAGGTGACATCGAGAAAGCAGTACTCGGTACACTCAAATCAGGAATGGACCAAAGGAAGCTAAAGACTTTGGCTGAGGACAAGACACAGTTGTTAAAAGAGAGGAAGGACTGATCGCAGCTGTATGATGTTTCTACCACTACATGCGCAGAATACAGGAATCATACATACATAATGCACTTGTCGTATCTACTCTCTGTACCCAATATACCTACTGTTCATGTAATACGTGTAGAATAAGTCTATTTATGTTACATCATATTATATGTCACACTATATATTGCAATTAATGGTTATGTGTGAGGAGTCCATCAGTTCATATGCTTGCTTTCGGCGAATTGCTTGTTGAAATTTTTTTACATTCATGACTAAATATGAAAGTAAAATAATTCTGATTCTTGAATCTTAAATCATTAAACTTCTTACAGGCGCGTTTGGCATACCCTTTTTGTATATGCGACAATACAATAGTCACATATAAATACTAAGTGAGCCCTGTAGGTGGGGCTTAGAATACACCTTCCGTATCCTTTGCGTGTTGTAAGAGGTGACTAAAGGAGGTAAGGGTGAGGTAACCCTGACAGAAACCTCCAGTGCTGAAGACGGAGGTTCCAGGCCGCACGGCGCACTCTAATAAACCATGGATCCACGCACTTAACGCTTATGATCATGTCGATAGTCACTTAGGACTGTCGGTATGATCAGCGAACGAAAAGAAGAAGAAGAAGAATACTAAGTGCTGCATCTTAGTATTGGTATCAAATTGTGTTTACCGCTCATCTACCTCAACGTTTAGGCAGCGTTTCCACATTTCATCTGCTACTAGACACACATCCAATAGCCACATCGCTCTTGGTAACCACTCACACTCTTAAACAGGATTTGTAGTGCCGCCTACCTGCACACGCTGACTAGCTCAGCTCGCGGCTCGGGACCGAAATGAAACGAGGATTTCAGACCATTTTACCTTTTTAAAATCGGACAAGAAATGGCAGAGTCATCTACAAATGGCTCACTTAAATAATTTTCAAAATATTGCTTGAACGTCATAATCGCGTATATGTATTAAATGAATGGGGAATGCGCTGATCACGTGATCGCCACGTCACCCTTTCTAGCTGCACGCTGATTGGCCTCTGCTCGCCAGTTTATTGGCTGGGGCGTCCTGCCTCTGACGTCACGAGTAGTTTAAAAGGAGCCAAAAATCAAGAATCGAGACCACTCGGCGAGGAACAGCTGACACGACAGCAAGGTTGCTGGACCAGCGCTGTGCTAGACATGGGCTAACTGCTTCCTGACTGTGGCATCCTACTTCGCAGTAGTGCCCTTCGGAATTCAGATCCCCTGCGCCAGTAAGCAACCTTGAATCCCCAATCACCAGCTTTTGTAAGCTCTCGGACGGCCATCCGAGGGCAAATTAACTAAATAAGAAGGACTCCCTTTCCCGGAATACTAACAGAGGAGCTTCCTTGTGGATGGGTCTTGCGGGCCCTATGTAAATTCTATAGGATGTAGAGCCGAGGTGATTCTTGGTGGATAACTCGTTGGATCTTCCAGACTACACTGAAAAGTGGTATCAAACTTCCACGCAGCATGCCGTGTGTTTTAACTAACTTTTAGACCACAGTCTGGTGGGACTCTGCCCGGTGCATCGCAAGAGCTATGTGATGTATCCCGCATGGTGTAACCAGTTATGTACACAAAGATGGACACTTTACAATTTACTGTGCAAATTTATGTATTAGTTATTCTGACTATCTAATGGACATCTTTCGATAACCGTTCTCCTTCACCATCTTGAGTGTAAGTCGCATCAACAGCCCGCCTGCGGAAATCTTCCCAGCAACTTCAGAATCGTGCCACTCATCCGTAGCGCATCAACTACAGTGATTTAAGAACTCCTACCATACCGATGACCAATAGGTACTCAAGTAACCATACTATTGTGCCATTTATTAATTCCGTAATAGGTACTGATGACTAATAGGTACCTTCCCTGTCGAGAAACCGCATTTTTATATTTTCTGTTTCATACTGTATATATTATCTTTATTTCCGTGTGCTTACAACTAACGAACACCGTAAGGTTCTATGACCTGATATCCTGTTAGCACAGTACTAGCTAGTTATGTATATGGCAAGTAGCCATCCTAGTTATTCTGTTTTGTTTATATAAAAACTCTAGGACGCAGTACGCTAGGCTATACTATACAGCAACATTATATCCACATCACTATTCTCCCCCAGCATCAATTTTACACTGAGGTCACTGATCATACTCACATTGCTCGAAGCTGACATGTGACCGACTAAACCTGGCTATTCTAGCTAGATAGAATAGGTTTAAAGTAATTAGGGACAATCTCTCCGCAAGTGACATTTGTGTATGCCTCTTTTCCGGCTGTAGTGAATATGTAACACCGCACACCAGCTAGATTGTATAAATTGGCCAAATACCTTAGGGCCTCTTGTTAATATTGAGTGAGTGTCTCTTTCTACGTTGCTCCAGCCGCAAGGCTCAATAATTGTCTGGACTCCCAATCGACACGTTGGCAGGATCCGACTCTGGGAAACCATAGGGGTTTCCGAGTGCTGATAATTAAAGTGTCGATTTCGCATACACTCACCCTGTATCTTCAGATACCAGCTAGTTTAGATACCTCCGCCAATGTAGGAAGCACTGCGGGAAAAAGTTTTATTATGTAACCCTGGCCTGCAGTGCATCTCTGGGCATTCTGGAACATAACCTTAATGACAGGTACAATGTTAATTTCGTAACACACGGGTGACGGACGAGACGCAGATCTCCATCCAACTCAGTATGGTGACTGGGTGCAGTCTTAGGACCCACCACGCCCTCACGGGAACGTCACTAGCGCTGGATATCTGACTCTTATCCCCACCATAAAAATACTATTGCGCTTTCTAAATTGCTTATGTGAACTGTGAATTGTCCTAGTGATGTTATATGTGGCTATGATGTAATGGTGACCGGATCGTCATATGAGTCAGGAGCTGTTGCTCCATAACATGTACGCACGCTGTCTTTCTGAGGAAGATGCTATGCAGGGCAACCTTCGGGAAGTCGGGCATCTTCGCCAGTTAGACTTATGTGTCAAAAGACAGGCAGGCATCCCTAGGACTTGCGGCCAAAGCTTGGAAGCATATCTAACAACTGAATGGTAGGTTAGAACTTAGCAGAAGGCCTGCATAAATAAAGCGGCAACTACCAATGCAATATCTTTGGACCTACTTAACACGGTGACCTATGAATACTTCGGATGTCATCTGACCCATCTTCACGTAAACAAGCGTGCATCACATTAATTATAGTTTTATTAGGATTGACCCACTGCACATTTCTTTTTGCCATCTGCTAGGGCGTCTGCTTGTTGGATAGCAAGATCTTTTAAGCATTCGCTAATGTGGAATTATTGCGTTCCTGCCATAGTTTGGTGCGATCTTCACTTTGGCCACTTTGATAGATGCGCAGACATAATGCTTTCTGTTCTGCTGACAGTTTTACTACGAGAGGGTCGTCAGTATACCTAGTTCTGTTGTTTTTAGAACACCTATGGTGCTAGTAGCTGATGATTCCATAGATATCAGTATTTTGGTTATGGCTTCGTTTGGATCGGAGCTGACGTCGATGTTAGCTATCTGCTCCCAGAGGGCCTTTTTGTATGAGATTTGAGTGTCAGTGTTGCTGATGAGCTTGGGTAAGTTGTAGGTGACTCTACCCTCTTGCCTGGTGTGGGTGTATACATTAGGTAGAGCTGGATCATATGGAGGCGTGTAATGACTGGCTTATGGTCAGAATTGAGGTTTGTGCCTCCATAGGAACGAGCATCCCGAAGTAGGGGTTTTGATGCTGTCTTGCATAGTATGAAATCTATTTGGTTGAAGACAGTTTTTGTAGCCTTAGAACCTTTTGGAGTTTTGCGATCAGCAATGTGTCCAGTCCATGTTGTCCGGTGGCGGCATGGGTGTTTGAAAGCCGTATTTGTGGCAACTAGGCCATTGTAACTAAGGAATGCCACCAGTGCATCTCCATTGCTGTTGCGTGTGCCCTCTCCATATGATCCCATACATGAGCAAAGTCCTGAACTTTTGTCCGCAATGTCGAGTTTACCCAGCTTGGAGTTGAAATCGCCACACACAAACAGTTGCCATCTAGCTGATATAATAATGGCGGAGCTCAGTTCTGGATAGAAGGAATCTAATATAGCTGGATTCTCTTTGGCCCTTTCGGTAGTTGGCCCATATGCATTGACTATGCAACATTTAGTGGTGGTGCACGTTCGCTTTGGTATAGCCAGATCTATAAATGCAATGCAATCTCTGACGTATCCAAAATAATGATTACGAAGCCTAATCCACGGTAAGTGGCCTGTTTTTGCTCCACGCGTACTAGCTTATGGCCTGCCTGAAGTTGCTGCTCTGAGAGTTTAGCTACTTTAGTCTCTTGACTGCATGTGATATCGATTTTATAGTGTTCACAGTCTGCACCTAAGCTTCGCCTCTTTGATGGTGCAGTCAGACCACGTACATTCCACGTAGCTATGGTAAGCTCCTGGGAAGATCGCGTTGTCCGAGGTTGTCGAGCACAGTTTCTTGTTAGAAGGTTAAACATAGTCAGAGTTGCCTCTGTATGCGGATGCTCGTGTAGTTATTGTTAATTATTATCATCATGTCCAGACTTTTAAATTAGTTTATGGACCGCCATACCGGTGACACTAACAGTTGGGATGAGACCATGAGGTTCAATCTAGGAGGCAATGGTCGCACGGCCCCACTAGAACATTATCGTTCCACTGGCTCTAGAAGCCGGTCTTGTACCTTCCGGAGAGTCACGATACAGGATCCATAACTCCGAGAACCGTAGCTAACCGGCTTTATTGAATTTATACCACCCATCGGATTCGCGTTACATTATTTACTATTTATTAATTTATTAATTTAATTTATTTTATTTTATTTCCAAATTTGTATATCTTCTTGAAAATATTTATTTTATACAAATCTAGTCGTCGTTCTGCAATCTGTCTGGAGTAGCGTGACAGGCCCGTTGTTATTCAAGTTGGTTAGATTCCCTTCTCTTTTATCTCCCTGTATAAGTTAGAGTGGACTATGTGATATGAACGTGCGTGACACGAGTGTGACCCAAAGCACCGTACGTGACTTGTCTAGTTTTGAGGTGGCACACGTGACTCACGTGTGACAGGTCGCAACCTTCTTGTTCATTTAGGGAGGGGCAGGGATCGGCTGGTGATGAGGCTGATACTCCCTTCGGTGGTCACATCTACTATTTACTAACCTAATACGTAAGCTAGCTTTAGGCCTCTGAGGTATAAAGCCACACACACACACACACACACACACACACACACGCACGCACGCACGCACGCACGCACGCACGCACGCACGCACGCACGCACGCACGCACGCACGCACGCACGCACGCACGCACGCACGCACGCACGCACGCACGCACGCACGCACGCACGCACGCACGCACGCACGCACGCACGCACAGACTAAGATCTAAAATCGCTAGTTTAGACACACAAAGCCTACAGTCGGTGGGCTGTAGGTAGGAAGGACCACCACGAGACATCTTCAGCGCCATCTACTAAATCCCTCTTCACTGTACCACTTCAGGACGTATGCACAAACCGGAGTAATAGTTTCGTCACCCTTTTGGCTCATACTTTGGCCTGTCATTTCAACAGAGGATGGATATCTAGAAAAGACCTTCTTCCCTTTTTTCTTCTTTTCTCCCTTTTGGAACTCGAATGGAAATAACTCGTTCTCGGAATCAAAGCTATTATTCAGACGCTGCTATAAATTGACATAAGAAGGAAATCTGGAAATGGTCTCCTTCCCATCTCTTCTTCTTCTCCTTTTTCCTAATTAGATCAGGTGCACCCATAACATTAGGTATAAGCCAATAAATACATTGTGCTGGCTCTCGCCTTAGGGCATCCTCCCGTGCTCTCTCTCTCTCTCTCTCTCTCTCTCTCTCTCTCTCTCTCTCTATCTCTCTCTCTCTCTCTCTCTCTCTCTCTCTCTCTCTCTCTCCCCCCCCCCTGATAGTTTGCTCTCTTTATCTATAGCCCTAGATTGCCAGATGTAGAAAGCATTTTTTCAGACTGTTTGTGGCAGAATAGTCTATCATCGTTTATTCTGCGTCTTTGTACTTGCATGCATCAGTCTTGCCACTCTTATCATGTGGTCCAGCTAGTCAAATTAGTTTCAAAATATTCGACAGAATGTTTATAGAATAGTAAAGACATACAATTCGTACGTGTCGTACTATTAAGCGTTAAAGACGTGCTATATTGAATCATTCATGATGTAATGATTACGACGTCAACAAACACGTCACTTATTTCATTATGATGTCATATGACGTCAGATAATCGATGGATAAACTGGAAAGTTGAATTAAAGAAGTGTTTACAGGGGACTGAGGTAACTGATTCTGATAGCTAGATTCCAGTCCCATGCTCGATATATAGTGAGTTAACTGGCCTTTATCTTGTGAAACCTGCACCTCAACAACACGCTACAGATTATAGAGTGATTACAATAAATATACTATTATGAATATAAAGATTATGCATAATACGCATGCACCTGGTGTAGCAAGTACGCATTGATAGACACAGAATTTAAGCTGGCTATTGCGACGACCAATTGTCTGGTTCTGCACCCCGCCCCCCCCCCCCCCCCCGGCCCCCCCCCCCCCCGTCTGTCCATCTGTCTTATGTTGGGTTATTGACTTCTAACCTCCCGGTTTTGTATAGAAGTTACCACCCATCTAAGTTGGAGAATATAGGCTAATGGTGTTTTTGTATTAGAAAAAATAATAAAACATTGAATCAGTACTGCTTGTATTATTTTGAGCTATTTAGAGAAAACCTGTTGAAATCACTTGGGAGTTATAAGCACATTTTTGCGCACGTGATTTGGGTGTTGGGCAGCTGAGAGTCAATGGATGTTGTTGGTCTCTTGTTAGAGATTTATCGCCTAAAATCTAAAAAAAGGGTACTAGAAAATTAAACTAACCCGCCGCTGTCGCCGCCGACAACGACGACGAGGGTGGCGGCGGCGACGACGACGGCGACGATGACCACGACGATGGCGGCGGCGGCAGCGGCAGCGATGATGGCGTGTGATGATAATATGCTAATTAGCTATGCCTCCCCCAGATGTAGCTAAGCTGCACCAACACTTCGCCCGTGTGGTAACACCACCCAGTCAAATTAGTTTCAAAATATTCAACAGCCTGTTTCTTAAATAGTAAAGACATACAATTCGTACAGCGTTACAGTTACGGAATATTCAGCAGCTTACCAGTAGTTTTCAGGAAATTGATAGTGAAACCATTCAGGGATCGATCGATCCCAACAGGAGAGAGGTGTGGGTGGAGCTTAGCTAGAGATGGGCAGGGCATAGCTAAAACTGGAAAGGTCCATTATGCACCCTTTATATATTAATGATGGTTGGATACATGTGTGGAAATAATTAATCTACAGATTATATATCAATGGATAACTATATCTAGTACGTGTGGTTAGTATTCTGTGAAAAGGTGTGCTTTTTAACAGAAGGGCTTACTATGAACATTCGGAGATTTCATACCCTCGCTCTCCCATTTTTGTCACATTGTACAACGTTATAGATTTTCCAGATTTTTTTAGATTTTCCTGATTTTTTTAGATTTCCGGCTCGTTGGTGCTCATGGCCATAATCGCGAATCATAGTGTATGATGACGCCATCTCGTGAGTTAAAATTTGAGCCAAGCCTGACAATTAGATTCCAAGATATCCACAGATCCAGAATTTGGTCCGATCCGAATCCGGTTTCCTTTATCCCGATCGCTGCCAGAGTCTGGAAATTCTCTGGCACAGCAAATTTCAGCAAAATCAGTTCAGTGGTTTCTGTGATACAGCTCCGGATACACGCACGCACGCACGCACGCGCGCACACATCCGATTATAATACCCTCCTCCCCTTACGGGGCGAGAGTAATAACATTGACGATCGTAATCTGTCTTTAGACATGTTGCCCTGTGGCGGGTAGCCTGGAGACATTTACAAATAGCAAGATAATTTTAGCTTCTTTTATCATGGCTGCTCGCTGCTTGAATATACCAATATCGTGTGTCCACATAAGTCACACTGAGGAATGGCGGGAACTCATGAAACAGCTTGATTCAAATGTCTAATGCCATAGGCACCAGAAACTTTCAATCAAATTGTACCCATAATGGCAGAGTGCAGCAAAACACTATTCGCCACGCAGCCCAGCGGCTCAGTCTTCTGACAGTCGAACATAATAGATGGTTGGTAGGCCTATGCCTATATTTGACAAAATATTTTAAATAGAATGTTGTTATAGTGATCTATGCCTACTTTCACGGGGCATCTCCAACTTATTTAGCAGAATATTCGTTACATCGTCAATGGTGTGTCACCTTCTTATTTGTGTGCATCATCGAGTTGAAATTAAGCAGCGATATGTATTTGTCCATTTCACAAAACAGTAAATATTACCTTTAATTGTGTTCATAACATGACTGATAATGACTAACTACAGTGAAGATAATCATCATGATCCCCGATCCTTGATAACAGCTGATGCATACATTATGCGCTATGACCTGAAGGACAATGCACCAAATTGATGATGATGACGATGATGATGATGATGATGATGATGATGATGATGATGATGATGATGGTGGTGGTGGTGGTGGTGGTGGTGGTGGTGGAGCTTGTGGTAGGCGTGGTGGTGGCGGTGGTAGTGCTTGTGGTGGAGGTGGTGGAGGTGGTGGTGGTGGTGCTGGTGGTGGTGGTGGTGGTTGTTGTTGTTGCGGTGGCGGCAGCGGCGGCTGCGACGACGACGACGACGATGATGATGATGATGAGTGACTGTCCTGCAGCTGAAAAAGTAAATACTTCTTTCAGCTGCAATCAAGTTTTCTTCACCCGTCTCCACTGTGTCTTGCGCATTGCGAGCGTCAAGCGATCATTTAAATTCATTCTTGTCTTTAATGTTCCTAGATTGCGTTTGATGTTGTCGTGTCCTTTGCGTGCCTGATACCAGTTGACATCTACCACTGCAAATTCCAGTGCTTTCTAAGCAGACGTGTTTTCTGGCATTTGAAGAACAATGTTCGACTATCGACCCTCACTGCTAGTGGCTCTGTGTTACGCAGTTTGTACTGTTGGGCATTTGATATTAGACTGTTTGGTCAGTGATGCTTTGCAATGGTTTGTAGACATTTGTGGTGGCATTGATCAAGTTTATTTAAGATGGCTTCCCAGTTGTTGGAATTGTATAGCATTATGGAAAACACATATATTATCACATAGTTACATCTTGGCATTCATGGGGATTTTAAGAGCCTCGAATCCACAACTTCCAAAGGGACGGAAGGCGATATTTCCTCTTACACATCGAGTTTCAATGTCGGTAAAGCTGCCGAGAAAGGAACACAAGATTCTGCGCTTCCTCTACTTCGTAGTTCCCCTATTGGTGTAAAGGGGAGAGAGAGGCCGTCATCATTCATTTCTGTGGTGTCGGATAGGTACATGTGAGTGAACACGGTTTTTGCGAAGAGTACACGAAGAGTTTTGCAGCATTGAACTATTCTGCAGCTATTGGATGTAGTGTATTAACATCCAATACGAGGACCTTTATCCTCGTCGATAAAGTCGACATTAGCTGCAGACTCTATCTCCAGTGGCATACATGGCATTGAGATTGTAGTGTTCTTGAAAAAATAACAGAGCCGCGGCGAGGAAGCAAATCACTGGTGATACATCATCACCTTGTGGTGACCCTATTGATGTTTCAAACTGTGAGGAATGCGTTCATTTGACGCGCACATTCAGTTTGCTTTTGTCAATAAAGGTTTTACCAGCAGGTGTGGTTCGTCATCATAACAGCCAACTTGATGGAGAAATTGAGTTTTATTGATGGTATCAAATAAACGTAGCATGTCGATTTCCATCTTGTAGAAGTCCCAATGTGTTGACGGTATTACTCGAATTAACATTCATTGCGCGAAGATTATGTCGGCGCAGCTCTCTCCTCTCTTATAACCATTCTGCCAGTTTCAAATAAATTTGTCAATCTTATCTCTGATACTAGATAATGTCACATTTGATAGAATTTTTCGGATGCTGTTCAAAAGCACGATTGGTCTTACGGTGGGAATATGTCCTGGTGGATTTTTAGGCCATCGATTGGGAGATGGTGTTCAAAGGCAGAGTTGGTGACGCGTGCGGTTTGTGTCGAGATAGTATTATCAGCTTATTAAAAGAGTTCATCATTAATGCCACCAGGTCCGCGTGCACGGACATTCCTTAGAGATGATGAAGCTTTTCTAACTTCTGCCTCTGTTATTGGCTTTTGCCGGGACAGTGGCTGGCCTTCAAATTTGAGCAGATGTTCGTTTCCTGTGTCAGTGAACTGATCATTGAACCATTTCTTGATTGGTTTCATCCGTTCCTGGTCACAGCCGAGGAAGTGACAATTATAGTTATGTACAGCAAGTGGATGCTGTGCAGTCCTGGTTTTAATGCTTTGCTTGCTCTGAACAGTTTCGTTTCGACAATCATTGATGTGGTGGACGTGATCTCGTTTATCATGTCATCTGCTCTTTTGATGACGAGTTCTTTCAAGCGTTTCCTGATTTGGAGCTGGATATTCTTACTATTCTGTCTTCGTTTAGTTTGGTACTCATTGCAACTGTTTTGATAGATGCCGAGTCGCTATGTTTTCTGTTCTTCAGGCAGCTTTGTAACAAGTGGAGCATCAGCATGGGAATTTGCTTTGGTTTGTATTCCTGGCTTCACTGATGTTTTGGCAGTTGATGTCCCCACACATTTTAGACTCTACTTAGGTCTTCGATTGGTTTACAGATGATGGCACCGGTCAATTATTGTTTTCCTATGCGATGTGTGGATAGCCGTGTCTGGATGGCCTTGTCGTTATTAGTTTTGAGAGACCATGGTTAACATTGGACATTTGTTTCGATGGCCGCTTATAGACGAGGCACATTTGAGCAATCCTAATCAAGCAATCGTCTCTGTATTCACCTTGCACAGTATGTAGTTAATCTAGGTAAAGATTGTTTCAGTGGGTTTACTTTTCTTGTCGACTACGTTGTTCGATTCAGACACGGGTGCTTAAAGGCTGTGTTTGGTGCATATACACCATGAGTGCATATGAATGTAGCTAGTGCATCTCCATTACTGTTGCGTTTGCCCATTCCATAGGAATAAATACACGAATCAAAGCCTGTTTGTGTATTAGGAATGTAAGTCCTAGCGCGTGCTTGCCTCAATACATCAGGAAAAGGTATATTTTCCTATCAAGTCTATCCTCGCTATTGTAAATGATGGTACTTGAAATTGAGGGATCCATTTCGGTTTATTCCCCCCCCCCCCTTCTATCCAAGCTCCGCACACGCTTTGCCCGTGTTTGGGATCCATTGAACCCTGAATTCTCAGATTCCCAATATCAAGATAACTACACAGGCAAGTTGTTGGATACTTTGAAACTAATTTGACTGGGTGTTGTTGCTGCCGATGGTAGGTGTGCGGGAGGGCGGTCAGGCTGGCGGGAGAGTGGGCAGTTAAGCAGGCAGGCAGACATGCAGACAAGCAGGCATGTATGCATGCAAGCAGGCAGGCAGGTAGGCAGGCAGGCATGCAGGCAGGCAGGCAGGCAGGCAGGCATGCAGGCAGGCAGGCAGGCAGGCAGGCAGGCAGGCAGGCAGGCAGGCAGGCAGGCAGGCAGGCATAACTGAAACATGAATATTATGTACATAATAAATATTTATTTCTGAATGTTTATACAGATCAAATTTCCAGTTGTAGTAAAAATGCACAAAATATACAATACACCAACATTATATAACGATGGCAATAACGATAATAACATCAAGAGTGTGCCACAATATAAATCTACACATGTATATAATAATGTGCTATCTAAGGTCGTCCAGCTCCTATATACCAGATACAATAGATTCACGGAAATATAGCGAGAACTCCATTTAAACATGGCACCTTTTAAAATTAAACTTTGATTTCAAACAAACGATACGTGATATATATGTTATTGAATAGTTAGAAGTTAATTTGACTTGTAGCCGTTGCTGTCTGAGACAGCAACAGCTTCCAATCAAATTATTTTCCAAATATGCATCACCTATGTTGAAAATAAATATGAGAATAATCAGCAATGAAATGCTTAAAAGGTTACTGTGCAGTTCTAATGTATTCCACTATAATAATAACAACTTTATAGAAATAGTTTATTTTAAACTTTGTAAAAATTAACACTATGCGATTGAACTGTAATTTGTGCACATATCTTACCTGATATTATGGTGGACGAAATATTAATGAAATGTGAAAAGTGAAAGTTAATATTGAGTTGAAGTGAATTCTACATTTTATCGTCATCAATAAATATTCAAATTTTAAAATTCGTTCAATTTAATTATTTTTCGGAATATCAAAAATCTGTGTTGTGAGCTATATCATAGTTTGTTGACATGCCGTCTCTGTACAGTACAGCTCGGAGATAAGCTACCATGATTCCAAAACAAAGGAATGGTGGACATGATGTAAGAAATGTCACGTTGAATATTTAGAACATAATGGACCTTTCCAGAGTAATGACGTCATATGACGTCATAACCAGCTAAGCGGCGTGTAGGATGACGTCATAATCATTACGTCATAAATGATTTTATACGCTGTCTTTAACTCTTAATAGTCCGACAAGTTGTACAAATTGTATGTCTCTACTATTTAATACACATACTGTTGAATATTTTTAAACTAATTTGACTGGGCGCTGTTGCTGCCACAGCACCGTGTCAAATTAGTTTCAAGATATTCAACAGCTTACGTGCAGTTTTCT
>CM067374.1:106330038-106352538 GCA_034401795.1 Chaetoderma sp. LZ-2023a
TTTGGCAAGTAGATAAAACATCACATGTGAATCCGTTAAATGATATACGGTGTAGCACCAATAACAAGGGTTGACATAACTAGAATATTCGTGTTAGATACAGAGCGCTTTAAAAGGCATGCGTCTACATGATGATGGCATATACAATTCATAAAGCTATGAATCTACTAGACATGTGCACATGGAATAAACTGAGGATTCCAGTTTCTCAGTCAATCATATGACGCTATAATCAACTACGTCACATGTAGGCTGACGTCATAATCAATGACGTCATAAATGACGCGATATAGTCCGTCGCAAACGCTTAATATTCGGTCATGTTGTACGAATTGTATGTCTTTACTATTTAATAAACATTCTGTCGAATATTTTGAAACTAATTTGGCCGGGCGCCAATGGCAGCAACAGTGCCCAGCCAAATTAGTTTCAAAATTTTCAACAGCTTACCTGTATAGTTTTCCGGAAATTGAGATTCAGAAAGTACAGGTATCCATTGATCCCAACAACGGCAAGCGTGGGTGGAGCATGACTAGAGATGGGCGGGTAGAGCTAAAACTAGATTCCTCACTAAGTTACCTCTCGAATTATTATGAAACACTTTCTAGGTAGCTAGGTTAGTAAAATGAAGTTCTATTTGATTCGTGTCGATGAATTGGAGATGTGCTTTTTTCTCCGACAAAATAAAATTTAATATGCATATGTGCAAGATCCTTCACATTACTCGCTCAAAGGCGGACATATAAGTGGCCATACGCGTCAGGTCTAGAGTATAGATCATATAAGTTTATAGGAATATGTACTAGATCGAACAGGTATGCAAGCAAAACAGCAAGTATGTACACAAAATGAACTCTTGAATTGATATACACTTTTTTATACAGAAAAACATTCATTAACAAAATAGTGTATATTAAATATGCTTTGACTTGTAGAACGCGTGCATTGGTGTCGTCAATATCGTCATCATAATACTAGCTGTAGTAGTAGTAGTAGTAGTAGTAGTAGTAGTAGTAGCAGCAGCAGCAGCAGCAGCAGCAGCAGCAGCAGCAGAAGCAGCAGCAGTACTGCAGCAGCAGCAGTACTGCTGCTGCTGCTACCGCTACTACTACTACTACTACTACTACTACTACTACTGCTGCTGCTGCTGCTGCTGCTGCTGCTGCTGCTGCTGCTGCTGCTGCTGCTGCTGCTGCTGTTGCTGCTGCTACTACTACTACTGTGCTACTACTACTACTGCTGCTACTGATGCTGCTGCTGCTGCTGCTGCTGCTGCTGCCGCTGCCGTCGCTGCTGCTGGTGCTAATGATACTATTACTCATACTACTATTACTAACGGCAGCGGTAGCGGTAGTAGTAGTAGTAGTAGTAGTAGTAGTAGTAGTAGTAGTAGTAGTAGTAGTAGTTATTGTTGTTGTTGTTGTTGTTGTTGTTGTTGTTGTTGTTGTAACTCCATGATTGTCCCATCTGCTGTAAACAATATTAATTAGCAGTGTTGACACTTATTAGTCTAAGGTAAACAAATCAAAAGTTAAAGCATCATTATAAGAAATGCAGAGTCCATATGGGAAATGTTGGTATACATTTTGGAATCAATGTCGCTGAACCTGATGCTAGCTTAGACAGCCAAATCTTACATTACAATTAGAGAAACCTACATTAGTTGTCCGATGCGAGCGAATGGACGTTCCCAGAGTAATGACGTCATATGATGGCATAATCAGCTAAGCGGTGTGTATGATGACGTACAGTTCTAATGTATTCTACTACAATAACTTTATAGAAATAGTTTATTTTAAAATTTGTAAAAATTAACACTATGCGATTGAACTGTAATTTGTGCACATATCTCACCTGATATTATTGTGGAAGAAATATTGATGAAAAGTGAAAGGTGATTTTGAGTTGAGGTGAATTCTACATTTTATCGTCATCAATAAATATTCAAAATTTTAAATTCGTTCAATTTAATTATTTTTCGGAATATTAAAAATCTCTGCCCTAGTTTGTTGACATGCCATCTGCGTACAGTACAGCTCGGAAATAAGCTAGTGCGATTCCAAAACTAAAGAGTCGTAGACATGATCTAAGAAATGTCGTGTTGAATATTTAGGACATAATTAAACTTTCCAGAGTAATGACATCATATGACGTCATAATCAGCTAAGCAACGTGTATGATGACGTCATAATCATTACGTAATAAATGATTCTATGCGCCGTCTTTAACTCTTAATAGTCCGACACTTTGTACAAATTGTATTTCTCTACTATTTAATAAACATATTTTGAAACTAATTTGACTGGGCGCTGGTGCTGCCATAGGCAGCAATAGCACACAGTCACATTAGTTTCAAAATATTCAACAGGTTACCTATACAGTTTTCTGGAAATTGATAGTCATGATGTTCAGAAATCGATCGATTAGATAGAGATCGGCGGGGCATAGCTAAAACTGGAAAGGTCCATTGAATCAATGAGTCTACAATTTCAGGAGTATAAGGGATACTGTTTTAATAAGATCTCCATTGTTAGGTAAACGGAGAAAAATAATTCTGTGAGAATCAACAATGATGTGTAATAGGAATATCTAAGAATAACCTACTTGGGAAATGTCAAAACATCTCACACATTGATCGATTGGCAAAGGTAATTTCAGATCTCATGAGTTCCTTGTAGCCAGTATCTGAAATAACTAATACTGTCTGGGCTCGAGGGAATTAGCGTCAAGACGACGACATAGAGTTCTAACGCTCAACATGACGTACATAGCTTTATAAGCGTATTATACGCTCTTTCTTGGTAGTTGATAGACCAGAGAGAATTGCTGCCGGATTTGATATAATTATTAGGTCGTATGGATACTTTGATGAAAATGAATTATTTTGAAAGTTCCAAACATTTAGGAAGCTTTTTCTGCTTGTTTTATGTGTGAGTACACCAGGGCCGAACTTAGGACTCAAGGGGCCCTGTGCACAGTTTCTCAAATTATTATCCTGGGGCATTCGGAACTGAGATTAGGATAGTGAGAAAGCTAGAGTTCATTTTCAACTGTAATGCTGCTGGGGGTGGAGTTGGCGCTGAGGTCAGAGGGCTATGGTATTTGGCCACAACAGTCTTTGACTGTACAGCTCAGAAATAACATAACATATTTCAAACACAAAATAATGAATACTGTTGAATATTTTTAACATCATTGGATTGGAAGCTACAGTCGCCTTATACTGAGTCTTGCAATACAATTATGTTAATTGTTTTTAATCATGCTATTTCAAAATACGCTTGATATCGCTGACTACTTAGCCAATACTGCAGCGCGACAGCCCAGTAACGCGCGTTATCAGGGGCATAGCATCTACTATGCAGCGTGCGTGCGTGCGTACGTGTGCGTTTGTGCGGGGGGGGGGGGGGCGGGGTGATAAGACCCTAACATTACTTAAACTACAATACGACAAAACGTGCCATAAGGAGCCACCTTATGACCAATGACTATAAACAGCTAGGCGCAATAGAGACAAGCGTTTTTCTGACCACCTCTGTTAAAGAACTGCTATGTCTGGCTTCCAAAACCGGGTGGTCCCTCGAAGTGGTATTTGGAGTGTCGTATTTACAAGCTGGATACATCGTAAAGATATTTACAGCTTACGTATGGACTTTAGCCTCAGGCCACATCACATTCACCACCGGTCACGCGCACACGCGATTTTTACAATGTCGGTAATGCTTATTGAAGCAAGAGTCAGGAAATTGCTCTACATTTTTTCCATTTTAATGCGCCTGTCACGCGAACTATGTTGGGAAAAGCACTATCCCGCCAAGACAGAGTCCTTTTGACATCGACATACACCTAAAATATGCTTCTATTCTATGACGAAAGCTACCTATATTCAATTTCCATCTTCAAGTGCATGTCGATAATAGAGCGAGTATAAAATATTCCATGTATGGTATGTGCGTTTCAGACTTAACTATGTGCTATGTTCGGGTGGAGATTTGTACATTTTCTGGACACACAGGTTTTCAGATGCACACAAGGGCAATTGCCGTACATAGCCCCCCCCCCCCCCTACAGATAACATTCAACCTGCGCGTCTGTGTCCACGTTCACATAAAAAAGCAACGACGTTGAACATGCTAAAATTAATTGTGATCAGAGGCGCCTATGGAAACCCACCGCTTTTGCACTGGGCAGCATGACTTAATTAGTGATGGCATGCTATGTGAATGTGTAAAAAATATTATGCTGACTTTTTAAAAGCAATTAGGCTAGAAACCGATGTGATGTAATCAAACCATTTTACAATGTCAACAGCTTTACCGCACAGTTGATTTGGAATGGCGGGAAAGATGTAGATGTTAGAGACATGAAATGTATATAAATGTTCTCTTCAATAATGACTGACACTCGTGTCTGTGAATCTCCCTAACAATAGCTGATCCATTATGGCGTTTGGGGCCATAAGATGGTGTATCTTTTTGTCTGGAGACCGCCTGCCTCAAAGAATTATCACTTTGCGGTCCCTTATGTAAGTCACCGTTATTGACATGCTTGACACTTTTTGAATGATGCCTCAAGTCACGCTGTTCATAATAGGATGACGTCATCTCTGATGATGCTCTAAACAATGAACGTTGGATTCCAATGTACTCATTCCTTGATGACGTCATCAAATTATGATAAATGATGTTATCTAATATATTCCTTTTTTCCTTGTTCTTCTTCAACTTCTTCATGTTCGCTTTCTTCTAGTATCATATTATACGTTACGTGATTAATAACACAGTGTATAACTAGGACATCTGTAAAAGTAATGCACTAAAAGTTACTTCCCTATAAAATAGCAAATATGTATATAAAATAGAAATAAACGTCATGGCAGAGATTGACATATATGCAGATAATGTACATGAATATTATCTTGAACGCAATGGACCTTTCCGGTTTTAGCTATGCCCCGCCCATCTCTGGCTAAGCTCTACCCACACCTTGCTCGTGTTAGGATCGATCGATCTCTGAACACCTTGACTTTCAATTTCCAAAAAACTACACAGGTAAGCTGTTGAATAAGGCAGCAACAGCGCCCAGGCAAATTAGTTTTAAAATATTCAACCGCATGTTTATTAAATAGCAAAGAATTACAAAGACATACAATTTATACAACGTGTCGGACTCTTTGAGATTTGATGACAGTCTATATGGAACCCTTTGTGATGTAATGATTGTGAGGTCAGCATACACGCGCTGAGCTGATTATGACGTCATACGAGGTCAGATGATGGATGGATACTCTGGAAAGGTGAATTGTACTTACACAATAACCTATATCGAATTAAAGGATGCAGTTGAGTCTCTCATCCAATCAACCCATATAAGATATCGGAGTATGGAGTATATTCTAGAAAGGTAATTACATTCGACACATCTGAATTCGTGGAACATAAATGCAGCTTACCTTCTTACGGATACAACATTTTCAAATTGGCCACCCCTATACCTATTCATGACATACATTTTAAAAACGGCGTTGGCTGATGTTGGACACAATGATGAGTGAGAATATTAGATGAGAAACATCTGATTTAACTGGAAGGAGAACTACTCGTATGATTTAAGCCTAGGGAGTTATTTAAGAACGGCCAGGATACATTTAAACTTATTGCGAGAAACATGCAACATCGCCATGTGGCCTTTAAAGAACGGTAAAGTAAATGTCTAGACAAATTTGTTGCATTGCCAGTGGCATAGGCGCAACAGGAACAAAACAAGAGATCAATCAAAAGACAATATAAGAACCAGAGAAAATAAAACTGAAAATGGTGCAATCCTACTGACATTGATACCAAGATTTCCCCACTTTCTTGTTTTGTTTCGTCTGTGTTTTTTTGTTTTTTTTATCAATTTCTGTTTTGTTTCTGTACTGTTTTTATCCCCGGTTATGGTAAATTTCTCTTGACCAGTACCGCACTGCCAGTGATCTGTGAATTAAATACAAGTCAATTCTGGCATATTTTTCTTAAGAATTAGTGTCTTGTGTCTCCTACAGTGAGTTGGTTTCTCGAGCTGGTTGGATTTCACGAATTGAAGACAGACCTGTATTCTCCAAAGTCGTCTCCATTATGTCCTCGGACATATACTGCAAATAAAACCCATATCTACTACTATATAGTATAGCTAACTGTTATAATCTAAAGTGGTCAGTATTAATTTTTTCCATAAGCACTGTGTTTTACTGGGTTCTATTCGCTGCCTGCAGGATCGAAGCTCTGTAGATCTTAAAGAAACCTGAATTCGCGGATATAAACATACGGATGCCAACCTATTGTGAGGAGCGACAAAGTCGAATGAACCCGACATATGGCAACAATAACACTCCGGCGATTACTGAGAGCACATCTTCTAAACCGTAATCCACATTATCTGCATACCATTATCATGAATTCATCATAAACTACACAGAATAATTTCACGATAATTCCAGCTGAAAATTATCTCAGTTTCCAACAGCCAGTCTCACCATTTAATTTCACCATCACTTCATAGTCGTTATGTCTTCATTCGATGATCTAGACATCCTATGAACGCGCAAATGATGATCTTATATCTGAACGCGTGAAATCCACATCGTGATATTGATGAATGGCTGCAGTCACATCACACCGTTATTAAAACCGGACCGCATTCAATCATAATAATAGGCGGCAGCACCAGTAATATCTTGTTGAACCGTAAGAGGGCGCTGCTGTAGTCATGGCTTCAGGTCGTCATCTATGTCGTCGTGGATATGTAGGTGGTGTTCATCTTCCATTCTGTGTGACGTAATATCGACTTTCTTCATCTGGAAAATAAAGAAAGCATGAATTTAAAAAAACGAATATTCTATCATATAACGTACTTATAATATATTCCCGATCTGAAACCATTACTTCAATTTGCTGCACTGCGTACGTCATCTCATTCCGATGTACGGTAACGAAAAATAAAATAAAATTAAGAAATGGTGTTGCCCAATCGCAAACCAATGTTGTGGACTTGGAGAAGATGATGTTCACTGAACTGTGTACGCATATCTGAAATTAATTTTTATAACATTTTACTTCTATCCAGATGATGTCAATTTCATGGCGACACTCTCGGTTGCAACACTAATTTGATGCAGCACAGTTAGAACACTAATCTTCAATTCCACAAATTTTAAATTATTCTGAACATTGCATAGGATATGAACCGAGTTAAGCGTAGCACTCATGGATTCTCACCCTCCTTTAGTTGATTACTTCTCTAATGCTAACTAATGTTTGCATTGGGAAAGGTGCTAGTAAAGCCACCAGCTCGTATTATCAAGATTCTCAGAATGTCCACAAGAGTTCCTGATAACAGTGTTCTGGATGATATTCCAGAAGGCATTAACACGGAGCTAGATTACTTGACTGGTACAGGACCATTAGCAGGACAATGTACCTTTCCAGTTTTAGCTATGCCACGCCCATCTCTAGCTAAGCTCCACCCAGAACTCGTTTGTGTTGAGATCGACCAGTCCCTGAACTCACAGACTATCAGTTTCCAGTAAACTATACAGCTAAGCCGTTGGATATTTTGAAAATAATTTGACTGGGTGCTGTTGCTCCCAATCAAATTAGTTTCAAAATATTCAACAAAATGTTTATTAAATGGTAAAGACATACAAGTCGTGCACCGTATCGGACTATTAGGCGTTTAAGATGGACTAAATCGAGTAATTCATGCTGTAATTGATTATGACGCCAACCTACACGTCACATAGTTGATTATGACGTATGATTATGATGGATGGATAAACTGAAAAGGTCAATTTCCCTCAGTACTGGCCCAGTACTGGCCCAGTAACCTGTCTTATCAGAATAGTGATGAATGGCGGGATAGTTCTAGTGGCATACATTTTAATCAATCTATTAGTACGACTGCTGATGCTTAGCATTGTTGATGCAACAATGATGGCCATGACGTCACTTTATTGATGAAATCTAATGGAAAACTCGAACACTTGAAAGAATGAATTAGAAATAGTGCCAAATCTGACCAAAGAAGATGCTGTGTTTGCTACAATATTTTTTCGTATACCGTTATTGGTCAGGACTCTTACAAGCGAAACACTGCAGCGATAAAATAATCGCGTTCACGCGTGCGTGTGCACGTACGTGCGCACGCGCGCGTATATCTTTACTGATTAACTCGAGTGACAATTGCAAATATTGTGAACCGATTGAAGACTAGTAACTATTTTTAAACAAGTTAATTTGAATCCACATACCTTATTCAATAGATAATATGTGAGGACTTCAGCCAGAGTAATAATGACACTGAGTAGGACTCCAGCACCAAGTAGCACCAATGGTCCAATGAATTGATAAATCTGCAGCGCTCTGAACACCGGCACTGGTGGCTTTTTGATGTCACTCTCCCAATCTATCCCGCACCTGCCTTCTTTCTCCTTCCAAAACTTCCACAGACTATGCAAGGTATCATCGCTCTCCATGCGTTTTAGCGCTTTCCTGAATGTGGATACAGCTTTCCCATTGCCTTGGTGAATGTTCGCAGGTGTAACGATGCCATAACCTCTTATGTCACTTGGCTCAATCTCGCCAATTGTAATCACATTGCAGTGATTCTTCACGATATCCTGTGCCACGACCTTGTCCAGAATTAGCGCATAGTCAGCTGACTTGTACACCTTGGACAATCCCTGTTGAAGTGTGGCCACATTATCGCCACGTTTCTTCAGGATACCTGCTAATGCCCTCACCGCCTTGTTTTCGTGCATCTCAAGCTGTTCCAGAATAGGCCAGGTTTCTATCGTCCCTACTCGGATCGATGTCTTCTTAAGCAGATCAAGGGGTCGGTCAATAGGCATGTTTAAAGGTAGACTGGCAGAGCGGTGTGCTCTGTGGTTTAAGTAGTTCGTCAGATTGGCCGTATATGAAATTAGTGTGACCGCTACGAAGGTTACCCAGATCATGACCAGGACACGAGCGCTGGCGGAACGTGGAGATTTTTCATAACCTGTGCAAATAAAATACCGAGAAATCACGATTCACATCCAATACACGTTGATTAATTGCCATTAATATTTAATCTCAGCTGACGATGATAAGAGGCTAACACTTATCACCGATAGATTAACTTTAAAAGGTGTTTATCATTATGGTGACGTGACTAGAATGGCGTACAGTAAGACCTGATTAGGAGAGCATATGTTCTTTGAGGACAAAAGAGGTAAAATGGCACCAAAACGCATATCATATACCAAGATACTTCGAGTAAAAGATCACTTCGCTTGAATATATTTTCTATATATTTATACAGCATATGATGAGCACATAAGACATGTTTATGGTGTTACATATGGAGCATTCGTCTATTCACCGAGAAGATGCCATTATATGCGGATCCCCCACCCCCTACCCCAACCACCCTCAACACAAATAACATTTCCAATGTCAGCTGGAACGTAATAAGGGACTCGGAGATTATCTGGCTACATTACATGTGTGATTCTACTGGGTCCTTACTTGGCATAGGTTTGAAATAGAAATGAGAGGTCCAAAGTGAATGTATATCCCAACTGCGGCGAAAATGGTTAATTAGTGGTTGATGCTTCAGAGCGGTATTTCTGTGCACTTATGCTGGCAAGAACATAGGTGCACACCACCCCACCCACCCCCACCCCCATTAACATAAAGCCAACAGATTAATTGTTATGCTATATGCTACTGTCCCTCCAGAATCGCATTTTGTATCAGTTGATGGGAGGAAACATGCGTGTCCTAGCAATGGGATGTTGAAAGGCGTTGCCTTCATAAACCCAATCCATGTCTAGTTAAGCGTCAACAACTTTTCTGCGTGTTCTATGGCAGCAACAGCGCTCAGTCAAATTAGTTTCAAAATATTCAACAGAATATTTATTAAATAGTAAAAGCAAACAATTTGTACAACAACGCATAGACCGTCTTCAAATATGCGTTCGTGACGTCATTCATTATGATGTCATTGTACACATAAAGCAGTTCATTATGACGTCATATGATCGGTGGGTACTCTGGAAAGGTGAATTAATTATGACGTCAGAATAACTGGAACGCTATGATACTGGTCAATATTGGGCCACGAGCAAATGTGAACCACTAAGCTATTAACAAATCTACAAATGATTATGGAGTTTTTCAACGATGCTATCAACAAAAGCCAATATACGTTTGATAGAGGGTTCCTTCGAGTATTAGACTAGACACACGGCTATTGTTAACATCCCACCTACTGAATATATTGAAAGCGAGTTGACTAGAATCTGTTGCTGCATTTTTGCACCCGTTTTCAAAACTATTAACAGTTATATATTCAGTTCTCGTGTTAATGCACAGGACAGATCAGACTGAATCATGGTAAACAGTCAACATTAGCTATTCAGTTCTTGTCTTGAGTTCAAGTAACACTAGCCTATTTACTGAAACGCGCTAAGAACGATGTGAAGATTGGCACCATGGATCTGTGTTTATTACATGTCTTCCTGTAGTTATGGAACAAGCACTTACCCTGCCAGACGAATGTGCTGAAGACGAAAAACAAAGTGCCCAAGGGGCTGAGTTGGTTCGCATCTGTTTTAGCCACCTTATCTCGCTGGTAGAGACGACGCCATTCGTATGGATTCACCAAGTTTATCAGAGCCAATAATACGCTTACCTTAAAAAAAAAATTACCTAATATGTATGTTTGAATATGATTCAAGAGAGAGGGGAAGGAGATATTGGAATCTTACCGTACAGTTGGCTAGAGCGCGCATTTTTTCCATTGATTGATAACGTATAATTGCTGTCAATAAGACCCGTAGATTGCACTACCGAAGGCCTAATCAAAGGTTCAAATGAAGGAGGCCCTGTTGTGGTTGGATCTCCTAAGATGTGCCGCTGAAAGGTTTTTGGGGCTCAATCCTTACAGATTACATGGAACCACCCCGTGATTCACGCATACGCGTGCTACGATCTCTTGACAGTTACATATGAATAATGGAATGATATGTCCATTCTGAAGACGTTGATTTCCTCTATGTTATCATTGACAAACAAATGCGCTTGTCATATCATTTTTATAAGAAGCATGGGGAGATTTCTTTTAATAGTACACATTTGAAAGATCGCTAGATAAAATTATCTTAGCGATGGCCTTGTTTTGCTGGAAGATTGATTGACGATGACGCAGTATTGTTTGACCTTCAATAGACTACCTACCTTGTTAATGTCATACAGTCTGCCTTTACTTACAGCTACAAAGGATGCGATGACGGCTAGCCAGACCTCTGTAGAGAATGGCCTGAGGACAGCCATGGCATCTTCAAATATGCTACTCTTATCCAGAGGTGGTTTCCTCATGAGCACTGTCCATCCAGCGTGATCAGCTATCTTCACTGTATAATGAATGCCTGAGGGGTGCTCACGAGATTTCTTCGGTATCGGGCCTGTACCGAGTTGGGCTTTCTGCAAATAATAATATTATTTATCAATATCACTACAATAGAGAATGCTTAATTTGTGAAAAAATAATGGAATATACATACATACAAATAGACACTAAAAGTAAGCCAGATTTCAATAACTCATTAATTTGTGTATTTCGTGTCTTAAGATTAGCGGGTAGAACGATGTAGGGTTCATATTCCTTTTTATTGTGAGTTTGTCTGTCTGTCTTGCCGTCCGTCTGTCCTTTCGTCTGTCTGCCCGTCCGTCCATTTGTCCGCTCGCCCGCCCGCCCGCCGTCCGCCAGCCTGACTCCCACCCACTCGCCCACCCGGTTGTCCGTCCATCTGTTTGCGGGATGGTCGGTGGATAGGTCAGTTGGCCAGCCATTCAGTCAGTTAGTCGGTCGTTTGTTTGATTATTCAGTCACTCAGTTGTTTATTTGTTTGTTTGGTCAGTCACTCAGTCATTTTGTGTTCATTCAGTCGGTCGGTCAGACAGTCTGGCAGTCGGTTGCTGAGTCATTCTGTCAGTCAGTCAGTCAGTCAGTCAGTCAGTCAGTCAGTCAGTCAGTCAGTCGGTCGGTCGGTCGGTCGGTCGGTCGGTCGGTCGGTCGGTCGGTCGGTCGGTCGGTCGGTCGGTCGGTCGGTCGGTCGGTCAGTCAGTCAGTCAGTCAGTCAGTCGGATGGTCTGTCTGTTTGCCAGTCATTCCTTTGTTTGATCGGTCGGTCGGTTGGTCGGACAGTTGGTAGGTCGGTCGGTCAGGCGGTTGGTCAGTCAGTATGTCCGTCCATCCATAAGTTGGTCGGGTGATTTCTTGGCATTACTGACAAGGCCTCACACATCACAATAACAGCGTGCCATAGCTGATATTCGTCGATCATTATATGGGAAACCTGATTGCTTTCACTGATATATGCTTCTATGCTCGTTAACAATGACATGCCACCCATGATATTGTCCTCAGGGACATTTCCTCTCCACAATGCTGTTTGTCTAAGAACCGCCTTGAGTGGATAATACTTGGGAAAGTTACATTGTCTGAGACTGAACAAAATGCCTTGGGCATCACTGCAGCGCTTTCCGTAACTATCGGCCGATTCGAGACCATGCCAGCAGCATACAAGGGTGTGCTCAAAAGATTATGTACTGGTATTCAGAGACGATTTGCAGAGCTACAGTTTTATTCTGTCACAATAACCCTGACGAAGTGAGTAGTAATTAGAAACTTTGGAACTTGTATGTGTATCCGATAGAAGGGTGTATTCCTAGCTATGCGCCGGCCATTTCTAGCTAAGCTCAGCCCACGTTTTGCGGGGTTTGTGATCAATGTATCTAGTTTGAGCCATGAATTCGCAGAAACCCAACCTGAAGGTAACTATACAGGTAAGCCTGTGGCAGAAACAGCTCGCAGCAAAACTAGTTTCAAAATATTCAACAGAATGTTTATTAAATCGCCTACATAGGGAATAAAGTAAAATGGTCAGTTAGCATATGACCTGTATTCTGAGGCTACAAGATGGTAGATCTTCAGTTCAAATTATCTTTTCAGCTAATATGTGATGTAACTGGTTATGTCGTCATATACTTGAGTAACAAATCGGATGCCTCCATTTACCATAGTATATAATATTTCAGATCACTATAAGGTGGTAATTTAAGAGGTGTAGCTATACAACCATCTATTTTTAATAAGATTCATCTTGTGGCCCCAAAAGCAGGTGTTCGTTGTTGACACGTTTCGCTGTAGACTGATTTAGCAGCTCTGGATACTCAGATATAAAGATGGATAAACACACACACACACGCACGCACGCACACGCGCACACTCACGCATACACCACACACCACACACTCTCTCTCTCTCACGCACGCGCGCACGCACGTACGCGCGCACATTCTCGCCATTGTCAATGCATATAAAGAAATACACTAAGTATTGACTTTTTCACGGTGTGTGGAATTAGCTAGCCAGTAATTTCGACCATTTTGCATTTATTTTATAGGAGTGTTACTAAATCCCAAAGGTAGCGAGGTAATTTGCACACGATGTCCGGCTTCTTGGTGATAAAATTACCCCTAATTCGGAATTTCTTGCCTCGACGATCCCAAAAATTGTGTGCTGATAAAAGACGAATCCGAGCATTAGCGCAAGGCGGAAGTGAGTGCTAGGTGTTGGTTTCGACGATCATAAACTATTTGACTGTCAGGAGCATGGGGAAATTGTAATTTGTTCCCAACCTAGTGAAGTAGAATTTTAAAATGTCACTCACAGTATGCACAATTAATGAACACCAATAATGTTAAATGCAGATTATCCTGCTTGTTAGTTTGAGTGATCAACGGTAGCATCCATTCCAAACTCAAAGTAACCCTTTAACACTCATATCAGCCAAGAATTACTTCTGCAATGGTCATGAGAAATGTCCATTTGCTGACCCAAAAAAGAATAATTTTTAAATTTCACCACTGGAATGACTGGCTCGATAACCGAGCCAGTCATTTCCAGCGGTAAAATTTTAAAAATAGTCTTCTCTTGGTCTACAAATGGAGATTATCCATGAGAAAATTGAAATTTTCGTGAACAAATTCGAGAGTTAACGGATTAATGTCAAAATATGTTGACAATAAATTGCATACGTCTGCGTCATAGTGGAATCTGGCGACAATCAATTTAATATTTCATTTTCTACATGAAAACCACGTTCATGCTTTTATGCAATCAAGGATCTTTGTATGGAAACCGAGTAGAATGAAATCCATCGGCCGCAGCAAATTACCGACCAATAACACTTTTAAGCTGTATGGGGAAACTTTTCACCACAATTATTAATGCTCGTTTGAATGCATATGCAGAAAAATATGAAATCATTTCAGTTTCGCAAAACGGATTTAGAAAGGGTAGATCCACGCTGGACAATATGTTTTCGCTGCATCTCATACAGCAGCTATTATCAGCTGAAAGGAAAAAGTTATACTGCTGTTTTATAGATTTTAAACAAGCTTTCGATATTGTTTGGAGAAAGGGTCTTTGGGAAAAAATTATAAAAAACGGAGCTACAGGAAAATGTAATTTGTTTTTCATAACTCAATTAAGTCAGACACATTCCCGTGTAGGATAGGCGTTAGACAAGGTGAACATTTATTACCTTTTCTCTTTTCGATTTATCTGAATGATTTAAAAAGTTACCTAGAACACCACACATCTGGGCTGACAACAATTAACGAACTAGTTGATAATGTACACCTTTATTTATAGCTTATTGTGCTTCTCTATGCTGATGACACTATGATAATGGCAGAAACACCCAGGTCGCTACAAAATGCGTTAGAGATATTCCAGGACTATTGCGGATCAATCATTAAAAAACTAAAATAAAAATATTCGAAAATCGTAAGAAAACTAACTAACCAAAATTTCAAATCGGTGAACATAGCATAGAAGTAGTAGATGAATATTTATTTTTGGGTGTACTTTTCAAATATAATGGTAACTTTTTTTCTCATAGAAAACGAAACTTAGCTCAAGGGATTAAAGCAATGTACGCACTAATCCACAAAATTAAAGCGATCGATGTCCCGATAGATTTACAGTGCACGCTTTTTTAGTCTATGGTTATACCAGTTATATTATACGCGTCCGAAATCTGGGACTTTGAAAACACTAAACAGCTAGAAATTTGCCAAATACGATTTTATAAAATTATGTTACAAATGAAGAAGAGTACCCCGAATGTTATGATCTATACAGAGTTAGGTAAATACCCATTAAATATTATAATACAGTGCAATATAATTCGATTTTGGGCGGACATCGTAAACGCTGAATATGAAAAGCTTTCGTCTATTCTTTACTATATCTGCCTACAGTATACGGAGACAAAGAATATCAAGTTTAAATGGATAGAAAAAGTTAAAGAAACACCAACAATAACAGGATTTGATACAGCATTTAACGCAGAAAACGTAAATAAGACTATCATCACTAGGCAGGTAAGATTGGCTTTACAAACTCAATTCAATGAAAAATGTAGAGCTGAAATTTCCAATTCAAGCCGATTAACGTTTTACAATAATATAATGAGTGATCGGTATTTGAAAACTATTTTGTTGCCATATCGCGAAGTTATAATTCTGTGCCACTTCAGAACATTAAATCACCAACTAGACATCGAGACCAAGAGATGGGGGAATTGATCGAAATGAGCGCATCCATAATGCATGTAATTGCATAGGTGACGAATTACACTTCCTTTTTCATTGCACAAAATTTAGCACTGAACGACAAAGACTAACCCCTTCTTACTACCTAACCAATACCTCGATAGAAAAAGCAAAAGGACTTCTTTCAATATGCAACATGCCAGTTCTCCAAAAAATGTGTAAATACCTTTTATATGCCAAGAAAAAATAAGTCACCAAGTCTATTATCGCTGTTATTAATGTAATTAGTATTTATTTATTTATTTATTTATTTATTAACCTCGTGATAATCACTGTATATTTTGTCACTTTACTCGCCATAATAATTGTTATATAAATATGTATTCTCATATGCTGCCTCTGTAGCCTGGGCGTAATAAACGTGAAACTGAAACTCAAACTGAAACTTATGATTATGAATACTTCAGCGTATAATTGCTTCATTAAACTCAGTTTAGTGAACTGATTGTTAAGATATAAATAGAAAGATGTAGAAATATTCCTCGGCCACACAATGAATTATATCAGAAAGGGAGTATATAACTCTATACTCTGAGTCAAGGCATGTGTTTGGATACCGCGCTGGCTGTGAGACATGACCGGAAATGGATAAATCCAGTTTTAGCGATGCCGCGGCCATCTCTAACTAAGCTCCACAAACGTTTTGTCCGTATTGGGATCGATTGAACTCTGAATTACCTGAATCTCAATTTCCAGAAATCTGTACAGGTAAGATGTTTAACATTTTGAAATTGATCTGACCGGGTGCTGTTGTTGCCTATGGCAGTAACAGCGCCCAGAGAAATTAGTTCCACATATTCAGTGGAATGTTTATTAAATGGTGAAGACATACAATTCGTATAACTTAACGGACTATTCCAGGTTTATGGAGGATTATTCCCGTCAATTATGATTGTGGATTCTGACACTGGATTGTGACGTCAACCTATATGTGACGTAATTGACTATGATGTTAATACTTTGATTTCTCTATTGAATAGACACGGTGACCTGTCCATTTTATGCATACTTTCAGTATTTTGTCTCCATATACATTGACTGCCAATTGCATAATATCTAAAAAGCTGGCATTCAGATTTGAACATGTTTGTAACAATCCTTCCATTGATATGTACACCACCAGCAAATATATACTTTGAGATGTACAGGATTCCATTCCGAGCTAAGCCCCGTCCATTTCTTACTAAACTCCACCCACGATTTGCGAGTGTCGAGATCGATTTATGTACTTGGAACCCTGAGTTTTCAGAATCATAATATCAAGGTAACTATACTGGTAAGCTGTTTAATATTTTGAAACTAATTTCACCTGGGTGCTGTTGCTCCCTGTGGCAGGAACAACACCCAGTCAAATTAGTTTCAAAATATTCAACAGAATGTTTATTAAATAACAAATCCATCAAAACTATATAATTCGTACATGTGACGGACTATTCCTTCATAATGTAGCATGACAACTATGATTGTGATGCCAGCATCATGTGCCGTACGGTAAGTGATTATGACGTCATATACTTGAGTGACACGTCGGATTCGTCCTTTGTGACATTTACCTCCACTCCCACCTCCAAGAGGATTATGACTTCACCCGAAATTTCAGGATCTCACGAAATCGTGTTCTTTCTTTCTGAGGGTATTGCGCGGAAATTCAATATTTCCTTTTCTATCTAACAGTACCATCATAACAGATTCTTCTCGGAGTTTATTCAGCATATAAGCCAAATTGGATATATCATTTAAAGATGCATATTCACACCAAACTGCTTGAAAATAAAATTGTTAAAATTGTCTACTTTTAGAGGCCGAAATTGTATGCCTAGAATCAATTAAATGAAAGAAATCCTAGCATATGATGATTTCATTACATATAAGTTAATATGATGATTTAAGTTCTGAAATTGAATTAGAGACACGAGTCCCTAATTCAAATTGACAACTAAAAATTATATTAATTTATACGTATTGAAATTATCATATGTTAAGATTTATTTCGTTTCATTACATCAATGCACATGATTGATGAAGCCTCTAAAGGCATACAATTTGACAATTTTATTTCCTGACATTCCGGTGTGAATATGCTCCTTTAACAGTATGCGCGTGCTACAGTGCTACTATGAAAACAAACAAAAAACCAGATGGCTGCTTTAGTGAGACATTTATGGACCTTTCCGGTTTTAACTAAGCCCCGCCCCTCTCTAGCTAAGCTCCACCTACACCTCGCTCGTGTTGGGATCGATCCATCTCTGAACACCCTGACTATCAATTTCCCAAAAAAAACCCACAGGTAAGTGGTTGAATATTTTGAAACTAATTTGACTGGGTGCTGTTGCTGCCTAAGGCAGCAACAGCGCCCAGTCAAATTAGTTTCAAAATATTCAACAGCATGTTTATTAAATAGCAAATAATTACAAAGACATACAATTCATACAACGTGTCGGACCAGTTGAGATTTGATGACGGTCTATATGGAACCCTTTGACGTAATGATTGTGACGTCATCATACACGCGCTGAGCTGATTATGACGTCATACGATGTCAGCTGATGGATGGATACTCTCGAAAGGTGAATTTCATCACGTACCCAAACATCGTGTCCACCGAGGAAACAACAACTTCAAATCAAATTATATAATATCCATCACTTGCTCCAAGCCTCTATTGGCTATGGATCTTTCAAATTTATCCATCCATCATATGCCATCATAATCAACTACGGGACGTGACGGCTGACGTCATAATCAATGACGTCATGAATAACGTAAATAAGTTAATCACAAACGCTTAATTTATGACGGGCTATGCGTTGTTGTACGAATTGTATGTTTTTACTATTTAATCAACATGTTGTTGAATATTGTGAAAATAATTTGAGTGTTCGCCATAGGCAGCAATGGCACCCAGTCAACTTAGTTTCAAAATATTCAACAGCTTTCCTGTATTGTTATCCGGGAATTGATAGTCAATAAGTTCGGGATCGATCAATCACGACATGGCGAAGTGTGGGTGGAGCTTAGCTAAAGATGGGCGGGCCAAAACTGGAAAGGTTCATTAGTTACGTGCTAATGCATCTCACCGAGACATAGCGGAACATCGCCTTCAAAGAGGTGCCTGTAACGGGTCGATGCTGCTTATTCATGACAATAATAGGTCCCGGTCTAATAAACATGACAACGGCGGCTGTTAGGCAGACAATCACATGATGCATTGGTATGTCAGTGATATTTGTTGGTCAATTCAGCAATGTGTAATTTATTACTCTAAGAATAATAGGGCCCATCTATAGCTTGTCCACTGATTAGTGGAATATTCAGCTTGGGTACGTTTTGATGCAAACAGTGTTTGGTTTTTCGCTTTGGAAAGAACAGCTTGTAACAAAACCTTTCCAAATTCCCAAGCTTAAGAACCATTCACACTAATGAGGGGAGTTGTAAGTTAATAATTCAGAGGAAAAACAATTAAATGTGTCAATATTGGACGTCGATAATGGACCTTCTAGTTTATCCATCCAACACATGACGTCATAAACAACTACATGGCGTGTAGGATGACGTCGTAATTAATCAATTACAGCATGAATGACCTGATTTAGTCCTAACGCTTAATAGTCCGACACGTTGTACTAATTGTATGTCTTTACAATTTAATAAACATTCTGTCGAATATTTTGAACTAATTTGACTGGCGCTATGTAAACTATTATTGTCACGCACAAGCAGCAACAGTACCCAGTCAAATTTGTTTCAAAATAGTCAACAGCAGCGCTAACCTGTATAGTTTGCTGGAAATTGAGATTGAGACAGTGCAGGGATCGATTGATTCCAACACAGACAGAGCGTGGGTGGAGCTTATCTAGAAATGGGCGGGACATAGCTAAACTGGAAAGATTCGCGCGAATTTGAGTACATGGATCATTTAACGCTATGTCATTAATTTACACCTCCGCATGCACCCTCCAAGCCCACCCTGACTATGATTTCTTTGCGTCAATCGTCGACTTCTCAGTCCACGAAGAACCTCATTCAGTAGGTTTATGAGGCATCACGATTCTGAGAATGCACATCGCTTAGTTGCTGTGAATACCCGTATGTCTGTAACATTATATTTGAAAAAAAGATTTTAAAGTTATTATGTCACTTTGATAATGTGTCCCATTCAGTATGTTGTAGATCTGACTTAACGCGTAAGCTTGATAAATGTTTGAAAGAATTATTTCGAAAGTCCCCGGACGTCGACATTTAATTAAATCTCTTATATACACACAATATTCAACCAGTTTCTTATGGTTAACCACAGGCGCGCGTTAGAGGCGATCGAATCAATGATATGGGTGTATGTAGACGCCATTTTATAGACACGCTGTACGTTATCATAACGTAATGAGGTGGTTATTGAAACACATAATAGGCTTCTTGCTTATTTCACCTTTCCAGAGTACCCACCCATCATATGACGTCATAGTGAACTGCGTGATGTGTACAATGACATCATAATGAATGACGTCATGAATGACGTCGATAAGTACGTCACGAACGCATATTTGAAGAGGTCTATGCGTTGTTGTACAAATTGTTTGCTTTTACTATTTAATAAATATTCTGTTGAATATTTTGAAACTAATTTGACTGGGCGCTGTTGCTGCCTTAGGCAGCAACAGCACCCAGTCAAATTAGTGTTAAAATATTCAACAGCTTCCCTGTATAGTTTTCAGGAAATTGATAGCTAGGGCATTTGGGGATCGATCAATCTCAACACGGCGAGGTGTGGGTGGAGCTTAACTAGTGATGGGCAGGGAATAGCTAAAAATGGAAAGGTCCATTACTTACATTGCTGATGGTGATCTACTTCCACAGCTACATTCTCGATTTCCGCTAACATACTTTCAGAAAAGGTAAATATGAAGATATTATTTCGGAAACAGTTTTACTGGGGCAGAAACCATTTTCAGTGGAGCGGAGCTTAACCAGAAATGGCCTGGCATACATAGAATTAAACCCCTATATTCGAAACAGACGACATCATGAGGAAAAGATAGAAGGAATATGTATGGAACTTACGGAAGGTGTGAGACGCTAGCATTAGAAGAACATGGCAGTAGCTCATCGAACACATGGGCTGTCAGTTACAGAGATAATATATTCACAGAAACGCTTTTGTCGTCAGGCGATTTCTCTTTTGGAACGGACCTTTCCATTTGTAGCTATGCCCCGCCCATCACTAGCTAAGCTCCACCCACACCTCGCTCGTGTTTGGATCGATCGATCTCTGAACACCCTGAGCATCAATTTTCAAAAGACTACACAGGTAAGCTGTTGAATATTTTGAAACTAATTTGACTGGGTGCTGTTGTTGCCCAAGACATACAATTCATACAACGTGTTGGACCATTTGAGATTTGGTGACAGTCTATATGGAACCCTATGTGACGTAATGATTATGACGTCATCATACACGTGCTGAGCTGATTCTGACGTCATACGAAGTCTGATGATGAATGGATACTCTGGAAAGGTGAATTGTAGACATAGCACAGTATTTCACCCAAATGTGAGGTCCCAGAATGTACCCGGATATTTTCCCCCGAAAAAATATTTTTGACTCTCTTTTCATTACTCGACCTAATCCCGTGGGATGCTCTAACTTCAGAATATTCAGTCTCATGAGTGATGTAATAAAGCTATTCTTGAAAATTATCCCCGAGAGATCGAAGAACAAAATAAACAAGTTCGAAAAGAGCAGTTATGATTCAGCACTAATAGTTGCACAATGGATGTTCCTCAATGTGAATGAAGTGGAAATATGATATTGTATTAGACATTGTGAATAGACAACATCGCAGAATCGTAGACCTCGTATGACGTCATAATCAGCTCAGCACGTGTATGATGACGTTACGTCACAAAGGGTTCCATATAGACCGTCACCAAATCTCAAATGGTCCAACACGTTGTATGAATTGTATGTCTTTGTAATTCTTTGCTATTTAATAAACATGCTGTTTATCATCTCCGGTTCGCATATTGACGGCCATTCATTTATTTATTAACCTCGTTAACCTCACTGTATATTTTGTCACTTTACTCGCCACAATAATTGTTATAAATATGTACCCTCATATGCTGCCTCTGTAGCCTGAGTGTAATAAACGTGAAACTGGAACTGAAACTTATACGGTTAAATTATGTGCATATGTGTAATGAAACGAAATAAATCTGAACATATGATGATTCCATTCCATATAAATTAATATCATTTATTAAGTTGCGAAATTGAAATAGAGGCCCGTGCCTCTATTTCAATTTCGCAACTTAATAAATGATATTAATTTATATGGAATGGAATCATCATATGTTCAGATTTATTTCGTTTCATCACATATAGGCTCACAGTTTAAGCCTCTAAAAGTATATAATTTAAACAATTTTATTTTCAGAAATTTTACTGTGAATATGCACCTTTAAACAACATAGCAAATTATGTTATCTGAGATTGTTGAAATTCGGTGAGCTACTCAATTCAACTATTTTCAGAACATACCCGACATTGACAATAAGAATCGATGTACTATTAATTGCTGTAGATGCTTACATTATGCGCTATAGCCTGCAGGACACCGCCCCAACTGGAGTTCACTCTCTCTGTATTATCATCTGCTAAGTTAGCATACTTGAAACGCAAGTCCTCGCGCATGCTCAGTCGCTTCAATACGTCAGGAATAAAGCCGACGTATGTCTCATTTCCTACCTCGTCTATCTGCGCTATTATGAATGGTGGAGCCTGAAATTATAAAGA
>CM067374.1:106955038-107147492 GCA_034401795.1 Chaetoderma sp. LZ-2023a
CTGCATGAGTGACAGATCGGATGACCGACTCCATGAGTGATGGATTGCATGAGTGACAGATCGGTTGAATGGCGGACTGACAGATATGATGACCATCCGATCGACCGACAGCATGAGTGAGAGATCGGATGACTGACCGACTGCATGAGTGACAGATAGGATGACTGCATGATTGACAAACTGACAAACTGCATGTGTGACATATTGGATGACTGCAAGCGTGATAGCTGAATGCATGAGTGACAAACTGATTGACTGCATGAGTGACAGATCAGATAACTGCATGCGTGACAGATCGGTTGACTGCATGAGTGACGGACTGACGGAATGCATGAGTGACATATCGGATGACTGCATGAGTGACATATCGGATGACTGCATGAATGACAGATATGATGACTGCATGAGTGACAGACTGATGGACTGCATGCGGGACAGATAGGATGACTGCATGAGTGACAGACTGATGGAATGCATGGTTGACAGATCAGATGATGGCATGCGTAATAGACTGACGGACCAAACCACCAACCCACTGACCGACTGACAGAGTAGCAGATTGAATGACTGCATGAGTGACAGATCAGATGACTGCATGTGTGACAGATCAGATGACTGCATGAGTGACGGATCAGATGACTGCATAAGTATCAGACTGACAGATCAGATGACTGCATAAGTATCAGACTGACAGACTGTATGAGTGACAGATCGGATGACTGCATGAGGAATAGAGACTGACAGTCTAGACTGCATGGGTGACAGATCGGGTGACTGCATGAGTGGCAGACAGCATTAGTGACACGTTAGATGACCGCATGAGTGGCGGATGGACAGACAGGCTGACAGACCGAACCACCCACCCACCTACCCACCGATTGACCAACCAACTGACTGTGGACGACTGACTTAGCGATGAATGGAGCTGTAAGACTCGTGTATGCGTATTCTACAGGAAAAGCGTGAATAGACGACCTATATCCTACATTTTCTTATGCCCAATGCATAGAATATGCCTATGGAACTGGCGTAGGTGTGTACAATATCACGCAAAGTCGCTGAAATCACATAGACTTTAAAATAAGCCGCCAGAATATTAATTAGCCTACAATTCTACCATAATAACAACTGCATAATGTGCCGAATTGGCACTGGGACAAACCCCCCTTGACGGTATTGTTTCCGCTTCCAGTCGCGTAACTATTGTTGAATTTTCTTATTCTAGCGCACAAATATCTTCATATGATTCAATATCAAGAAGTTGATACATAAGAACACGCTAAAACACGTGAGGAGAAGAAAACTATGTAGTGTAACATTCACAAACTCGTTGCTGTCACGAGAGATGTGTTTACGCGTTGTAACATACTGGAGAAGCCCTTATTCTTATTGAATAGCTGTTCCACCATTTCATGAGGACAACCTAGGCACAACCTACACATTTAAAAAAAACCCTCATCCACGTTGCATAGTCTTTATGCACAATTCAATTTCAATGATAGGGCGCTCAACATGGAAAATCATTTCATATTCCATTAGATTGCATAAAAATACGCTAAATACGCCTGGAATATTGTAAGTTTGCTATTATTTTTCATTTAAGACTACTTGGTGTGATACAGTGCCTTTAATAGTTCTATACACGTTCTCGCAGTTGCCTTTAATTTCCCTATACGTGTCAGACTGCATACAAGAATGTGAGATGATGGTAGGCAGTGCCTTTGCAGAATCCACTTTATTTTTACTACCAGACTGTGTTGTGTGTAGCTTGGTGGCCAATTGACTGATAATAAGTTCCCTCGTTATATATAGCATGGCGCCAAAAGCTGTAAGCACATATTTATGCAGCTGAATCTCAATTGGTAGAGCTCTTAGCAGCATGTAAACATATGCATTTGCAGTTGAAGTTGGCAGATTTTGTATGCATTTTAGGATTGTTCTGTAAAACTCCTCCATGTTAGCAATCTCTGTATTATTCAGGTTTGGTCCTTCTAATACATACATGAGGATGGATGTTACATAGATGTCCCGAATCTGCTTTGATCTCGCCAGATTTAGTCCATTTAGACGGTGCGGTGCATCCATGCATTCAGTAAGTAGCTCGTCTTGCAGGATTTATCCTGCAGTCGATGGTTTACTTGTTTGTACATGCTGCATTCCTTACCAAGAGGCTTCTCATCCTTTGTGACGTTTAACTGGTTGCCTTTATGTGTAGGTTCACTGTCTGCGTAGTTTTAATTGCCACGGTTGTGTGTGGTTTTACTTTTGCTAAACACCAATCTTTCATTAGCCGCATCTCGTTGGGCCTCATTAACAGGCTGCTGCATAACATTAGGCGACTCCGTCTCCAGGACCTAATCATCTGAACACATCACAGTGCCTCTGGGAGTTGTGCCACTACAATAGGTAGCTTGGTGGGATTCTAGCTTATTGAACTAGCCATTGCGTCTGTTATTGAAGTGTTGTGTAGAGGATTTGCCACCTTGCCGGATATCCTGGGTTTTAGGGTTAGTTCTGGAGAGGGCTGCCTTTCATTTGATGCTGAAACTTACGCCAGCATACATAGAGTCCATAATGTTCCATAGCTTTCCATCGATGTGTTGTCTGTACATAGCACTAAGAAGACTATGTTGGTTTGCCACATTGATTGCCTCGATTTCCCACACAAATGTGATGTACTGTTGGCTTTTAGCATTGGCTGCATCCACGATAGTTTTACTTAGGATAAATGCAACGTTTATAGATGAACACATATCACTAAAGCCAAACTGGAGTGTGCTCTTTGACTGATTTAGTACTGATCTGATCCTCTGTACTATCTTTTCAACGACCAATCGAGGGCACAGCAGGCAACGTTTCGTGTATAGCTGTTAGGAAGATGCAAACTTGTCTTTCTTAGGTATCGGTGAAATCAGACCATTTTCACCATGTTTGGAAATTTGCCTGTACTGAGGACAAAATGTAATGCTATGCATATAGCATGTGCTCAGCAGATATCCTCTAAATATCTGGTGCCTTTCCATGACTAAGGTGGGAAATATGCTTTGTCATTTCTTCTATGCTTGTCAGTGCTTGCTGTTGATGTAATAAGACTCATTAGAATATTTCTCATATCCAATGTGGTTTTCATTGTGTGATTAGACATTGGGCCATCTTTTGAAGTGGCGATGTTTTCAAAGTAATGTGTCCATAACTCATCAGTATCCTCTCAATCTTGATCATAAAGGCGATAGGCCCCTACAATGCGGTTGTTCTTTCACATACATATATTACTCTGAACATCTTGTTATCGTTACTAAGGTTATGTTGATTACTGTATTGTGTAGACTGTTACGCTCTTCTGCTGCTAATCGCGACTGGAAGCTTCTCAGGGTTTTCTAGGCTGTTCTTTTATTGTGAAAAGCAGCTACCCCAGTCTTACTACCCCCATCTTTCAACATCTTGTCTGCTGAGTTTGGATTTAGAGATGGAGAGGGTTCATGTGAGGATTCCACTTACAGCGCCGTTGATTTCTTGGCTCCCCTCTAACCAAGCTGGCATCAACAGCAGACTTGTACTGGATGGTATTTGTTTTCTTGAGCAGGAAATCTGGATGTAGTTTCGGACCAGTGACACTAAGCATTGTTTGAAGCTGGTTTGAGGTAAGCGCCTCATATTTTGCAATGCTTACCTTGGGTTAGTTTATACGCAGTTTTACTGTCCTTGTAGTTTGAGCTGATATGTTTGGGTTGTACAGCTTTGTGAAAACAGTAGCAGTTACAGCGTAAAGAGAGCTATTGCTTACTGCATTTCCCTCCCCCCCCACCCCCCTTCCCCCACTATTGCATTGCTATTAATGAGGCTTATGTAGTTCGGATTGACCGGTCGGGTACCGGCCGTACCAGCAAAGCTTGGTATGCGCCGCCCGTCTAGGATTCGTTTCCTGAACACGCCCCTCTGGGTAGAGCTATAAGCGTATACAGGCCTATGGGAGAGAGAGCGTGTCGAAAAACGACTAAGTTCGTTAAAACGCATTATGCGCATCAGGATGCTGTTTCTATGGAGCACATGGCTGTGACCTAGATAGGATGGCGCTTATAGTGTACCATGGCGGTACCACCTATTTGTCAAAACCGCCGCCAATAATTCTCGCTTGGTGGTTGCGTATCTTTTCTCCATTCTATTCTGAGCATGCAAACCATAACTCAATACCTGCTCTGTTCCTTCTTCGGTGACCTGAGATAGAACTGCGCCAATAGCGAAAGCTGACGCATCAGTGTCTAAGATGAAATCGAGGTTTGGATTAGGGTGAGCAAGAATTGGGGCGGTCATCAAGAGTTCCTTTAGCGTCTTGAAGGAGCCTTCACACTCACTCGTCCACTCAAATGGTCGATCTTTCTCGGTGATCTGTTAGAGGGGTGAAGCAATCTCGCTGAAATGTCGGATATAACGGCGATAGTACTGGCATAGGCCAAGAAAACTCTGTGTCTCCGTAACTGAAGAGGGCCGTGGCCACTCTGCTATTGCCTTAGTTTCTGATGGCTGTGTAGCCACTCCATCACCGGATATGACATGTCCCAAGAACTCGACACTCTGTCTGAAGAGATTGAGTTCCACCGACCTTAGGAGCCGGGTTTTGTTTCCCGCAGGGTAGTCTCATTCAGGGTCCATCACCCCGAGACCGGATGCTAACCAGCGCCGTCACTCATCATGCACTTACGGCGCGGCGAGTCGATATGAGACATCGGAACGGCCCAACACCGCCCGGCGAGCTATACTTTCATAGCTTGTTAGTTCTAGCATAAAGTCCAGTCGTGATGGAGAAATGCCTGCAAAGTGATATTATGTATTGCCTACCTGGCATCAACGCTGACAGTTTGAAAGTCTTCCACCTTTTCCTTTTCAGAATAATGTGGTAATCCAACTTTGATCTTATTTCACAATGGTTCACACAAATCTAGTTTCAGAATCAACACACGCAGATTCTGAGCCTATCTGACGCAGATTAAACCGATACCGATAGTATAATACGCTATGCTATTAAGAGCTGGATGATGTCACCATTACTTGGCTTCCATTTATTACAGATCATGCAGATTTCCAGCTTTCTTTGGTAAATGTATTTTAGTTGGAATTCCGTTTTAAACAAGTAATAAAAATACTCCTACGCCTCTTACCCAATAGAAGCTGTTTATACTATTTTATTCGCTATAGAATTAGAATTATTTTTGTTAACTAAGTAAACAATAGGAGTGCACGCCCATAACCTCAGCCGCCAGCAGCTGTCTCTATTGTTCTGTTGTTATAGAATGACTGACAGCTAGTATTGTATACATTGAGATCTTTGTTATACGTGCCTATCCCATTAGCCAGTAGGATTTTCCTTCCATTCCCTCAGACAATATGATTTGATTCTTTAATTCTTTTGCTGTTATGCACGTTTATTCCCTCAGTCAATATGATCGCACATACACCACTTCAGCCAATAGCACCGGCTTCTATCATTCTCTTGTTATTCAAAGCTAGTGGTAGATAAATTGAAGTGATTTTTCTCATTTTGAGAACAGACGAGAGTTCGCTTCATTGTGTAGAGGTGTGGAAATGGTATTGCAACCCTGTAAGTTTTCTTTTATCTCCTGTCCATTTTCACCACTAATGGTATACCTTTGGTTCTAGTTTTGAGGCTTATCTAACGGGACAAAAAGGCAAACGTGGCATTGCTATTTAGTTGTTTTAGCTCAACTGGCCAGAATGGTAAATATCTTCTTGAGAATGTCTGGATCGATTTTACCCAAATATAGTAGGATGCAGCCTTGATCTTGTTGCAATTCTCTCCTTAAGGTTCTAGTTATAGATAATAGCCTTTCTAGTCGAAATGCCTATGTTCCATTTGAGCGATACAGGCGCCTTGTTTTACTGGTAGAGAACTCGCAGATGTAAATCTTTCCTATTTAGCCACCAGTAAGTGATAGATAGATGTGTGGTTTGCACGATTTTGTCATAACCCCGTGGGTGTTTTTTTACTGTGATTATATGAGGTGTGTCTAGAATGTGCGCCAAGTAGGCACATTTTACTCACGGCTACGCCATAGATATCGTAAATAGGCCCTACCATTCATCTTAGTGGGGAAATTGAAGGATCTGTGGTTTCTTGATGGTATCAAATGCACGTGACATGGCAATTCCCATCTTGTACAAGTCCCAATGCTTTGATAGTACTACTGATGTCAACGTTAGTTGAAGATTCCTGGACATTACGGTTGAATGGGTTAACTCCCCGAGATATGGTAAGCTAGAAGATTACCATTTTACTATGTTGATATGGCACATTTTTGAATGACAACTACATAGTGTTGAAGGTACCGAGATCGATGCCTATACTGATAGCTCAGCAACAAAATATGTGACAAAAAGGAGTGCTCATCCACTCCCATGACAGCCAGACATAAGTAATAGCTAGCCAACTTAAAGAAGGCACAGTTGTAACTACAGCGTCCATGCACACTCCTTGATGGAAGAGACGACTATGACCCCGGAATACATTTCAATATTATGGCCTCTAAAGGATTTGAGTATACTCATTTGAAATGCATATTATTTCTTTAGCATCTTTGATGTGAGTATCGGACAGCTTTCCTGATTGGCGATACAAATCCACTCTGACAATGTGGTATTTAAACACACAGAATATCCAGCAAATTCAAACTAGCATGAATAAATAGGCAATGAATCCAACCAACTATTATTACAGGGTGACCGGATTTTAACATTTTGAATAAAAGAAATAAATACGAAGACAGACTTATAATATAAGGAGTAATTCCGCCGCTTCCACTTTAATATTCCAAATTTCCAAGAGCTGTATGATTATCTTAAAATTTAGATTCCTGAAGATTAAGGTTGGTTAACATAAACCTTCAGCAATTGAGAACATCAAAGCATACAGTAAAGGCTCGCAAACGTAAGTTCCTGGGAATCAGATATGCTAGCAGTAATTACACTAAGAATGATATGCTCTGTGACTAATGCAATAACGACTACCACTAATTGCTCACAAAGATAAACATTCATTATAAATATTTATCTACCGTAAATAGCCAAGCTTACTAATTATTGTCATATGAAACATCGTATTTGCTTGAACTAAATAGCTCATTTGATAAATGTTCACATTACTACACACATGTGCAAATGTTCACACACGAAGCAGTCATATATCACACTCCAACACCATGGTTTTCAATATATCACATGAATTAGCATTACAATTAGTCTGTGAATGCAGGTTCAGAATTGTTGCAAAGTTGACCAATCAGATCTATGTATACAGGTTTGGAAGCTGACAACTTGTGTCCTTCCAGCAGTTTGTTTGACAAATTGTTTGATGTCGGCCTACCAGTATTGGTTCAGGGTGGATGATAATTTAAAGAAAATGTTGGCAAATAGCCAACAGATATGTCAGACCGTTTGAGTAACTACCAATAGACTTCCCAGGTTACTAATGGAATTCTAGACTCTATCATGTCGATGACCAGATTAGGGAAGATTCGTTCAGTAAGCCTTGAGATTTAAGTAACTTAGGTAATATTTTGAGGGCTGGCTTATTCCTCCATGCTCAGCTCATCTTCCTCAATCTGGGTAGTTGTGCTGCCACTTCCGACGAGTAGATATTCACGTACATACAGAACAGGCTGTGTAGACCAGAACCTGTCAATGCGGTTTTGAATGAGTTAAGTGACGGGGATGACATTACTGATTCCGGGAGACTGTTCCAAAGCTTACAAATCCTGAACGAGCAATTTGTCTGACATTTATTTGTGCACCTGTAGGAAACTAACTCTTCCTACTGTGTCCTCTAGTTCCCTCCTGGAAAGGAGGGTGGGTGTGGGAGGAGGGGGGGGGGGGGGGGGGGGCGGCTGGAGGTTTGTAGTTTATTATCGTACATGCAATTAGCTTTTTGTACACTCGATCATGTCCCCCCTCTCTCGCCTGTTAACCATTGTTGGAGTTTAGTGGCTCACCGCTAAACCCGTTCAATTGCCTCAACATGTTTCTTCTTCCAAGAGTGCCACACCACGTTGGCATATTCCAAATCTGGGCGGACAAGCCCCTTGTATAATGTAATAACATAACAAGGAACTGAGTTTAAACAAAGAACTGGGTTTACCAAACTTGAGCCATAATTATTAAGTAATAAGGAATAGGGAATGGAGGGATAGAGTTTCAACTACGCCACACCCATTTTAACTAAGCTGCCCCCCACCCCCCCCCCCCCCCCCCCCACCCCATATTTTTACGTGTGTGGGGAATCAATGTGAAAATTTAAATCCCGAATTCCCAGAATCAAAATTTCAAGGTAACTATTAACTAGTTACGCTCTTGAATATATGAAACTAATTTAACTGGGGTTGACTCCCAGACAAATGAGTTTCAATATATTCAACAAAATATTTATTAAATTGTAACCCGTCAGAAGACACAATTTTTACACATGACACGGTTCAATGTTCATGATGGAGCTATACATCATTATGATTGACATCAGCTAACTACTTATGTAATTGACTATAACGTCAGATACTCGAGTTACAGATTCTATCCATGAATTGAATTTAAAGAGCATGACAATCCCTCCATTGAGTTTAAAAAGCATGTCATAAGTTCCTGGGCCATGTTAGACATTCTCCGGTAATAAGTTTCCTATGAACATTTCATACAAAATAAAGGAAGGTAGTCAAACGATATATATTGTATACAACTCCAATACCTAGCCCCCTAGGGCCATCTGGTTCAGCAGTATTTGTCTAACGAAAGTGTGTCGACAAACAGACATCTTGATGGATTTTTAACTCCAAAAGCTGGATGCTTCAGCATGTCACGAATGACAACATTTTTATGTTAAGTTTGGGATATGTATGCCCAGTAGAGCTCGATACACAAAGAATTTGGTGTACGCTTACTACACTATACAAGATGGTCACAGACATGACAGATTAAATTTATCAGTCCAATTTATGTATACACATTTGAACGCCTAACATCTTCCAGCAAAGTTTGGCGTAAGTCGATGGGCAGTCTTTTAACCCTTTAATGACTAAATTTGTTCAAAAAATTTAAATATTTATTATTGAATGTCCATTTGCCGGCAAGAGAAGAGTATTTTTTTTTTAATTAACCACTGGAATGACTGGCTCGATAACCGAGCCAGTCATTCCAGTGGTAAATTTTCAAAAATAGTCTTCTATTGGCCTACAAATTGACATTTCTCAAGATGTCTGCAGAGGCCGGTCTTGTCCTGATAGGGTTAATGAAAATGTTGACACACGGAAAATAACAAAATCTTACTTGGACCGTAAGAACTGATGAGCTAATAATAATGATCGTTTTTCTCCTTCAAAATCAAAAGGAAATGGCTTTTCAAAATATCCCATTTTTAATGTAATATTTAAGATTTATATAAGATGGTCGCTGACCAAACTGACAAATAGAGGATCCATTTGTACCTAAGCCAAGCCCATTTCTAGCTAAACACTACCCACTTTTACGCGCGTTTGAATTGATTTTCCTACCTTGAACCCTGCAGTCCCAGAATATACATTTCAAGAAAAAGGCTGAAAACAGGGGATACATGTAGCAAAACTTAAGCAAATCCATACGTATTTATAAACTTATGTACTAAGAGACCAGATTTTAAACAAGAGACGCAATGCCCACGAGCCAATCAACATTCTTATTTGATATGTTGAAGCCTGCCACCATAGGATAGTTCCACACAGGTTTCATTGAGTGTGCCATAGATTAAGATGAAGAGAGGAAGGCTACCACAATAGGATCCTTCCAGACAAATTTGGTTAAAATCCCCCAAGTCATTTAGGAGGAGATATGTTTTAAAACATTTGATAACCTTCGAAAAATTCAAGATGGCACCCATTGAAGTTGACAAGTCAAAAATCTTGTTTGATACGTTGAAATGTTGAAGCATACCACAAGATTATTCCACCCAATTTCTGTTGAAATCGGGCCATTTTTTCAGAAGTTTCATTTGAAAATTTTTGAGGAAATTTTTGGAAAATCCATGATGGTCACCAAATATATCGACCAACCACTGCCAATCAAAAGTTTTAATAAAAACCCTAGAACGTAACTCTGTACGATCCTTCCAGCCAAATTTGGTTAAAATCCACAAATTGGTTATGGAGATGTGTTTTGACAATTTCTGGGAAATCTTTTCATAAAATCTCACTTTCACCCCAAAAATTGACCCATTAAAAATTCTGAATATGATTTCTGGGGTGGACCATAATAGGGTCCTTCTAGACAAATTTGGTCGAAATAAGCCACGCCGATAAGGAGATGTATTTTGACAATTTCCAGTATATTTTTCATAAAATCCAGAAAATAGAACAATCAAAATTCTTAATAGATTATCTGGAACCTACACCATAGGATCCTTCCAGCCAAATTTAGTTGGAATCAGTGATGCAATTTGATGGACGGACGATGGACAGATGACGGACATGGCATAAGCTAACTTGGCCCAGGGTCAGGTGAGCTAAAAATATATTCAAGATTTTTGAGTGCAGATAACCCTGGCAGACGATGAATAGATTTTGCTGAAATGTAATCGCAACCTCTCTCATGTGACAGCGAATCCCCCTACTAAATTTGGAGCGAATCCATGTAGGATTTCTAGTGATATGACCAGTCTTTTAACAAATTTTAATATTTTCAACAGACATTTCTGGAAAATATGGACATTTTTCGTTGTAATATTTGTCACAGTATAGATGAAACAAATTGAATGGAAATTCATTTAGGAGCTATACAGCTATACTACCGTAGACAGACAGATGGACAGGGACTAATCCTAAAATCCTTTGTTGATATGCTCGGGTTGGGTTGGGATGGGGGCACACACACAAACACATCAGAAGGATAATAATAGTTTATTAATTAATAACCTGTACACTCATTAAATACTGTAGCACAATTTAAATATTTGAAAACATTAACAATAATTAAAATATTAACATGTGTCTTATTCAAATAAAGCAGTGAAAAGATTACAATCATGACTGTATAACAAATAATAAGTCATTTCAATTATACCATCAAATCTTAAGCAAGAAATATTCAGCCGAACGGTTTGAACTCTGTTTCAGTCAAAAGCATTTCAAAACATTCAACAGGTGGCCTATATGTATAGTACCCTGAAAAAGGGATGTACTAGTTAGCATTGCAGAGGTGCACCTTAAAACCCTTGAATTTATTCAAGAAAATTTCAATTTTCTGATAGAAAATGTCCATTTGCAGATCAAGAGAAGACTATTTTTTTAAAACTTACCACTGGAATGACTGGCTCGGTTATCGAGCCGGTCATTCCAGTAGTAAGTTTTCAAAAAATAGTCTTCTCGTGGTCTGCAAATTGGCATTTCTCAAGAACACTGCAGAAGCCACTTTTGGCTGATATGAGTATTAAATGGTTAACCGTATAACCCTCATATCAGCCAAAACCGGCTTCTGCAGTGTTCTTGAGAAATTTTCATTTGCAGACCAAGACTATTTTTGAAAATTTACTACTGGAAAGACTGGCTCGATAACCGAGCCAGTTATTCCAGTGGTAAATTTTCAAAAACAGTTCTCTTGGTCTGCAAATGGTCATTTTTCTTCAACAAATTTTATTGCTAAAGTGTTAAATCGACATATTAACGACGTATAAATTGAATCTATGAGGTCAGGTGTTGACTGAATGTTGTTGGTGGCTTAGCCATCAAAAACTTTCAGTCAAATTCTTTTCAAGATATTCAGCAGATGAAGAGTTGTCACATGGAAAATGTTGACTAGAAAAATTCAGTGGACAGACGGTAAAAAATTAACAAATGCCAATTATCATGGATCAGCTTCTTAACCATTTAATGCTCACATATTCAAGGAAATTTCAACTTTATTATAGAAAAACTCCATTTGCAGCCAGACCATATTTTTGAAAATATATCACTGGAATATCTGGCGCTGTTATCAAAAATAGTTTTCTTTTGGCATGCAAATGCTCATTTCGCAAGACTACTGCAGAATTAATTTTGGCAAGCTCGAGTGTTAACGGGTTAATAATGTAATGGTCAGATTTTCACAAATTGTCTTCTCATGGCCTGAAAAAGTAAATTTTTTACGAACTAAAACTTCTGTTGAATATTTTGAACTTAATTTGACTGGAAGCTGAAGTGGAAAACGGATATTTTTCGTATTTAATATCGAAAGGGGATGTAACTCCATAAAAAGTTTATGCAAACTCTTGAAACTCGAACTTGGTCATAACAAAGAAATGTACCAATTCTCAGTTGAATATCTTTAAAGACTGCAAAAAAAGTGTAGAAAACTAATATTTTTCGTATTTCATAAGTCGAAAGGGGGCATAATTCCATGAGAAATTGATGAAAATGTCTGAAACTCGAACTTGCTCTGTAACTCGCTATAAGAAAGCTTTGGAATGCGAAAAAAGTGCATAAAGCTGATATTTTTCGTATTTCTTAAGTTGAAAGGGGGGGGGGGGGGGTATACTCCATTAAAAATTGACGCATACATCTGAAACTTGAACTTGGTCTGTAACTTCTCATAACACAGTAATGTACTGATTTTCAGTTGAATATTTTGTACTGCAAAAAAAACATGCAGGAAACCAACTGCGACAGACGGAGTGCAAACCTATAAACCAAACCCTCCCCCCCCCCCTTTTTAACCAGTAGGGGACTAATAATATTAACCCTTTTAACAAGAGAAAGCTCAAAAGACAATCTATCTATAATGTACAGTTAGGTATTATTTGGCTGAATATTTTGAAAGTAATTCAATTTGTTGTCGTTGTAGAGTGTATTAATAGACTTCTACCTAGAAAGCAACAAAATGAACCACTCAAATTAGTCTTGTTGCCCTGAAAATAGGATGAAGTGGATTTTTGAAACGATAAATGCAAATGGCCTGTATTAGAATTATTATAATACTTTTTCAGAACAGCTCAAATTTCTATCATCTCGTCAATATAATATCACTACACTTGCAGAAAGCTGCTGAATATGTAAATTTCTGTTTAAACCGCTTATAGAAAACATCCATAACAGATATTACATATATAAAAATATATATTTATATTAACCCTTTAGCCCTCAAATTTATTCAAGAAATTTCAATTTTCTCATAGAAAATGTCCATTTGCAGATCAGCAGATGACTATTTTTGAAAATTTACCACTGGAATGACTCGCTCGGTTATCGAGTCAGTCATTCCAATGGTAAATTTTCGAAAATAGTCTTATCTTGGTCTGCAAACGGACATTTCTCAAGGCCACTGCTAAAGCCGTTTTTGGCGGATATGAGTGTTAAAGGGTTAAATCATGTCAAGCTAACCAAAAATGGCCTCTTAACAAATGTCTATTTCCAGCCAAGGGAAGACAATTTATGAGAATTTATCACTGATGACTGGCATGATAACTGAACCACTCCACTCAGCAAGTCATTTCTGTGCTAAATTTTAACAAGAGGCCCAAAGGCCCGTGGCGCTCACCTGGACGATTAGCATTTGAATCATTTGCATTTAAATTTAAACTTATTTACCAAAACTTCTGGAAAATCCAAGATAGCCACAAAAAAATTGACCAATCAAAAAAATTCTGCATACAAGATCTAAAGCCTGCCACCATAAGGTCCTTCCATCCAAGTCTGGTTGAAACCGCCCAAGCTGTTAAAAGGAGTAGCATCTTAAACGATATTCGGTAAATTTTCATAAAATTCAAGATTTTCAACAAAAAAATTTACCCATCAAAATTTTGTATACATGCTCTGAAATTGATACCCATAGGGTGGTTCCAGCTAAACTAAGTTGATTTTGCCAAATGGTTAATGAGGAGTAAGCGTTTTGACAATTTCCGGTAATTTATGTACAAAATCTAAGATTTTCACCCACCCAATTAATCAATCAAATTTCTGAATAGAGGTCTAAGATTTTCAACCCCAAAATTGTTCAATCAAAATTCTTTAAGTACTTTCTAGAGCCTACCATCATAGAATTCATCTTGCCATATTTGTTTGAAATATGTCGAGCAGACTTCCATCCAAAAAATTGATCAACCACAATTCTGAATAGATGTTCTGGAGCCTACCACCACAAAATCAGTCTAGTAAAATTTGGTTGAAATATGTCGAGCAGCTATGGAGGAGTACCATTTTTACAATTTCAGGTAAGATTTTCAAACCAAACCCCCACCCCCCCCCCCCCCCCCCTAACAAAATCAAAATTCTGAAAAAATGTCTGGATGGTACCAGCATAAGCTCCTTCCAGCTTCTGGTCGAAATCGGTCAAACCGTTAAGAAGAAGCGATTTGACAGATGGACGACCGCCATGGCTTATCTCCGACTGTCAAAAAACACTCCGAACAAGAGGCGCAAGGAGCCTGGATCGCTTACCCAAAATTATTGGCTACTGGCACAACAGAACAAAATGCCAACTGGAAAAATTTACCTTTCTGCCAAATATAATCAAAATCAGCTCTGTCATGAACATCGAAAACTCTGTCAAGTGTACAAATTGTATTTCTTTCATTTAATAAACTGAATATATTGAATATACCGCAACAGCCTCCCATCAAATTAGTTTCAAAATATTCAACAGCTTACCTGTATAGATATAGATTCCCTGAAATTTAGATTCTGGGAATTCAGGTTTCAGTTTTCAATCGATTCCAACATGAGGTAAAATTGAGTAGAGCTTAGCTAGAAATGGGCGGGGCATAGTTAGAAATGAATCAGTTCATTATTAACCATTTAATGGTCAAATCTGGTCAAGAAAATAAAAATATTTACTTATTGAATGTCCATTTGCAGGCCAAGAGAACTACTTTTGAAAATTTACCACTGGAATGTCTGGCTCGGTTATCGAGCCAGGCATTCCAGTGATAAATTTTCAAAAATAGACTTCTCTTGGTCTGCAAATGGACATTTCTTGAGAACACTGCCGAGGCCAGTTTTGGCCGCCTTGACCATTAAAGGGTTAATGTATAAATGTTGTATTAATGCCCAAGTGGAGGACTCATGAACACCTGTAAAAATACAAATGGTACTCAAAGTTTAGCAAGCCGTGCTTAATTTGTGCATACATGTATGTAGATCTGTCTAGTTGAAGATGGTGCTTTCAACTCCAACCACATGTATGTTAACCCTTGAACACTTATATCAGCCAAAAACTGGTTCTGTAGTGGTCGTAAGAAATGTCCATTAGCAGACCATGATATCACTATTTTTTGAAAATTTACTATAAATGACTGGCTCGATAACTGAGCCAGTCATTACAGTGGTATGTTTTCAAACATAGTTATATCTTGGTCTGCAAATGGACATTTTCTATGAGAAAAATTGAAATTTTCAAATTTGAGGGTTAAAGAATTAAGCACAAATTAATGTCAAATACCAAACTTCCAAAGCGGAATTAACTATGAAATGCCAATCACCGCGAATATTGCATACTTTAGCTCTTTTTACATGACTCAAACTAGACCACTCGTATCCTGTGAGATCGCCTTCGATACGAGATCGAGAAAAGTATCTCGTATGTATTGAGTAGCCATTGGTGGTGATTTCCACCAGAATATACCAATATGGTGATAGAAAGAATTGAAACTTAAAATGACATGAGAGCTCCTCTCGTCATGCCAGACAATATTATTGCACGTAAAATGAGATGATATAACGCCTATTGTAGTCTGTATGGCAAGTAGTTAACAGAAAAATAGTCCCTCTGAATTCCTCGTGAAATTCAAATCTGTCGCACACAAAATGAGGTCAAGAATTTGCTGATGTTGCGTAGATGCTGATATCACACGAACCACTGGATGGATCAAGTCGATTTTAATGTCTGTAATCTGTATCAAGCTAGTGATACAGTGGCTAAGATGATAACAAAATCAACAGGATCCACAGTGTTGCTTTTACAGTCCGATACAGAGACTGCATCCTGATCTGTCTGGTCTCTGAAGGGGAGTCTGTGTAACAGTTTAGTCTTTGTGAAGATGTAACGAGATGGCCGGTCAATACATTAGAGGTGTATTCTCGAAGTCACGCCTCTATTTTTATTTTTTAGATTGATCTTAGCCATGCTCACATTAAAGGAAAAGACCAGGGAAGTAACAAATGCTCTTGAAGGATACATTTAGATAATAATCAACCTATAGTCACAGGTAAAAAACACAATTAAGTTAGAATAATTTGAAAAAAGCAAATAAATACCATTTATGTCGCTCTGGAAGGAACAATTAATGATGCAGTTGGTGCCGCGCACTCTGGTGTATGATGAGCGAATAAATAATAGCTACAGCCGGTATATAATATCAGTTATATTTGCGGTAAACTGATTAGCCACTACTTCCTACAGGTAAAATACTGTCTAATCTTAAAACAATTTGGCCGGAAGCCTTTGTTCCACCAGAAACTGACTTTCAAATACGTTTTCAAAAGGATCAATAGTGAATTAAGAGTAGGGAGTTAATCGCTCTACATCGGCACCTATAAAGAATACTATTCATATCGCTTACGAAAATACATGTATGTTCAGGTTTGCTTTTGTTATATTCAAGTACGCAGTATACCTGCACACACAGTTGACACACTGCAGTGTGAAGCACCAGCTATGTCACTAATTGATTCCAAATTAAAGATGTTATGAGGACTAGATACCCGATCGCTCTGATTAACTTGACAATCATAATACAGATTCTCCTTTACTAGACGAACAAAATGCTTTTTAATTTTTTTTAATCGGCCCATCGTAAGCTGAGATAAGCATATAGCAACCACCGTGACAACCAAAGGTTTTTAGCTATCGCGCAAGAGTTGTGACGTCACACCGGGATGATATCAATTCCTATTAGTCTAGATTACTATCTCGGGGATAGCTAGGCTCTCTACTGCTGCGCGTATTAGGCAACTATGCACCTATTCTTTGACAATTCATTGTTCACACAGGGGCACTACATTGTTCGAGATGCACAAAGGTTCAATAATATCGAAGTTGATGATATTTTTGTTGATTAAACTTAAAGATCAGACCTCATGGTCACGGTGCCTGACATCACAATTCTAACGTATAGGCCTGTTAAAGATGACAGTAACATCGGATTTCGTGTACGTGAATTAGGCTATATTTAATCAAACCCACACACACACTTCTTGGAATACAATTCTACAAATGCTTATATATCTTATCTTTCCGGATTGACTGCAGAGATTTTGCATAGATGATAGGCATGCATGTACACACCTTTTTAAATGATAGTTAAGTAGGCCTACACCGTTCAGCGCACGTACGATCGCAATTTACCATTGTGTAGGCTTATGAATAAATTTATGATTGCAATATAGCAGTTACTCCAGCTATGTGTTTAAAGTTAACTAAAATGTCGGGTAAATATAAATCTAATCTAAACTCATTTATTTGCGTATAGTCTACATTGAATATTTATTGACAGTACACGGTTTGTTTACAATTTAGGCAGCGGTCGATTTGCGTAGCGAGGCTTTCACTGCCGTCCACACGCTTATAGTACAACTTAAATAACATATACTGTTGGATATTTTGAACATAATTGGTTTGGATTTCAACCTAAATTGTGTTCAAAATATTCAACATAACATTTCTTGTATCATGTTCATATGGTTCTAACTAACATATTTGTGTTTTTGCTTTGGAAGCATTTAGACTTATTTATGAGCTGCACTGTAAGTAAAGATGATACGCTAGCGATCGGGTGAACATCTACCTACCTATTTAAAATTTGTTCATCCGCTACAGTTTTGCTTTTTCATAACATTGAAATATGAGTGTATGCTACTTCCATATATGGAAGAAGTTGGTTTGAAAACGATATAGTTCATATGGTTGTCACAGGCGTGACGCCGGCCCACCCCACCCCCTACACACACACACACACACACACACACACACACCACACACACACACACACACACACACACACAAACGTACGTGTTGACCCGTGCATGCCTCTACTTTATTATTATACAAACACATTGTCAAGAGCTTATAGGTAAACAATTACATTCTAATCAGTAATCACGGGAAATTTCACTTAGGGCACACTGACACACTTATTGTAGATTCGTAATCTTCAGAAAAAGTTGTAACTGCACTCTGTAGCCTATACATTTAGATATGAATAATAGTACAATTATAGCCATCGTCAACCTCTCCCACAAACCTCGATCATCACGCTCAAATCCATCCATCCCAGATATTAAATGGTACACCCAGTCCTTTCAAGAATGGTAATAGATCCGCAATTAGGCCTAATAGACTACAGAGTATTTGTCACATGCATTGAAATATTGCTGATTTTCAGCACTGCCCATGGTTTACCATAGTTACAGGCCTATTATTATACGAATCCATGAAACCATTAAAAATGAGTAAATATCATAACAGCTTTTTAAAAATCATGATTTTTTATTTCTTGAAGACATAGCTTCAACCTGACATAATTTATGTTATGGTAGGTGAAGTCTATCCTGTCAAACGCACGTTTTAAAATATGTTACCTTTGTACTACAGACAGAAAACTATTGACCCAGCTCACAGCGCCGTTCCCGGTGTGACGTCACAGCGAGTGGTGATGTGATTCAGATTGAGGCGTCATTTAATCTCGTTATTTGGGCTGCCTAACATATTTTTCTCACTCCAGTGACGCTATTGTGTTTAAATAGTGTAGTAGACCATAAAATTAATTAAAACTCGTTATCGACCACAAGTCCTCACAAGACCTTTAAGCGCTCCTAGATTTAGTAAATACTTTTTCTCACATAACCTCGACGCATTTCCATTTTTAATGGTCGTAGCTTATTTAATATTGTATGAAATTACCAATAAACATCATTTGTTATTTTCCCTTTGCCATTCCTTTAAGATGTCTTGTGAATTTGCATTAAATTAACAATATTATTACAGTTTAACAAACGTTCTAATTTATTATCCTATTACATTTATTTCAATCACCAACATCATAGCACTTCCAGTTAATAAACCAAAAAATAAGAGCTCTACAGATATGTAATATTCGAACAAACAAGAAGAAAATATATTCTATAAATAAGAAATATATGTACATGTGCCAGGAATCATCCATCAAACACAGGAAAAATATTTATATTAAAGGTGCATATTCACCACCAAAATGCTTGAAAATAAATCCTTTAGAATTGTATATATGTTTAAAGGCTTAAAATGTACCCCATATGCAATGAAATGAAATCAATCTTAATATACATGTATAATTGGTATAAATTAATAGAATTTTTTTAGTTGTGAAGTTGAATTAGGGACTCGTGTCTCTAATTCAATTTTCAAAAAATTATATTAATTTATACATAATGAAATTATATATATGCTAAGATTATTTTTCGCTTCATTACATCTAGTACTACAATTTAAGACACTAAAAGTAGACAAAAAATTGCTAGCAATTTTATTTTCAAGCAATTTAGTGTGAATATGCACCTTTAAATAATGGCTCATTAGCAAAATAGTACAATCAAACCATAACCATTTAATACTCACATTTGGTCAATCTAATTTTAATTTTCCCATAGAAAATGTCAGTTGACAGAACAAGCATGCAATGAGGCTATTTTTGAAAATTTAACACTGGATCTGTTATTTTAAAGAACAGTCTTCGCTTGGTCTGCCAATGAACATTTCTCATGATTGTGAGGCCATTTTTGTCTGGCCTGACCATTAGAGGGTATTTTGCAGACAAAGAGACGATTTTTGGAAATGTACCACTGAAATGACTGGCTCGGTTATCGAGGCAGTCATTCCAGTCATAAAATTGTCAACAATATTCTTCTCTTGGTCTGCAAATGGACATTTCTCAAGACCACTGCAGAAGCCGTTTTTGGCTGATTATGAGTGTTAACGGGTTAATAAACAGTTTGCTACAAAATCTGATGAACATAAAAAGGTGTAATCTTCATGATCTTAACCCTCAAATTTGTCGCATAGAAAGACCAAGGGATTATTTTTGAAAATTTACCACTGGTATGACTGGCTCGCTATCGAGCCAGTCATTCCAGTTGTATATTTTCAAAAATAGGCTTTTTTAAAGCTTTATGCCTCCACAACCAACTGCCCACCATGTACGATTAATTGAATAATCACAAGTATTTATCTAAAATCATTGTAATTATGAAAATTGCATAATCGTGTAAGTCTAATTACATTGTGATCTCATTAATAAGTACTAGTGTGTATATATGTATGCATGTCTCTAAAGGAAGGGAAATGGGGACTATCAAATGCTGTTGACTCAGACCAGTTGGTAACTTCTTATACATGTATATAATGACCAAAATACTACTGCCTGAAAAAACAGGAAATAAATTGGATAATTTATGGAAAACATTCAGTGACCCTAGTCACATGCCAGTTGTCATAGCCGTTTTGCTTTACTTGGAACCAATAGAGGAATCCCGTTTCTCAGTCAATCATATGACGTCATAATCAACTAAATCACATGTAGTATGACGTCAATAAAATACGTCATGAATGATGCGATTTAGTCCGTCATCGACGCTTAATAGTCTGTCAAGTTGTATGAATTGTATGTCTTTACTAACTAGTTCATTCTGTTGAATATTTTGAAATTTTGAATTTAATTTGATGCCATGGTCAGCAACAGTGCTGCCACAAGCAGCAACAGAACCCAGTTAAATTAGTTTCAAAATATTAAACAGCTTACCTGTATAGTTTTATGGAAATTGAGATTCAGCAAGTGCAGGCAGTCAGTGTGGGTGGAGCTCAGCTAGAGATGGCCGTGCTCCGTCGTGTGTCAACTGTGTCAGCAGATACCACAGAGTCTATATATAGATAGAGGCGCTGATATAGAGCGATTATCTCACTAATGGTAAATGCTGTTGGTTATTTTTGAAAACATAATTGAAAGTCACTGTTTTTGGTGGCCCCAACAGGTTTCGATCAAAATATTTTAAAAATATATTGCTGGTTTCCAGGCTCATGATACCTGCTGAATATCTAGAAATCAGTATGACGGGAAGTAGTTCATGTCACTTGAAACAACAGCGTTAAGACAATTTGTTTAAAAATTAAATAATATTTTTTCTGTCGGACATAGTGGCTAATCAGCTTAATGCAAATATAACTAACATTGTATGATCAGCTGTAGCGCAGATTATTTATTCATTTTCATACACCAGAACACAAAGGCCCATCATTGGTTCCCGCTTAGGAAAAATGTCTGCACCCATTAGATTCGGAAAAATGGTATTTAGTGTTAATTTTCAAATTACATGCATTCTGAAATAATTTTTTACTGGTGGTTCTTGTTTTATTATTTATAAAGTTATTATTCAACAACATTTGATAGTTCCTTGTTCCTTCATTTAAGTACATGTAACTAAATAGGGATTTTGTGGAATTAAATGTTCACCTATCCTCCCCCTTGTAGATAAACATCAGTGGTCAGATCTAATACAGTTGATACAGATGTAGAATAAATAGATGATCTACTTTCATTGCAATATGCTATGGAGTGCCGGTTTAAGGTGGTGTGAGGCCCTAGGCTGGAGCCCATAAGTGGGCAGACCTTGAGAGCGTGATGGAACCCCGCTAACCAGGGGTACAGGGGTCCTCCAACAGAAATTTTTGTAAATTTACTAGTGAAATTTACAAAAATAGCATTCTCTTGGCTCGGTTACCAAACCAGTCATTCCAGTGGTAAATTTTCAAAAATACTGTTCTCTTCGACTGCAAATGGACATTAATCAAGACGACTGAATTACTGTAGTGTAGATGGTACCCAGGTTGTCTCTTCGTTGCGTTACGCAGCCCATAGAAAAAACCCTAAATTTTGTGTTAGTTTAAAGCGCAAGGGCCCCCTTAAGCATCGGGCCCTAGACTGTAGCCTAAGTAGCCTAGCGGGTAATCCGGCCTTGATCCGGTGATCTTATATACAACAACCTGCTCAATGACATGTTTATTTCTGTATCAATTTCAGCATGATATTGACTTTTGACCATGGCCACAAATAACCTGACAACGACATGCACATGTTCAAGTTTTATTCTCTAAACATTGCCCAATCCTGCAAAGCAGGATGAGACTTTGCAGAGCTAGAAGCAAATACCCAATGTTGAAACATGAACCCCTTGGAAACTTGTTCCACGGTTAGTGACCTTGACCTAGTGACATCAATGTCATTTCCTCGAATCTTAACCATTTCACTGTCAAATCCCTGAAAAAGTAAATTCTTTACGATATAAAACTTATTTTGTTGGAATATTTTAAAATTAATTTGACTGGAAGCCGTTGCTGCCTCAGACAACGACAACTTCCAGTCAAATCAATTTCGGTTTTCCTGTAGGGTTGCCTTGAAAATGAAATGACATACAATATAGGGGGGGGGGAGGGGGGAGTTCATCGGTGAAATGGGTAACAGCATATGCACGCTGTGTATATAAGCTTAGTTCCAAAGGGGTTGACCAATACTGAAATACGAGAAATTTTGATAACGACAACAATGAAGTTTGACGTGGCTAGACTTGAAATATAACGCTTTATAAAGTTAAGTACAGCAGACTTATCAATAGCCTTATCAGTGTCCGTGACCTTTGATTTTTTTTAAACTCATGGTCATTCCATTAGCCCCTCTTATTACAACGAAGCATATGTCTATGTTTGGGTCCAGTATAATAAAACAAACATGAGATATACACAACTACGTTGAGCTAAATGGAAATTAGCCACGTAGAGTATCGCAACAGCTCATTTTACTTCAGAGTGGAGCTAAAAATGTCATGTTGAAAAAACCCAGTTTTGTACCAAGGTCACAGTGATATTGACCTGTTGAACTTACATGTAATTATGTAATCACACTTATTCCTAAAACCAACCATGTATTCAAGTTTCATTTGGATCGGATTAACCAATTATTAAATGTAAGTCGTAATATAAAGCTTAATACTGATGCTACAATCATGGCCAGAAAAGTGATAACTATGTCTGACATCGGCTTTGCCAGTGAGACAATAAAAGCTTAGCAAATGTGAAATTAATTAAATACAATCTCACCTACATTATTAAAACTATCATTAATTTTCATCAGATTTATCCCCATCTAGACATCTCACTCGAACCGTGTGTTTATAATGATAGTAGCGTAGATATTCCTTAAGCGACCTTGGCAATGGAAGGATACAGATACCATCATAGTCAATATTGGAACAAATCGTGGCACGTGCAAGATGCTGCAATGAGAATGGAAAGGAGCGGTTCAGGGGCAGCGTAAGCATCGGCTCAAAAAACATACAATAACTCGGGTCTTTGTAGTGCGCTAACAACGCACACACACCATTCGTGGAGAATACACCAGGGTCGTGAGAATCAAAGCTAAATGTGTGATTCCATTGTTCGATACGCGCATGAAGCGAACGCCCATAGCGACGAAAACTCACCGAGAATAAGAAGTTATCCTGAGCACTATCACGAAGCAGGAATGTTCCTTCAGGCTTAGTTTCAAGGAGACGTTCTGCCTCATAGCGATCTATTACTCCCCAGTAGAACCCACAGCCAGTAATCTCTTGTAAATCAGGTACCAAATGATGGCTATAATCAACTTGAGAATGTGCAGCTCGAGGATACTGTTTTGACAAATGTGGCGATACATGCAAATGAAAGAATTCACTGTACACAGAATCGTCTGAATAATCGAGCACTTGGCCATATGATAAGGGTCGCCTATGCTGAGCCGCGTGACACTGGCTTCGATCGACATTGCACTGGGTACGCATCGCACAGCATATCTGTTCCTCTGCAGCACTGGAAGTAGAACTAGACCCACCAATAGCACCTTGTGTTGTTTCTCGCTGGACATGTTCACACAGAACACATGGGTTATGAGATAACATATCTGAATGATTACAATGGCATTCATGTTCACAACAGAATTCACCCATCACATCACCACGCTGATCGATAACAAACGATTGATGTGTATTTAACAATGGGCGGCTATATCTCGGCAATTTTCCTCGCAACTTCCCAGTCCATGAAACCTTCTTTGTCTTTACGCAAGGGCCATCACTCTTTTTCTTTCTTGTTCCAGCACCAAGACGAGGCCGACGTGATTCGACTCCGAAGCGTTTTGAGGAGGCAGACCCTTTACAATCTTTACTGCTACTTTGTCCCTCACTGTCTTCAATGCTTATGCTATCAATGCCATCATCTGCTGCTATTCGAGCATCAATACCATTTCCGCTACTTTCCACAACAGATGAGGAAACTTGTCCACTTATACTCGGTGGTTCTGGATCAGCTAAGCTCACCAAAGAGAGTTCACTTCCACAACAGAAGAGAGGTTTAACTGCTCCACGATGTGCACGTGCCATTTTGTTCTGAACACTCAATCTGAAATAAACAAATAACAACAATTATGACAATAGCGACTATAGAGAACAGTCTTTGATATAATCAGTTTTCAATTTCAGTACAATGTACATGTATATATCTACATGGGCGAGTGAGTCAGGACATTCAGTTATTTTCAGCTACATTTTAAAATTTTCAAGCAAATTTATTATTCAGCATTTCATTTTCTATTTAGTGTACACCTGAGAATGAAGGAAATTTCAATTTCCCTTTCTCCGAGATCTAACAATACTTACCATTATATTACTTATTGATAACAAGCTATCCTGATAGCTGGGTCTAGGAATCTAGATTTAGTAAGCTTTACCGGCTCCTGGAACTGGGTACCCGGTTCCCAACAACCGGGTACTCGTCTGCCAGAGACAATCATATTGTTTGCATAACTACCAAACAAGAGAATACCTATGGCTGGCCTCCCTGGGAGGCAGGGTCCGTAATATAATGGTAAGTATTGTTAGATCTCGGAGAAAGGGAAATTGAAATTTCCTTCACTCTCCTTCGATCAATACTTACCATTATATTACTCATTGATAACACCAGATTTAGACGGTAACCTAGTGGGAAGGGGCAAGCCATACAAAGCCTCTTTTGCCCCTGGAGAAAGAACTTAGACTTAAACTTGACATACGGAGACCTAGAAGGACCAACAAGTTTGGGACAGAATCACATTCGCATCACTGCTCCTCCCCCACCCTTTTTCTCCTAAAAAAGGGAGAGAACTCATGAACATGCATCTCGCCTGAAAACACAAATATGCGAAGAGGGTTAACTGCTCTTTGCACATATAAGCCTGGGAATGAGCATGAATATATAAGATGAATGATCATGATATATAAACATAATACCAAAAACTGTCAAACTTGAATTAACTCATGAATATCGGATTCCAGACGTGGAGCCATCAACCAACACACTTTCGACCAGACAGGTCCCATACGGTTGAATTCCTCTTGCTTGACCATGTCTGTTCTTACCACTTTTGCTTTTCAAAGTTATCAAAAGGGAGATGAACAGTGTGGCCACTAGACTATCATTTCAAAACAGCTAAAGCGAGTGGATTGGCGGAGTCTGACATGTTCCTCATATAGTAAACCATGAAAGAGGACTCACAGTGCCATTGTGCAACGGCCATGATGTCCTCTAACGGGACACCATTGCATAGGGCGGTCGAGGCGGCTATTCCTCTAACATCGTGAGCCCTAGCACATTGCACCTGGAGCGATGTTTCAAATCAAAAATCGAGATTTTCGATTAAATCGTAGGTCCAAATTTCCAAAAGTATAAACCGGGTTAACGTGACTCGTTTCTAGAAAGTTTAAATAAATCATACAAACATCCATCATCGCGGGCGTGAAATTATTAATTGGGACCGCCTAAATATTGCGTATAGTTTAATAAACATTATTTAATTCATCGCGGAGTAACGCGAAGACGCTAATATTAGTAGCGCGGGAGATACTGCGCAATTCACATACATAGGACGGTAGCTTTGAGTAGGTACTAGTGTAACGGTGTAAACTCGTCCTATAGTGCGGTTTATAGTTGCTTTCAGAATGTACGATTTACATTTAAGAGTAATCAACAGAACACACAGTTCAAAATCAAACAATCTGGAATGCTGTTGCTTTATTTTCTTTAATTTGACATGACAACCGAATCAAAAAGGAAAAATTATTAGACCGTCAGAAATTGCTAACTCTAGAATTAAACAGAATTATGTTCAATGATTGCCTAACACTCTGAAACTGTATAATAATAATAATAATAATAATAATAATGCATCATTTGTATAGCGCCATTTATCAATTTGACTAATTTTCAAAGGCGCTTCGGTACATATGTGTATTTAGTCTTTCTTTAAATTTCTCCCTAGAGCTTATCGTTTTAATATCCAGTGGTAGGGTATTCCAAAGTTTTGGCGCGGCGATGCTCAAAGCTCTGTCTCCACATGACTTCAGATTGGATCGTGGAATGTTTAGCAGGTGTATATACTTGACATTTCACAACAGACTCAGGGTCTGCAACGAAAGAAAGAAAATTATATGGCGATTCGCCGGAGTAACCAGCTGGTTTTCTTAATGACAAAGGTGTTACCTCGCTATTGTTAGCTTGTTTATTGTAGCGCTTTGTGTTGTGATTCGTAATTATTCGACACATGCATGGCACGGCGGGATATACACACAATGAACACAGGCGTGAATTGATTATAAGTGTACTCATGTACTGATATAATGCGACGGAAAAATACACACTTCAGATTTTGTAAAAACATGAAATTTTTGACGATTTTCCGATCTTTCCTCAATTACATCGTAAAAATCGCGATTTTAAAAATAAATTGAACTTCACGATTAAATCGGAAAATCACGCAAGCCTACGTGGAGCCCATTCGCAATCTCGTGGGTAGTCTGAATGCATTCGACCACCCAACGAGAGATAGAATCCATGGATGCGGCGCCATATGGCAGATCCACAGATGTCTCATTTGACCATAGTCTCTGTCCGTTTTTTGTACTTGGTCAAAGCACAGACTGGACACCAGGCACTGGCAGCACGATCAAACCTTGTTAGCTTTGGTATAATGATCGGTTTGCCGGGATATTTCAAAGATTGATTCTTTGACATAAACTCTGCCCTTGGCAAGAATTGCAGACCCTCTCCAGAGACAATAAATTGGTCCCTCTCTGCTGAAAGCGCATGGATCTCACTGTTATAGTACAACTTAAATAACATATACTGTTGGATATTTTGAATATAATTGGGTTGGATTTCAACCTAAATTGTGTTCAAAATATTCAACATAACATTTCTTGTATCATGTTCATATGGTTATAACTACCATATTTGTGTTTTTGCTTTGGAAGCATTTAGACTTATTTATGAGCTGCACTGTAAGTAAAGATGATACGCTAGCGATCGGGTGAACATCTACCTACCTATTTAAAATCGGTTCATACGCTACAGTTTTGCTTTTTCATAACATTGAAATATGAGTGTATGCTACTTCCATACATGGAATAAGTTGGTTTGAAAACGATATAGTTCATATGGTTGTCACAGGCGTGACGCCGGCCCCCCCCCCCCCCCCCCCACACACACACACACAAACGTACGTGTTGACCCGTGCATGCCTCTACTTTATTATTATACAAACACATTGTCAAAAGCTTATAGGTAAACAATTACATTCTAATCAGTAATCACGGGAAATTTCACATAGTACACACTGACACACTTATTGTAGATTCGTAATCTTCAGAAAAAGTTGTAACTGCACTCTGTAGCCTATACATTTAGATATGAATAATATTACAATTATAGCCATCGTCAACCTCTCCCACAAACCTCGATCATCACGCTCAAATCCATCCATCCCAGATATTAAATGGTACACCCAGTCCTTTCAAGAATGGTAATAGATCCGCAATTAGGCCTAATAGACTACAGAGTATTTGTCACATGCATTGAAATATTGCCGATTTTCAGCACTGCCCATGGTTTACCATAGTTACAGGCCTATTATTATACGAATCCATGAAACCATTAAAAATGAGTAAATATCATAATAGATTTAAAAAAATCATGATTTTTTATTTCTTGAAGACATAGCTTCAACCTGACATAATTTATGTTATGGTAGGTGAAGTCTATCCTGTCAAACGCACGTTTTAAAATATGTTACCTTTGTACTATAGACAGAAAAATATTGACCCAGCTCACAGCGCCGTTCCCGGTGTGACGTCACAGCGAGTGGTGATGTGATTCAGATTGAGGCGTCATTTAATCTCGTTATTTGGGCTGCCTAACATATTTTTCTCACTCCAAAGTGACGCTATTGTGTTTAAATAGTGTAGTAGACCATAAAATTAATTAAAACTCGTTATCGACCACAAGTCCTCACAAGACCTTTAAGCGCTCCTAGATTTAGTAAATACTTTTTCTCACATAACCTCAACGCATTTCCGTTTTTAATGGTCGTAGCTTATTTAATATTGTATGAAATTACCAATAAACATCATTTGTTATTTTCCCTTTGCCATTCCTTTAAGATGTCTTGTGAATTTGCATTAAATTAACAATATTATTATAGTTTAACAAACGTTCTAATTTATTATCCTATTACATTTATTTCAATCACCAACATCATAGCACTTCCAGTTAATAAAGCAAAAAAAGAAGAGCTCTACAGATATGTAATATTCGAACAAACAAGAAGAAAATATATTCTATAAATAAGAAATATATGTACATGTGCCAGTAATCATCCATCAAACACAGGAAAAATATTTATATTAAAGGTGCATATTCACCACCAAAATGCTTGAAAATAAATCCTTTAGAATTGTATATATGTTTAAAGGCTTAAAATGTACCCCAAATGCAATGAAATGAAATCAATCTTAATATACATGTATAATTGGTATAAATCAATAGAATTTTTTTAGTTGTGAAGTTGAATTAGGGACTCGTGTCTCTAATTCAATTTTCAAAAAATTATATTAATTTATACATAATGAAATTATATATATGCTAAGATTATTTTTCGCTTCATTACATCTAGTACTACAATTTAAGCCACTAAAAGTAGACAGAAAATTGTTATAACAATTTTATTTTCAAGCAATTTAGTATGAATATGCACCTTTAAATAATGGCTCATTAGCAAAATAGTACAATCAAACCATAACCATTTAATACTCACATTTGGTCAAGCTAATTTTAATTTTCCCATAGAAAATGTCAGTTGACAGAACAAGCATGCAATGAGGCTATTTTTGAAAATTTAACACTGGATCTGTTATTTTAAAGAACAGTCTTGGCTTGGTCTGCCAATGAACATTTCTCATGATTGTCATGATTGTGAGGCCATTTTTGTCTGGCCTGACCATTACAGGGTATTTGTTCAACAAAATTTCAATTTTCTTATAGAAAATGTCCATTTGCAGACAAAGAGACGATTTTTGGAAATGTACCACTGAAATGACTGGCTCGGTTATCGAGGCAGTCATTCCAGTCATAAAATTGTCAACGATATTCTTCTCTTGGTCTGCAAATGGACATTTCTCAAGACCACTGCAGAAGCCATTTTTGGCTGATATGAGTGTTAACGGGTTAATAAACAGTTTGCTACAAAATCTGATGAACATAAAAAGGTGTAATCTTCATGATCGTAACCCTCAAATTTGTCGCATAGAAAGACCGAGGGATTATTTTTGAAAATTTACCACTGGTATGACTGGCTCGGCTATCGAGCCAGTCATTCCAGTTGTATATTTTCAAAAATAGGCTTTTTTAAAGCTTTATGCCTCCACAACCAACTGTACGATTAATTGAATAATCACAAGTATTTATCTAAAATCATTGTAATTATGAAAATTGCATAATCGTGTAAGCCTAATTACATTGTGATCTCATTAATAAGTACTAGTGTGTATATATGTATGCATGTCTCTAAAGGAAGGGAAATGGGGACTATCAAATGCTGTTGACTCAGACCAGTTGGTAACTTCTTATACATGTATATAATGACCAAAATACTACTGCCTGAAAAAACACGAAATAAATCGGATAATTTATGGAAAACATTCAGTGACCCTAGTCACATGCCAGTTGTCAAAGCCGTTTTGCTTTACTTGGAACCAATAGAGGAATCCCGTTTCTCAGTCAATCATATGACGTCATAATCAACTAAATCACATGTAGTATGATGTCAATAAAATTCGTCATGAATGATGCGATTTAGTCCGTCATCGACGCTTAATAGTCTGTCAAGTTGTATGAATTGTATGTCTTTACTAACTAGTTCATTCTGTTGAATATTTTGAAATTTTGAATTTAATTTGATGCCATGGTCAGCAACAGTGCTGCCACAAGCAGCAATAGAACCCAGTTAAATTAGTTTCAAAATATTAAACAGCTTACCTGTATAGTTTTATGGAAATTGAGATTCAGGAAGTGCAGGCAGTCAATGTGGGTGGAGCTCAGCTAGAGATGGGCGTGCTCCGTCGTGTGTCAACTGTGTCAGCAGATACCACAGACCTGAATATTGTTTCATGAGCGTTACAAATAGTCTATAGATAGAGGCACTGATATAGAGCGATTATCTCACTGATGGTAAATGCTGTTGGTTATTTTTGAAAACATAATTGAAAGTCACTGTTTTTGGTGGCCCCAACAGGTTTCGATCAAAATATTTTCAAAATATATTGCTGGTTTCCATGCTCATGATACCTGCTGAATATCTAGAAATCAGTACGACGGGAAGTGGTTCATGTCACTTGAAACAACAGCGTTAAGACAATTTGTTTAAAAATTAAATAATATTTTTTCTGTCGGACGTAGTGGCTAATCAGCTTAATGCAAATATAACTAACATTGTATGATCAGCTGTAGCGCAGATTATTTATTCATTTTCATACACCAGAACACAAAGGCCCATCATTGGTTCCCGCTTAGGCAAAATGTCTGCACCCATTAGATTCGGAAAAATGGTATTTAGTGTTAATTTTCAAATTACATGCATTCTGAATACTTTCTATTTTTTACTGGTGGTTCTTGTTTTATTATTTATAAAGTTATTATTCAACAACATTTGATAGTTCCTTGTTCCTTCATTTAAGTACATGTAACTAAATAGGGATTTTGTGGAATTAAATGTTCACCTGTCCTCCCCCTTGTAGATAAACATCAGTGGTCAGATCTAATTCAGTTGATACAGATGTAGAATAAATAGATGATCTACTTTCATTGCAATATGTTATGGAGTGCCAGTTTAAGGGGGTGTGAGGCCCTAGGCTGGAGCCCATAAGTGGGCAGACCTTGAGAGCATGATGGAACCCCGCTAACCAGGGGTACAGGGGTCCTCCAACAGAAATTTTAGCATTCTCTTGGCTCGGTTACCGAACCAGTCATTCCAGTGGTAAATTTTCAAAAATACTGTTCTCTTCGACTGCAAATGGACATTAATCAAGGCGACTGAATTACTGTAGTGTAGATGGTACCAAGGTTGTCTCTTTGTTGCGTTACGCAGCCCATAGAAAAAACCCTAAAATTTGTGTTAGTTTAAAGCGCAAGGGCCCCCTTAAGCATCGGGCCCGAGACTGTAGCCTAAGTAGCCTAGCGGGTAATCCGGCCTTGATCCGGTGATCTTATATACAACAACCTGCTCAATGACATGTTTATTTCTGTATCAATTTCAGCATGATCTTGACTTTTGACCATGGCCACAAATAACCTGACAACGACAAGCACATGTTCAAGTTTTATTCTCTAAACATTGCCCAATCCAGCAAAGCAGGATGAGACTTTGCAGAGCTAGAAGCAAATACCCAATGTTGAAACATGAAACCCTTGGAAACTTGTTCCAAGGTTAGTGACCTTGACCTAGTGACATCAATGTCATTTCCTCGAATCTTAACCATTTCACTGTCAAATCCCTGAAAAAGTAAATTCTTTACGATATAAAACTTATTTTGTTGGAATATTTTAAAATTAATTTGACTGGAAGCCGTTGCTGCCTCAGACAACGACAACTTCCAGTCAAATCAATTTCGAAATATTTAACAGTTTTCCTGTAGGGTTGCCTTGAAAATGAAATGACATACAATATAGGGGGGGGGGGGGGAGGGAGTTCATCGGTGAAAGGGGTAACAGCATATGCACGCTGTGTATATAAGCTTAGTTCCAAAGGGGTTGATCAATACTGAAATACGAGAAATTTTGATAACGACAACAATGAAGTTTGACGTGGCTAGACTTGAAATATAACGCTTTATAAAGTTAAATACAGCAGACTTATCAATAGCCTTATCAGTGTCCGTGACCTTTGATTTTTTTTAAACTCATGGTCATTCCATTAGCCCCTCTTATTACACCGAAGCATATGTCTATGTTTGGGTCCAGTATAATAAAACAAACATGAGATATACACAACTACGTTGAGCTAAATGGAAATTAGCCACGTAGAGTATCGCAACAGCTCATTTTACTTCAGAGTGGAGCTAAAAATGTCATGTTGAAAAAACCCTGTTTTGTACCAAGGTCACAGTGATATTGACCTGTTGAACATACATGTAATTATGTAATCACACTTATTCCTAAAAACCAACCATGTATTCAAGTTTCATTTGGATCGGATTAACCAATTATTAAATGTAAGTCGTAATATAAAGCTTAATGCTGATGCTACAATCATGGCCAGAAAAGTGATAACTATGTCTGACATCGGCTTTGCCAGTGAGACAATAAAAGCTTAGCAAATGTGAAATTAATTAAATACAATCTCACCTACATTATTAAAACTATCATTAATTTTCATCAGATTTATCACCATCTAGACATCTCACTCGAACCTTGTGTTTATAATGATAGTAGCGTAGATATTCCTTAAGCGACCTTGGCAATGGAAGGATACAGATACCATCATAGTCAATATTGGAACAAATCGTGGCACGTGCAAGATGCTGCAATGAGAATGGAAAAGAGCGGTTCAGGGGCAGTGTAAGCATCGGCTCAAAAAACATACAATAACTCGGGTCTTTGTAGTGCGCTAACAACGAACACACACCATTCGTGGAGCATACACCAGGGTCGTGAGAATCAAAGCTAAATGTGTGATTCCATTGTTCGATACGCGCATGAAGCGAACGCCCATAGCGACGAAAACTCACCGAGAATAAGAAGTTATCCTGAGCACTATCACGAAGCAGGAATGTTCCTTCAGGCTTAGTTTCAAGGAGACTTTCTGCCTCATAGCGATCTATTACTCCCCAGTAGAACCCACAGCCAGTAATCTCTTGTAAATCAGGTACCAAATGATGGCTATAATCAACTTGAGAATGTGCAGCTTGAGGATACTGTTTTGACAAATGTGGCGATACATGCAAATGAAAGAATTCACTGTACACAGAATCGTCTGAATAATCGAGCACTTGGCCATATGATAAGGGTCGCCTACGCTGAGCCGCGTGACACTGACTTCGATCGACATTGCACTGGGTACGCATCGCACAGCATATCTGTTCCTCTGCAGCACTGGAAGTAGAACTAGACCCACCAATAGCACCTTGTGTTGTTTCTCGCTGGACATGTTCACACAGAACACATGGGTTATGAGATAACATATCTGAATGATTACAATGGCATTCATGTTCACAACAGAATTCACCCATCACATCACCACGCTGATCGATAACAAACGATTGATGTGTATTTAACAATGGGCGGCTATATCTCGGCAATTTTCCTCGCAACTTCCCAGTCCATGAAACCTTCTTTGTCTTTACGCAAGGGCCATCACTCTTTTTCTTTCTTGTTCCAGCACCAAGACGAGGCCGACGTGATTCGACTCCGAAGCGTTTTGAGGAGGCAGACCCTTTACAATCTTTACTGCTACTTTGTCCCTCACTGTCTTCAATGCTTATGCTATCAATGCCATCATCTGCTGCTATTCGAGCATCAATACCATTTCCGCTACTTTCCACAACAGATGAGGAAACTTGTCCACTTATACTCGGTGGTTCTGGATCAGCTAAGCTCACCAAAGAGAGTTCACTTCCACAACAGAAGAGAGGTTTAACTGCTCCACGATGTGCACGTGCCATTTTGTTCTGAACACTCAATCTGAAAGTAACAAATAACAACAATTATGACAATAGCGACTATAGAGAACAGTCTTTGATATAATCAGTTTTCAATTTCAGTACAATGTACATGTATATATCTACATGGGCGAGTGAGTCAGGACATTCAGTTATTTTCAGCTACATTTTAAAATTTTCAAGCAAATTTATTATTCAGCATTTCATTTTCTATTTAGTGTACACCTGAGAATGAAGGAAATTTCAATTTCCCTTTCTCCGAGATCTAACAATACTTACCATTATATTACTTATTGATAACACGCTATCCTGATAGCTGGGTCTAGGAATCTAGATTTAGTAAGCTTTACCGGCTCCTGGAACTGGGTACCCGGTTCCCAACAACCGGGTACTCGTCTGCCAGAGACAATCATATTGTTTGCATAACTACCAAACAAGAGAATACCTATGGCTTGCCTCCCTGGGAGGCAGGGTCCGTAATATAATGGTAAGTATTGTTAGATCTCGGGGAAAGGGAAATTGAAATTTCCTTCACTCTCCTTCGATCAATACTTACCATTATATTACTCATTGATAACACCAGATTTAGACGGTAACCTAGTGGGAAGGGGCAAGCCATACAAAGCCTCTTTTGCCTCTGGAGAAAGAACTTAGACTTAAACTTGACATATGGAGACCTAGAAGGACCAACAAGTTTGGGACATTTGCATCACTGCTCCCCCCTCCACCCCCATTTCTCCTAAAAAAGGGAGAGAACTCATGAACATGCATCTCGCCTGAAAACACAAATATGCGAAGAGGGTTAACTGCTCTTTGCACATATAAGCCTGGGAATGAGCATGAATATATAAGATGAATGATCATGATATATAAACATAATACAAAAAACTGTCAAACTTGAATTAACTCATGAATATCGGATTCCAGACGTGGAGCCATCAACCAACAGACTTTCGACCAGACAGGTCCCATACGGTTGAATTTCTCTTGCTTGACCATGTCTGTTCTTACCACTTTTACTTTTCAAAGTTATCAAAAGGGAGATGAACAGTGTGGCCACTAGACTATCATTTCAAAACAGCTAAAGCGAGTGGATTGGCGGAGTCTGACATGTTCCTCATATAGTAAACCATGACAGAGGACTCACAGTGCCATTGTGCAACGGGCATGATGTCCTCTAACGGGACACCATTGAATAGGGCGGTCGAGGCGGCTATTCCTCTAACATCGTGAGCCCTAGCACATTGCACCTGGAGCGATGTTTCAAATCAAAAATCGCGATTTTCGATTAAATCGTAGGTCCAAATTCCCAAAAGTATAAACCGGGTTAACGTGACTCGTTTCTAGAAAGTTTAAATAAATCATACAAACATCCATCATCGCGGGCGTGAAATTATTAATTGGGACCGCCTAAATATTGCGTATAGTTTAATAAACATTATTTAATTCATCGCGGAGTAACGCGAAGACGCTAATATTAGTAGCGCGGGAGATACTGTGCAATTCACATACATAGGACGGTAGCTTTGAGTAGGTACTAGTGTAACGGCGTAAACTCGTCCTATAGTGCGGTTTATAGTTGCTTTCAGAATGTACGATTTACGTTTAAGAGTAATCAACAGAACGCACCGTTCAAAATCAAACAATCTGGAATGATGTTGCTTTATTTTCTTTAATTTGACATGACAACCGAATCAAAAAGGAAAAATTATTAGACCGTCTGAAATTGCTAACTCTAGAATTAAACAGAATTATGTTCACTGATTGCCTAACACTCTGAAACTGTATAATAATAATAATAATAATAATAATAATAATAATAATAATAATAATAATAATAATAATACGGCATTTGTATAGCGCCATTTATCAATTTGACTAATTTTCAAAGGCGCATCGGTACATATGTTTTTAGTCTTTCTTTAAATTTCTCCCTAGAGCTTATCGTTTTAATATCCAGTGGTAGGGTATTCCAAAGTTTTGGCGCGGCGATGCTGAAAGCTCTGTCTCCACATGACTTCAGATTGGATCGTGGAATGTTTAGCAGGTGTATATACTTGACATTTCACAACAGACTCAGGGTCTGCAACGAAAGAAAGAAAATTATATGGCGATTCGCCGGAGTAACCAGCTGGTTTTCTCAATGACAAAGGTGTTACCTCGCTATTGTTAGCTTGTTTATTGTAGCGCTTTGTGTTGTGATTCGTAATTATTCGACACATGCATGGCACGGCGGGATATACACACAATGAACACAGGCGTGAATTGATTATAAGTGTACTCATGTACTGATATAATGCGACGGAAAAATACACACTTCAGATTTTGTAAAAACAAGAAATTTTTGACGATTTTCCGATCTTTCCTCAATTACATCGTAAAAATCATGAAGGGGAAAAATAAATTGAACTTGACGATTGAATCGAAAAATCGCGCAAGCCTACCTGGAGCCCAGTCACAATCTCGTCGGTAGTCTGAATGCATTCGACCACCCAACGAGAGATAGAATCCATGGATGCGGCGCCATATGGCAGATCCACAGATGTCTCATTTGACCATAGTCTCTGTCCGTTTTTTGTACTTGGTCAAAGCACAGACTGGACACCAGGCAGTGGCAGCACGATCAAACCTTGTTAGCTTTGGTATAATGATCGGTTTGCCGGGATATTTCAAATATTGATTCTTTGACATAAACTCTGCCCTTGGCAAGAATCGCAGACCCTCTCCAGAGACAATAAATTGGTCCCTCTCTGCTGAAAGCGCATGGATCTCACTGCGCCTTCTCGCTGAAGAAGCTGCCAATAAAAAAAACGCCTTTAGAGTCAGATGCTTTAGACTAGACGAACCCAGAGGTTCGAAAGGGTGCTTGGCCAGTACATTAAGCACCAGATAGATATACTCCAGGCTGAAATGACTACCGGTTGTCTCGGTCGGAGAATGCTCATTCCCATCACCATCACATTCAACTGGGCCACCTCTGGACTATCGCTGTTGGCTAGACAAGGGATAACTGATGCCAAAGCTGACTTGTATCCAGCAATTGTGACAAGAGCCAGTCATGTAAAGAACAGCTCACAGAGATTCTGCTATTTGCTAAATAATGGATTGAAAGGGATCAATATCCTTTCCTTCACACCACTCTGTAAATTTGTTAACCTTCTGGTTATATGACTTGAAGGCTGACCTCCTCCTCGCGGCTGCGATGAAACTCGCAGCCTGCTGAGAAAAGCCTTCCGACATGGAACGATGTTTGATAACATCCACGCAGTCAATTTGAACATCTCGGGCGGCTCATGTAGGAAGCGACCCTTGGCCTGGGAGATTATGTTCAGAATCTCGGCAGCTGCACTGGATTGTCCACCAGCAGATCCAGAAGATCCGTGAACCACGCCCTGCTGGGCCAAAATGGTGCTATTAGCCGGACCAGGCACGGCTCCTCCCATATCTTCACCAAAACCTTCGGCACAAGAATGGTGGGCGGATATGCGTAAGCGTGCATCCCTCTCCAGGTTATCACCAGAGCGTCTGTATTGACGGCATTTGGATCTGGACTCGGCGAGACATAAGTCACGATTTGAGCATTTACCTTTGTGGCGAACATACACACCATACAAGATGCACCATTATTGGCTCTAAAACTGGTACCAGCTTTGACAGGGGTTCTGTTCTCTATTTACGCAGACATCAGATACAACTGGATAGGTCTTCGCATCAGAGCAGCGTACAGGATTACCTACTCCACGGAGACCATCATGCCCAGCATCTGGAGAAACCTCTCGTCTGAATGGGGTTTCCTAATCGAAAACTCTTGAGGATGGCTAACAGAGACACCACTCTGGGCTCTGACGGGTAAACCCTGCCTTCCTCGAGATCGAATCTCCAAATAAACGAAGTGTTGAATGGGCATCAACTCAGATTTCTCCCTGTTGACTATCCAGCCTAGATCTGAAAGCAGAATGTGAGTTCTGCCGGAATGTAAGCTATAGCATAGCTTTCTGGAGATGTTCTCAATTTCGCACTGAAGGTTCAGGTCATTCGAGATAATGCCCATGTCAATTAGAGCAGAGCAGTCTATGATTAGCTTGGTTAGGATTGATGAATCTGAGCAAATACCAGTCCATGTTGCGTATGTGAGTCTTTGGATAATGAGACATTTGAGCTCACGGAAGTGTTTCTGCCTATATTCCAGCAGGGCACTGCATTTCAGTAGCATATGCGAGTAATCTTCGTTATAGCTTTGACACAACAAACACAGTGGGTTTGTCTAGCTCTGATTAAATTGTGCAAGTTTAGCTTGAACCAGGTAGGTTCCGGTTAAGAATCTGGTCTTGATACTACATCTACGTACATCTTTAACATTACTTTGTATAGTAAAGATCACTTGATGAGTCTTGCCGATAGCCAGGCGTGGAAAATTACAATGCTCCAATGTACTTTTGGTACTACACTGTTGAAGGAGACATTGACCAAAATTTGTCTACTGCAGACTTGACGAGCTGTTTCCAGCGTTGCTTATTGAGAGCCAAGAATTTTACATTGGATAAGTTCGGGAGCTCGTATTGATGAAGTACAGACTAGATGTACACGAACCCGCTCTGGGATTTGGCTGAAGTTGATATCATGGCTGTCTGTCATTCCATTAGGCTATTTAGAATATGATTTCCACTTCTAATGATAGAGGCCAATAATGTTAGCTGTCGAATATGCAGTTCGGCGGTCACAGGCCTAACTGCAACAATTAGTAACACTATGCATTTGACAGTGCGAACTGGTAAAGAAAGAGTCATTCGTAACATGCTTATGTGGAATTGCTCTATATGGTCCATATGTTTGATGGAGGTGAAAATTTCCAATCCATAGAGGTCTTGGCAGGACGTACATTATACAAATGTGGAAACAGATCTTTGGGGTAAGTCCATTGGTCCCATGTAGGCCAGTACCGGTCATTGAGTAGAAAGTACGCCTTGCAGTAGAGATATGTTCATCAATGTTTGTGGCGATTTCTTTTTTGTGTGTACGTGTCAGGCCTAGATGTGTAGCTTTCAAGATCGATGGCACTGGAGTATCGCCTAGTGCCCAGTTATACTGTCTGGTCCCGGTATCATTTGTTCTTCTGAGTACATTAGACTTCTCTGGGTGGATGTTATATCTTGCTTGGTCAAGCATGAGTTGAAGTTCATGTGCCGAGTTGCTTCATAGTGCGATATCGTCAGCCACCATTGGACATCCTGTATATACAGATCCAATAAAAGTTCCTAACTGTTGGGTTTCAAGCTGTATCAGCAAGTCATTGATGTATGTTTTATATAAGCTGGTTGAAAGAATCCCGCCTTGTTTGACCTGGAATTCTGTACTTATCACGCCTTTCTATTTGACCTTTGCCGATAGTCCAGTACAGAGTTTGTCTATTAGCTCCCATAAATGCGGGTCGATATGCTGGTCATGGAGATGGCACTTTAGTGAGTCATGGTCGACAACGTCAAACGCTTTTTGAGTGTCCAGTAGAGCAGTATAAATTGGTTGTTTACTCAGGTTTGCTTCTGTCATTATTTCTGAGAGTAGTAAAGCTGCCATAATTGGTGCTAGGTCAGCAGTGAAGCCAAACTGTAGAGGCGATTGATTACACGCTAATTGCATTTGGATCCTATTCAGTATAATATGGTCAAAGATTTTGCCTAGGAGTGCAGAGACTGTAATGCCTCTGAAGTTACTGAGTGATGTTGGATCTTTTCCTCTTTTGTGAACTGGTGTAATGATGCCGGTTTTGAACATTGCTGACCTGTACAAGGACATATTACCAGTTATTATTGAACTGTTTAATTGTTAAATAATCTGCTGGGTCTACTACAGACAGCCAGCTACATTAATTGACCCATTGTGTTTGAAGAAACATACAACCGGCACAGGAGTGTATTAACCCTTTGGGCATTACGGCATATGTATTGCAATGTATGATGTCATAATTCTTCTGCTGAATATTTGGGAAATGATTTGATTGAAAGTTGTTGCTGTCTAAAGCAGCAAACATTTTCTGTTAAATTATTTGAAAAATATCCAATAGTTGCTTTGTATGAACGTTATAAAAAGTAAATACAAGTAGTACAGCATTGAAATGAAAGGGTTAATCCTCATACTATGGATATAGATTTTTAAATATAGAGATTTAACCATTATACTGCTGAACCCAGATATTAACGATTTATAATTCTAAAATGGAATCCATATTGCTGGCAGACCAGTCTGCCTGCAATAATAATTTAATTCAATAAATTCAGCATTACAATGGTTAAGTAGCTACATGAGGTTTAAGCCGGATATTATTAAGGATTGTATTTAATTGAATATATTGCTGAAAATTCATGTTTTTACAAATTATTGAACAGACATGTTTGAATGGTGAAAGTTTGCCTGGAAACTAAAAGTATGCTATATATGTGTGAAATTATTATTATAAAAAAGAAAAAGGGAGTGAGAGCTACGAGAGCAGGTCAGTGAGTAAGTTTGTAAACGCAGAGAGTTATGCAGAAGTTTGAATATATAAAGTTGCATTGTAAAATGATTAGTGAAATTTGAATTTGAAAAACAAAGTACAAGTTAAGATTATGTTGTTGTCGCTCTAGAAGAATATTTATAGTCATCTTCCTTAGAGAAGTCTATCCAGTCAGTAGGATAGAAGTAGCCTTCCATCAGTCTCCATCAATCACTCCATCTGACAGACCGGTATACAGTAGTCATAGGCTCGACCTCAGAGTCACAACCTGGTTACCTTAATACCGAACAGCTCGTCATCTGAATTTATTTAATGATCAAATATAGGTAGGTTGAGCACTACGGTAATGTGGTAACTGTGTTTGATAGGGTGCTATAGGAAAAATACAAAATGCATGAACTAAATTTTGCTTCGCATGAAAGATACAGCAATTATTTATGCCTACCTGTTTTTTTAATAAATTGGATCAGCGGTTATTCTACACAATATATGTCTTCGCAGTGTCCTTTTCCAGCTTCAACATGGCCGCCATCTTTAAATCCTGTTGATGCTTGGTGGGGCCTATCCTTAAAGTTATATTTAACCAAATAAAGAAATACTGAGCTAAAACATAACTACATGTATTTTACAGCTGATACGTTGAATTTCATAATTACACCGACAGAATTTTAATTTGATAAAATTTCCAATTTTTAAATTGATTTCAACACCCAGTACCATGGTACCGGTAGACCCGTGGGTCACGCTAATAGCTGTCAAATTTTGACATACCAGTGACTTCAAACTAATATTGTAGCGCAATGGTTAATACCTTCAGATAAGAAAGCACATATAAAAAGTAATTCTTCACACTATCAAATCAATCGTGATAAACTGCTTAGACTCTAGCGATGAAACTTTGTGAAGCGATTGATGTGAATTTATAAATTGTATTAAGTACCACGGTACTAGCGTAGTACACCCTCCTACAACCTTTAATAATCACTTATGGTTCGGCAAAATTTTTACTGATAGACATGAAAATTGTGAAAAAATATGTCAGTGTCAGAAATCAGCAGCACTGCTTTAAGGGTTTGTCAAAATAATATGAAAATTGAAACGACGGGCATGTAACATGGTACCAGCTTTGACAGGGGTTCTGTTCTCTGTTTCCACAGAGACATCAGATACAACTGGATAGGTGTTCGCATCAGAGCAGCATACAGGATTACCTGCTCCATGGAGACCATCATGCCCAGCATCTGAAGAAACCGCCTCGCCTGAATGGGGTTTCCCAATCGAAAACTCTTGAGGATGGCTAACAGAGACACCACTCTGGGCCCTGACGGGTAAACCCTGCCTTCCTCGAGATCGAATCCCCAAATAAACGAAGTGTTGAGTGGGTGTCAATTTGGATTTCTCCTTGTTGACTATCCAGCCTAGATCTGAAAGTAACTTCAGAGTCAGAGCAGTATCCACTCCTAACCTGGCTGGCGTGTCTGCCTTGATAAGCCAATCGTCTATGTAGATGCGAAGCGTCACATTCTCTCTTCTGAGAAACGCTGTCACCGCTAGGACCACTCTGGTGAACACCCTTGGGGCTGTCGACAGGCCAAATGGGGGGGGGGGGGGGCTGTCGACAGGCCAAATGGGAGGACTACAAACTCCCATACCAGATTCCGAAACGCAGATCTCAGAAACCTGTGACAACCCTTGTTCATTGGAATGTGGAAATATGAATCATTCAGATCGATTGACACACACCACATTCCCTTCCTCAATCCTGCCATTACCGATCTCGGAGTTTCCATCCGAAACCGAGGCATATGGATAAACCAATTCAATGGCCTGAGATTGAATACCGGTCTCCACCTCCCTGTGCTCTTGGGGACAAGGAACATGTTTGAATAGCAGCCTGGAGTGTTCTGGTTTGCTGGTTTTATTGCTCCCTTCAGAAGCAAACCGGACACTTCGTTTTGGATGGCTTCTAACTTGTCTGGCTCCCTTGGAACGGGAGTGCAGATAGGTGCCACGGACAGATATTGTGGTGGAAAATCCCACCACTCTGGCATGTACCCCTGGGATATCCATCCCAGGACCAGACTGTCTGACGTCACACCTCGCCAAGCCTCGACGCAACGCATGAGCCTTCCACCCACTATAGACGCATTGATGCCTAAGGATGGTGTCTGGCTCACGATCCGCTCCCACACTCTCTTAACTATTTTAACCAAAGAACCATTTTGGTCTTGGCTTGACTGGTCTAACTGGCACCGCTGTTCCTGTTGCGGCCCAGGCAGATACGAAGGGAGCCACCATACCCTCAGGTACGATCAGCTCCCTTGAATCCACCCTTGGAGAACTTACCCTTGCCCTTCCCACCTCTCAGGCAATCAGGAGCAACACCGGGATGGGCAGGAGTGTCCACAACCTTCCTCGCCTTCTTAGCCACAGGTGGCTGCGAAGGCCTTGCTCCTGTGCCTCTTCTGCTTCTTGGAGGATGGTTGTACAGCTAACGGTTTAGCTACAGCCCCTAGTGCGTGCGCATGTCGCACTAGTTCTAGCTGTAAATTAACCGCCAACCGATTCTGTGCTATGTTAGCAGTATGCTCTAAGATGGCCCGCACTTGGCCACCAAAGATGATAGAGCCATTCAGGGGCGTTCCAAGCAAATGCTCCCTGACGGCGGTAGCTGGACGCATATGGTCAAGGACCATCTGCCTCCTGGACTTAGTAACTCGCACTTGCACCCTGGCCAAAGCGTCCATTGACAGCACCAGGCCATCATTGACACAAGACAGCGCCATAGGTGGCACCGGGTGGCCTGCCCCAGCTTCAGCCCACACCGACTGAAGTAGGCGATAGGAGTGATTAACAGCACTCATTGCTGCCCTCACTCCCTCATCGCATAGGGACAGGACTTCTTCGTGGTGCACTTGAGACCTGTTCACAAGCGCCGGAGCAGGGCTACCTGCTCCAGCACTCTGAACCCCAAGTACCCAGCGGTCATCCTCGGTGACCGCTGGAACCACACCGTATCTGTCATACTCCCCTTGGGGAATACGGCACCTTGCCCGCATCTCCCTGGAGGCCGCAGGGAGCTGGCTCTTGGTTAAGAGTTGCTTGCTATAAATAGCATCCAACAATTCCTTAAACCGTGGATCCAGTCCTATGGACTGGATCCGAGCCGCAGGCAAGACCCCGTCCTAATCGAAGCAACCGATGGACGGGGCGTGTCCTCCTCAGCCATGGCTGAAACCAGATGGGTCCACCATGGCTAGCCAAGCCAGAGCCTCGGACCAGTGTCTCCGAAGAGGACACACCCTTGAACACCCTTGAATAACATCACCCATTGACGTATTCACGGGTCTACCAGCAGCGGCCTCCAGGCTAGGAGCCACCGCTGGTAAGCCAGCAACACCAGTACCGCAAAGGTTCCGCCACCACCCCATGAATCTCACTGACCCATGGAGTAGGCCCACACGGAAAACCGTGCGGACACGTAGCTGTTATGGAAACGTGGCCATGCACGGACGCCAACGGCACCCCATGCGTGGCCGCTGGACCAGCCGAGATAGGCGTGTACCAAGCCTAGCCAGCAACACCTGTCACTGTGTCAGTTGGTGGCAAACCAACCAGCACTTGACAGGTGCCCGGTACCGGTGTGGCCTCAACCACGGGTGGAGCGACTGTCCTGGCTTGCCCCAAGCCAGACAGATGGAGGGCGGTTCCGTCCAGGACGGAATCGACCTCCATGCACTTCACCCGTGGCATCTCAGGCCGTAACAGTCTCTCCTCCTCGGCCTCCTCATCTTCAGACCCCGAAGAGTCGTCACCAGATGAGGAAGCGCTGGAGCCGTCCTGGTGAACAGCTCCCATGCCCGACGGACCGGCCACCGCTACTGGACCACCCAGAGGTGGCCGCAGGGAGACACTACCCATCAGACCGGAGACCGACGGGACAGCCAGGGAGCCATCTCGTAGCCAGTCCAGAACCCTGTCCAAGGACAGGACTGTACCAGACACAGGAAGAGACTGTCCTACAGTCTTAGGAATCAGGGACGACACCAGCGTGGACAAGACGCTATGCAAGACACCCTCCAACACCCCAACCCGCAACGTTACAACAAAGATCGCGTTTTTTGATGACAAGAACGATAGCGGACATAAACACACCCATATACTGATCCTGACAGATGTATAACACGGAACCAGGAACCATATTGCATAGCAATCGTGGTATATTTAATAATAAATTTCAAATTATACTCAAACGAAGGCCAAAACGATACGTGAATAAAACACCAAAATGAAAAAACAAACTGCTATAGAACACGGTAAAACCGCAGAACACACATCTTAAATCAATAATTTTGAAACCACCGATCAATGCAAACAGATTGTGATTACCACGCAAAACTTGACATAATTCTAGTTTTCTGGTACAAAAAGTATGCAGCACCCAGAACAAGATGCGCGAATTAATGAAACATTTTCTTCACCATAAAAAATCTGAGACACAACACGGGTGTGACGACAGCCGCTCGGATAATACGGAGAACGACGTCAGCCGATTTCATGTTAAAAACACTGTATAGCCAACATACAATTTCATATTACTGCCGATCGCCGTTGGGATTAAAAGGAGGTGATCTATCTGGCATATTTCGCTGTCACCACACGTCCCAGATTCGGGGTCAGAAATTGGAACATGCGATGCAGACAAAATTTAGAGACCTAAGACTCCATACAGCTAGAGAATAACATGAAAGAATACAACCTGAGATTCAGAAGCTCCTTCCATGGTAAATCCAATATTGCGTGAAGCGAAAACAGCTAAACTAAGGCACCGAAAACACTAAGAAGCTCTTAAGATATTTCCAAATGCAAAAAGCATGTATAGCTCCTATTGCTATGCAAACAAGAATGAGCCTCACTGGCAGACGGGTACCCGCTTGTTGGGAACTGGGTACCCGGTTCCAGGAGCTGGTAAAGCTTTCTAAATCTAGATTCCTAGTGCAGTTAGCTAACTAGCTTGTATTATCAAGAGTAATATAATGGTAAGTATTGATCGGAGAAATAATATACTGACAGAACTGAATCCATTTCGGATATAAAATATAAAACCTGCTGAAAATTCTTTAGTAAATTTGACTGAATTTTGTTGTTGCCATATGCAATAACAAATTTCAATCAACTTGTTTTCAAAATAATAAGACACTCATTTAATTCCACAGCCTTCATAGATGTACATATATTTCTTCCACTAACCCTTTCAACCCAGACATGCCATATAACAAACATTAATCTTATTGTAAGAAATAATTGGTTGAATGTTTTGAAACTAATTTGACTGAAAGCTTTGCTACCATATGTATCAATATTTTTCAATAAAATTAGTTTTTTATAAAGTGTTCAACAAATTTCCTTAGAGCATTGACTTTTGATAAGATAATCCACCATCTACCCTGGGGCAATATAACAGTTTCCAGTGAAATTAACTTCCAAATGTCCATCAGCTTTGATGTTTGCTTAATTTCAAATAGGAATTTAAATATTTGGAATATAATTTATTACTTTCATTAGTAGCAATAGCAAATTGAGTCCGATCAGATACAGAATTCATACACCTTGAGCAGAATAAATTTCCATACTCTTTCCATACTAAATTTTATAATTTCCATACCCATTGTGTAACATTGCCCGGTCATACCAATAGTTAATACTAAATGGAAAATAGAAAAATATTTTCAAGGCAACCGTACAAAACTTAAATATTTTGAATTAATTTGACGGGAAACAGTTGCTGCCTGAGACGGCGACGACTTCCAGTCATATTAATTTCAAAATATTCAATAGAATAAGTTTTATATTGTGTCAAACTTTAAGAAAATTTTAATTAACCCTTTCAGTGATTAATTCCCCGATTTTAAGGCAACCGTACAAAACTTAAATACTTTGAAATTAATTTGACTGGAAGCAGTTGCTGCCTCAGACAGCAATGTTTTTCAGTGAAAAATTGTTCACAAATATTCAACACACTAAGTTTTATATCTTGTCAAACAAAGAATTTTTTTAAAATTAAATATTATTATTTATGTTTATACAAAATAAAGTTTGTTTTTTGGACATCTAAAATAAATTTATTAATTGTTCAATAATTATTTTTATTTTCACCCACACCAGTCACCCACCCAATAGCCGACAAAATCCTGTGCTATCCACTCTTTATACTTATCATTACATTGCCATATAGAAGAATATTTGCACTTTCCATGATCACGACGTTTGTTCACTCAATCTACCATACAAACATTATATAATTACGCTATCTAACTGATTCAATGTTTACAAATTTGTAAAAACAATGGCTTCTTGCAATTGACAAGTTCAGACACGTGTGTTCCCGGTACGGTTACCATTAACAGCACAGCTAGCATACACCGGGAACCAATCTGATGTTGCCGACCATAAACTCTTGCGCAATAGCGGTGAGATTTTGTGAGACTGACGAGAATTCGTGTTTGATGACGTTTTACACAAGCCGAAGTGTGTTCCCAGTACGGTTAAATGCGCAGTTTAGCTTACACCAGGAACCAAACAGCGAGATTTTGCGAGAATTCGTGTTTGCTGACGATTTAAGAGCAAATGTCTGCCGGGAGAATTGCAATTGCTGATATTTTAATTTTCCATACCTTCTCCATAGCGGTAACGATTGATATTGATTTTCTATACTTTCTCAAGCCCTGGAAAAGGTTTTCTTAATTTTCCATACTTTTTCCAGACTTGCATGCCTGCGTACGTGCAGATAATCTGCTGAGTACTTTATACTTACTACATTTGTAATTTTACTTTCAAAACCTGTTGCTTCATATGGCAGCAACAGTTTTTTTCAGATCAGATTAGTTTCAAAATGTTCTTGAAACAGCTTACCCAGTACACTAGTTTAATTCCACAGCCTTTATAAATTTTGTCTGTTATACCAAAGTGAAGAAGTTATTGGTTTGGTTGGCGTCTATTGAGTCCCTGATTCCAGGTCCCATTCACACCATTCTAGGTTGATTTTATTTCAGTCTATTATTGGTAACTTCCCCAGCTTTTAACTGGTACCCATTTATACTCCTGGTTGGAGAGAGGCACAGCAGAGTGAAGGAGATTGCCTATGTTTCCAGCGATCGTCAGTTTGTGACTCACAATAACCTGCAAGTCTGCCACAACAAAAAGTCATTCTCCGAACATATTTTGATGACACGAATCAATTATTTCATGTAACTATTATGTCTATCATATGAAAACAATTAATATACTAAGTGTATTTAGTACCGAGAGTCTGCTGTGCTGAATTTTTTTATGGCGAATGAAAATAGGTATTTTATGCAGAACGGATATAGGTCTCATAAAATTGTGTTTGCGTAACCTACACGCGAACGCGTTCAGCTGTTCGCCACAAATTTACACCCCTGCAAATGGACATTTTCTACGAGAAAGCTAGTTTTCTTCAACAAATTTAATCTTTAAACGGTAACAGTTAATTCTATAATGATTTAGTAAACAACCTGTTTCTAAGCTACATTGTAGATTAATGTAAAAGTTGTATAAGATTTTGATTAAAGGTTGTTGTTGCCTGATGTAGCAATAACATTCAGATTATCATTACTAAAATATCACATATACATGTATAGTGTGTTAACCCTTTAATGGTTAAGATAGGTCAAGAAATGTCTAATTTGTAGGCTACAAGATTTATATTTGAAAATTTAACACTGGAATGACTACCCTAATAATCAAGCCAGTCATTCCAATGGCAAATTTCTAAAATAAATATCATTGACGCTTGGAAATAAAGTTGTTGCCCACGGCATCATCATCTTCCAGTAAAATTAACATCAATATATTTAACAGCTTACCTGAATGATTACATTGAAATTGGGATATTGGTGTGCCGCAAATTAAGAAAATTTTAATAAATTTGGTAAAAAATTGTAAAATGTAACTGAAATTTCAGTTACTTTTGCAATGTAACTGGTTACATTTCAGTCACTGTAACTAAAAAAATTCTTCAGTTACAAGATACTTCATTTACATGAAAAATGTTACTAAGTTACAGTCAGTTACAGTTATCCCAGCCCTGATGCTTTGAAGTCATCATACATGATGTCATGTGCTCTCCAATATTTGTCTAGTCGGTTCTTAAAAGCATTCACAGATGGTGCAGAGACTATTTCTTCTGGGAGATTATTCCACAGTTTCACTACCCATAACGTGAAGTAGTTCTGCCTTTTAATAATCTGTGTTCCACCCTCCCAGCCATAGCCCTAATGCACCATCCCGGGATCACACTTCAACTTCTATTTGATAATATATATCCTCTTCAGGATATGATACAATACCTATCCACTTTTCCTTTCTTATCATTTTTCTGATCGGGTCTGGCCGCTTTGGGACTGATTTATGCGCATATATGCAAAATGAATCCAACAACTGCTCCCTATAAAAGGGTAAAACAACTTTCTGTGCCCTAGAAAGATATGTGCAGTGCTTATATTTAATTTCGCCTGAAAAATCAATGCAGAGGTTATGGTCCGAGTATCAGTTTCTAACAGGGTATAGACAGTTTTGCCGATTGCATCAGAATGTAAAGCTTTTGTCAAGAAATGACTTCTATTTATTAAGATGCAAGTGTTCAGTGCATTAGAAGGTTTTAATTCCTCCAAATAAATGTACCGTGTGTAAATACCTATTATCGGTTTTCAGAGGGATTTTGTGTACTTAGGTACCAGTTTCTAACAGGGATGTAAATTTGTTATTTCTATGGCCACAAGATGGTGATATGGCATCACTGTCTATGATATGGCAACAGGAGAGTTTGTCAGCAAAAATACTGATACAAACGCTGCTAAAAAGGAAGCACAATTTAAGTTATTGTAGTAAATCTAGACCTGGTCAAATTCCATTTTTCGCAATACCCAGCATACATAGACAGCAGCAAACCCATTTTAAAGATCAAAATTCTGTATCCTTGCTCTGTAAAGTAGTAAAACTGGTGTTTAAAATGTGAATAAGGATTGTTATGCATATCATAAAATGTGAAAAAATCAATCTAGATTTGAAAACAATATAAGCACCCCATGCCCCTTCGGCGCATTCGTAGAAAATAAGTACCGGTATTGCAGGCCTGGAAATTACTTTTTTAACACTGTCCAACACTTTGTCAGGCACCAGCTACTTAGTACCGGACATCCAGAATTTTCTGTATGTCAACACTATCCTACTTAGTGTTCTTTACTTGAACTTATTAGAAACATGTCAAAAAGCAACAAATCATGTGTCATAATGATCCGTGATACACCTTGGGTAGATGAATATTTTATGGCTTTGTCAAAACTTGTGTGCAGAAACTTTTGTTGCAAACTGCAACTACTGGGACTGTTTAAATCTGTACCTGACAAAATGTCATGAACCGGCAAGACTGTGCCTGACATTTCATAGTTTGGTGCCTGACAATGTCCTTGACAGGCTCATTATTTCCAGGCTTGTATTGTTATATTGGTGAAATCAACATACCGTGTTTGACAGCAACTGGCATGTTGTCTGATGTGAAAACTGGAAGTTTGTTTAATTTTTTTTACCAGTTATGAATATTTTTATGGCCCCTCAAAAAAGTAAGTGAAAACACGTTTTTCACACGTCAAATAAAAAGATATGAAAAATAATTACTTATTTCTTCTACATTTTGATAAAATCTTTAATAAGTTGTGTGTAAAAATGATGTATTCTATCTATTGAAATAAACAGTTTTTTAAGATGTCACCAAAACAACGAGTGCGCGAGAGTGCAAAAAGGAGCAATTGTTAGAAATAGAACCCTGTTAGAAACAGGTACCCTGACCATATAAGGATAATAAGCCGTACTGGGATGGGAGGCTAGGCTAAGATTTCCCGAACTGATATCCGTTCCGAAAACTGGTTGACATGCATTAAGACATTATAACTTATTAGAAATTATGCTCCTAATTTTAAACAGAGTAACAATACCGTCAAATGTATCCATTAAAGCTATATTTCGTTAGATTACATATTAATTAACTACACGAATATGTTCAATAAAAAAATAACTAATGTTTTTCTTTTCCGGATTTGCCCACGCATTTGGTCAATTTACGGAATCCAAAATTCCGGAGACGGACCATAGAAATGTACTTACACGAACTTACACGAATCCTCTACTGACAGCAGGCGTCAACAAGCCTCTAACATCAGGAATGGGCTGCATATATTTATGGTTCATTTTAATGTTATTAAGTTGTTATTAACAATTAAACATTGGCTATGTTATAATGATTCTAGAGTATAAATATTACAGATGGGTTCACAGTCGTAGTTATAGCGCAATGGATTACTTTCCCATAGCTTGTCTAGTCTAGCTTTGAAAGAATTCACTGAGGGGGCGCTGATAACGGATTCGGGTAGCTTATTCCATTGATCAGTACAGAGCAACGGGAAAGAAAACTTTCGTATATTGAGTCTTGGTCTTATTTTCTTAATTTTTAGGCTGTGGCCTCGAGTTATGCTATTTGTGTCTTGTCGCTCAATAAGGTCTGCAGTAACTTGGTCATATTTATTGCTAAGAATTTTATATAACTCGATCATGTCGCCACGCAATCTTCTAAATGCTAATGTTGGTAACTTTAACCTTTGGAGGCGTACATGATATGGTAGATTACGCATACCAGGAACAAGTTTGGTTGCCCGTCTTTGGACATTTTCGATTGCATTTATGTGCTTTTTCAGATATGGAGCCCACACCACATTAGCGCATTCAATATGTGGCCTAACAAGAGATTTGTAGAGATGTTTAAAGTTTTCTTTATCTAGATAGTCAAATGTTCTCCTAATCAGTCCCATTATTTGGTTAGATTTGCTTATTTTTCCATTTATATGTTCATCGAAGCATAGTTTATCGTCTATTATGACACCTATATCTTTTTCACTAGATGAATGGGCTAGAGTATGGTTATTAAATTCCATTGTATAAGTGTGTAGAGATGGGTTTTTTGTTGATATTCGCATACTTTTGCATTTATCTTGGTGGAACCTCAATAATGAATTATCAGTCCATGAACACATAGAGTTAATATCATTTTGCAGGGTGTCGCAATCTTTTGGGTTGAAGATTGATCGAAAGAGTTTAGTGTCATCTGCAAATAAAAAGATCTCATGCCCACTACTGATTACATCGGGAAGATCATTAATGTAAATTATAAACAGTAATGGCCCTAAAACTGAGCCCTGTGAGGTACTATATTAACAAGCATTGAGCGTTTTCAATTGGGCTAGTGTGGCCACACCTAGTGTTGGGTTGAATTCGTTTGTGCGAGCTTAGCAGAGTTTAAAAACAATCGTGATAATGCCGGTTCAGGGGCCGTCCGGTATTAACACATTGAAGTCCATCACCTGCGTTATCATGGCATTATTATGGCGTCATAATTTAATCTATGTGACGTCACAACAAGAGTGTTGCAGAACTCGTGGAAACGAATTTACTCTAAATCGTATTCATTTGCGTGAGTTCTGCAAAACTGTTGTTGTAACGTCACATAGATTCAATTATGACGACATAATCATGCCATGATAACGCAGGTTATGGTCTAGCTTCACTATGCTAATACCTGGCGGCCCAGAACCTGCATTATCGTGCATTATCAACCTTTAGCAGTGATTCGGGACAAGCACCGGGACCTACTACAGCGTAGCCTATGCCAGATGTGTGTTGCGCATACTGAGCATGTCTGGGACGACCAGATCAACCAGGTCAACCACCAGATCTTACTAGAAAAACTTGCCTATTATGGTGTAAGAGGCAGTGCACTCACCTGGTTCCAGAACTACCTAAGTAAAAGAACACAATGCGTACAATATAATGAGATATGCTCTGAAAACAGGAAATTAACTTGTGGTGTTCCCCAGGGATCTATTCTTGGCTCGTTGCTGTTCCTTCTTTACATGAATGATCTACCTAACATATGCAAGCACATGTCATTAATACTGTTCGCTGATGACACAAATGCTTTTTGCTGCGATGACAACATAGACACCTTATACAGAAAAACAAATAAGGAAATGGAAGAAATTACTGACTGGTTTTCAATAAACAAATTATCGTTGAATGTTGACAAAACAAATTATATGTTATTTACAAATCTCAAACTAAAAAAAGATGAAATTCCAAAAATCTACATAAACAAAAATGAAATTGAGGAGGCCCTTTTTGCCAAATTCTTGGGAGTATATTTGGATAAACATTTGACCTGGGCTAAACAAATCGAGATGGTAACAGCAAAGGTGGCAAGAGGCATAGGTGTCATACAAAGACTAAAACCTTACATGACACCAGCTACAATTAAAACTCTATACTGCACCCTTGTTCTTCCGCATCTCACCTAATGTAACGCTACCTGGACGAATACACACAAAAGCAACCTAACAAAACTACAAAGTCTACAGAAAAAGGCACTAAAACTCTCTTCTAAACCAGCAAAGGGCCAGAATATATTCGAGTCAGAAAAGCTATTAAAACTAAAGGACATAGGCAAACTACAGATGTACACCGTTGTAAAGGAGTCTCACCACAATACATTACCACAATCCATAGCCTCCAATTTCACACTAAGCACCGACATCCACAAACACAACACTAGGACAAAACACAATTTACACACTCAATTTACACGAACAGAAATAGGAAAACGACGAATTACAATAGCAGCCACAAAACTATGGAACAGCACCAGTACAAAAATACGCGATAACATATTAAACCTGAAATCCTTTCAGAAGATTGCCAGGGAATCTATGATCGACAAATACTAAATTAATATATTTATACCTGATGGTCACAGATTCTCTGCTAATTAATAATAATACAAGCCTAAGACATTCCACCACCACCACCACAACCACTATAGATAAACTAACATAACCTAATAATTGAAGTAAGAAGTCTAAACACAAACATACTTCACAGTTTACTTTCACTACTACTACACCTAAATAGCCCACATACGATCAACGCATCTATCGATTCTTAACAAACTCTAACTATCTCAACTTTATATTACAGTGATTAGCTCTTCCCTGCCCCCCCCCCACCCCAACCTCAGTAGCATACAAAAGTACTATATAATAATAAACCACTCCAAACTAAAAATAAATAAAATGTGATAATGATGTAATTATGGAGTATATGTATAATATATGTTTAATTAAGTCAGTAAATATGTATGAGTGTATTTAAATATTAATGCCATAAATATGTGTTTGAATGTCGTGTGTTTTATGTTTGTGCACATAGTGGCATATATCTATGTAAACACCAAAGAAGGGACAGCCCTACCCACCCACCGCTTAATGGAAGACATATGTATTAAATACATGTATATATGACATATATATCAAAGTTTATGTCCGAACTCCACAAAACAAACCAAAATAGTCCTGGACTTTCATATCAAGGTAGCTTTTCAGCATTCTGTCACTGTGCCACTGTCTTGTGTGTCGTATATATACACCTGTGCAAAAGTTAATCACCACCCTATTTTTACGCACATGCGAGGGTATATTCATGTGGTATGAAGAAAGCAATAGCATAAACATTTATGTACCCATCCATCTTAGTGCAAGAGGTAATAATGCAACTAGAGGAATGCTGATTATGATGGTGGGGAAACACTGTATGTTTTTGTTTGAACTTGAAAACGAGGCCTGAATATGGTTACGTTGACACAACTGACAACTATTGCCCTACAGTTGACACACGTGGCTAGATTGTCATTAATGGTGTCTGAAAACGAAGTTTAACATCTGTGCACGAGTTTGAGACTGTCATTATTAATACCGGGTATATCCACCTTGTGCCTGGATGACGGCCTGGACACAACGTCTCATGCTGGTCACCAACCGACTGATACGCCATTGTGGTATTCGTTGCCATTCAAGATGGAGTGCGTCTGTTAATTCCTGTAGATTCTGCACAGGAGGATCCCTCCTTCTCACCATGTTTCCCAGAATGTCCCAGATATGCTCAATAGGGTTCATGTCAGGGCTCCTTGCTGGCCATGGTAGGGTTTCGATGGCATTCTGGCGGAGGTATTCATGCACAGCTCTAGCACGATGTGGTCGGGCGTTGTCATCCATGAATATAGGGTGGGTTCCAGGTGCATGATTTACAAAATGAGGGACCACAACTCTATCCAGTATGGAATCTTGATATCTTTGTCCATTTAGTGTTCCAGGTACAGTCAACAGATCCAGCTTACAATCAAATGAGATGCACCCCCATATCATAACGGAACCTCCACCAAATGGAACTTCTTCCATGATGTTACGTTGGTCGTACGCCGTGCGTCTGGACCTCCATACACGAGTTCGACCATCTGTGGCATGAAGCAGGAACCGACTTTCATCGGACCAGTGTACCCGTCTCCAGGATCTCATGTTCCAGTGTCTTCTTTCGTTGCACCACCTCAGACGCTCCTCTTTGTGGTGTGCAGTGAGGAGAGGACGTCTGACAGGTCTCCTAGCTTTCATGCCAGCAGCATACAGTCTCCTTTTGACGGTAGACATTGACACCCTATTGCGCGTTTCCCATTGCTGGCTGAGCACTCTGCTGTTGGTGAATGGAGATCTCCTAACAAGGCGTACTAGGGCTCGATCATCACGGGCAGTAGTCTTCTTCGGTCTTCCAGATCTAGGCCTGTCCTTCACCTCGTTAGTTTGCCCATGTTTTGCAATCAAACGACTGATTACAGTATGGTTAATGTTCAGCTGTCTGCCAATCTCTCTGCATGACATACCAGTGGTATGCATGCCTATGATTTGCCATTTCACACGATCACTTAACCTTCGTCTTGCCCTAGCGGTTCACAATCAAGAGCTAATTCTCTCTGTACAAATAAACCACGGTCATGAACACAAAATTCCTAATCTTGTCGCCTAAATCTGTATGTAATGTTCTACACCTCAAACTGGACTTTTACATAACTGAACACGTGTGCTGTTTCCCGCCACGCACGGACATCAAGCGGCGTGAAGTCATGCATGCATGTGCATTTCGTACTTGGAATTATGTCACCTAACGCGGGGACAAAAAGTATGGCAGCCTAGTTGTACCATCATGTTTCTACGTTCTATTGTTTTTGCTGGTGCTTAACTTTTGCACAGGTGTATATGTCAATGTATAAATGTTTTGTAATGTGTGTAAGGAGTCCATCACTCAACAGGTCATGCCTTTGATGGACTGCCTGTTTAGATTATATTTATTGCATAGAAAAACCCATGAAATAAAGCAACTTTGAACTTGAACTTGATAACAGCATTCTAACTTCCTTCCTTATGAATCCATCGTCACATATGTACATGCCAGATCTCACGTGTCAGTGTACGTGTCTACTCAGTAGAGAAGATAATTCGTAAGTACTGCTTCACTTTGAACAATTTTCGAACACTCCTGACTGTTGAAATGATCAATATCAACACTGAGAGTAACAGTGGTATATCTGGTATCTGTCACATGCAACAACAATAAATAAACTGTTGCATGCACGAGCTGGCCTCATATATATATAGTAATACTCCTTTGCGAGGTACGTGCTCCTAGTTACAGGAGGGATTTACGTAATGAACTGAACTGAGCTTGTTATTAAACTCTACTAAACTCGCACAAATGAATTCAACCCGACACTAGTGTGAACAACACTAGCCCAATCGAAAACGCAATTGGCTTATCTACTCTATGGGCTTGCTAAGTATGACGTCACTGCGCGTGATTCGCAACCTGGAAGTGAGTATTTTGCTTTATCACATCATAAATACATGTGTATGACGTCATCAGTTGTTGTTAAACAAAAACATAGTTTTGCGTATTTAATAATCGAGCTGAAACCGGAATTACGTCATCACTTAACAAGCCCATACAATAGATTGAATTTACCGTCCGCCACATTGTGCTCTCATCCGTCCTGACCGATAATGATAAGCAGTAATAAAATAATGCTTATAATAATCAGGCTACAAAAGCTATATATCTGCTGCATCAATGATGAAATGTCATCAGATTTAATAAGTAAATACATGTGTTGCTTTAAAAACACTTTGTTTGCAAATATGTTTCTTAAGACTGATTAAATGACAGCAAGCTGTTGCAACCATAAAACTGTTACAAACAGAACACTGATGTATCAAGCAGGTTGTCGTGCCCATAATACTGTTGATAACAAAAACTGTCACACATATAGAAACAGTTGCGCCGTATTGAACAGTTGCTATCTACCCGATATAGCTACTGTGTCAATATAAAGATGTTGCTAAATTAGCCTATAAAGATATCCATACATAAAATTCTTGCCACCAGAAATCTGTTGCATCCACAACGTTGTTGGATTCAAATCTGCTGCGAAAACAAAGCTGCTGAACTCAAAGATGTTGCAAATAGAACACTGTTACAGACAGAATGGTGTTGCATTCACAAAGATGGTGCAAATCTTCTGTAAGAAGGGACAGCAATAACAGCAACACCAGTGGTAGCAAAATCAGTAATAGCAATAGTAAAAACTGCAACAGCAGAACTCCTTTCTCGGAGTCATATCTATAAACTTATCAAGAATGTAGTAATAATTTCAAGGCAAGTTTCAATCTAAAATCCAAGCAAAGCCGGCTCCAATAAGAACGCAAGTCTACATGCAGTTTAAAAAAAATATTTTGATTGAATGTTGCTGTTGTTGTAAGTAGCAGCAACTTTCAGTCAAATTCTTTTCAAAGTTATAATCATGATTCTTAGTATCCTTGGATAAGTACCACAATAATCCTGTGAGGATCAGCATTGGTCTAGTTACATGGCAGCTGTTGTTGATGTCATTGTCATCGCCGCCATCAACATTGACATTGTCATTGACATTGCCGTCATCATTGCCATTGCCGTTGTCATTATTGTTATATATGAATTTTTTATTATTATTATTATTATTATTATTATTATTATTATTATTATTATTATTATTATTATTATTATTATTATCCTCATGTTTTAAAAAAACGTCGGGGATATTGTAATCGCCTCCGTCCGTCTATCCGTCCGTCCATCATGCTATCTCCTCCCAAACCATTGTGTGGAATTAAATCAAATTTGGTATGTGGGTTACCCATATGATTCCGCTTTGCAAGACGATATTTAGATTAGGCTCCGCCCCAAGGGGGTCGTGGCGGACGTCAAAAGGTAAAATCAGTTGTAACGCAACTCCTCTGAAATCGTTAGACAGAACTCAAGCAAATTTGATATCTGAGTTACCCATATGATTGCGGAGTGCATGAGGCCATTTAGAATTGGCTCCATCCCCAGGGGGGGGGGGGGGTGGGTGGGGTGGGGTGGGGGGGGGGTTTGGTGGATGGGTCAAAAGGTCAAATTTTAGCCTGCGGAAATTGATTGTAATGCATCTCCTCCGAGACAGAATTCAACCAAATTTGATCTGTGGGTTACCTATATCAATGTGGACTACATGAGTTCATTTACATTTGGCTCCGCCTCCAGGGGTGGGTGGGTGGGGTCAAAAGGTAAAACATGTATTGTAATGCAAATCCTCTGACACTATTGAACGAAATTCAACCAAGTTTGGTATGTAAGTTACCCATATGATTGAGGAGCAGGGGCGTAGCTAAGGGGGTGTTTTGGGTGTTAGAACACCTCCCATGGGCCTGGCAAAAAAATTTAAAATCTAAGTCTAAGTCACAATAAAATCAGCCTAGATGTGAGCAAGTGAGATCACTGCATATAGAAACAGTGAGAAACACGGACAGTCAGGCTAGACAATTGACCTCATTGTCTACCAGCGGCCACGCGTATATCGCCGTAGTCACGTGCCTTGTAGCATTGATGCTGTCTCCGCATTGGCTGACCTACAAGCGCTATCAGAAAGCAATGCGTGTTTCGTATTATCGTATGCATCAGTGTAACTGTTTAAAATGGGTGATAAAAAACGGCAGAAGACAACAATTTATTCGCTTTTTAAACCTTCTCGTGGCGCTGGTTGTACCTCCGTAATAAACAATGATATCAGAGCCAGTACGTCTAACAATTTACTGCCACAGCATATGAATACGGAAACTGTATTACAAACTCCAGTCACTGTACAATGTGCTGCTGAAGTGCCAACGGAACAACCTGCTAACGACATTGGCCTCTTCTGTGGAGATGACTCATGAATCTAGGAAAGTGAGTTTCTAAGAGTATTTGTACAATAATGACAGTGACATAAATGCATGAATTTTAATTAGCCGCGATCGTCGAGCGGCTCCATAGGGCCTACGACTATAGGAGCCTTTAATTGTTAGTCCGTTACCTAATTCCACCCTTAAAATGTATTGTTTTTTTAAATTGAAATATAAAGGATCAATGAGTTATCCGATCACAATGAAACAGGATGCTTCTATGCCATCATTGCATCCATCCTAAACCATGCGAACCTTTGTTAGCCCGTCTGTCTGTCCCTCATTCCATTACTCCATGAGGCTCACAAAATGGGTTTTTTCAAACGATACAGTATTTAATTCATCAATGGGTTATCCGATCACAATGAGACTTAACAGGATGCTTCTCTACCATCATTACATCCATCCTACAGCAAAGGACCCTTTGTTCGTCCATCCGTCCACCCGTCTGTCTGTCCATTACGCTAACTCCTCTCCAACTGTTTAGTGGAATTGAACCAAATTTGGTATGTGGGATACCCAGAGGATGCACTTTGCAAGGCGACATTTTGATTAGGCTCCGCCCTCAAGGCAGCGTGACAGGAGTCAAAAGGTCAAATTAATTGCCTAACTGTCCGTCACGCTAACTCCTCCCAAACTGATGGGTGAAATTCAACCAAATTAGCTATGTGGCTAACAGTGGGTTACCCCTAAGAATGTGCTTTGCAAGACGAGATTTAGTTTAGACCCCTTCCCCAATTTTCAATTGGTATTTAATTCATCAATCCTAAAAGGTCGCTGCTTCAACGGCATATGCCGCCTAGTTTTGGTATTACGTTCGCAATACCCCCCAACAACCCCCGATAGACAAGATTAATAACTAATACGAGAGATCCGCTATAATTAAGCAAGCAACTATGGCTACTAGCACTAGTAGAGTCTTACAGTTACCACATTAAAAATTAAATAACGCAATTTCGAAATATATTTGTATTACACCTCAATGAGTCTTGAATAGGCCTATAACGAGTTGTGGGAGTTTCCAATTAAATTAATTTCAAATTAACATAGCTCGTCTAATTGTATATAACGATTTTAAAATTGAGATACTGTGACGTAATGGATTAAACAGTTTAACCCTTTAGTTACTAAATTTGTTCCTGAAAATCAAAATATTTGCTTTTTGAATGTCTATTTGCAGGCCAAGAGAAGACTATCTTTTTAAGATTTACCACTGGAATGACTGGCGTGGATATCGGACCAGCTATGACTGACGTGGATATCGGAGCAGTTATTCCAATTGTAAATCTCCAAAATGAGTCTTTTCTCTGTCTGCGAATGGACATTCCTCTAGACCACTAAGGAGGCCGGTTTTATTATTAAATGCTTAATAAAATATGCTGGAAATTGGTTCAGGTCGCTGGGCTGATGACCTTTACACAGATCAATTATTAGGAGGTAATCGTGTGTGGCGGATGTACGCAATCTCTGAATGCCTTCTAATATTAGAATATCTTGCTAATCTGGTCATTCATCTGATTCTGGCCCCAGCTTTGAGTGAGATGTTCTAATTTATTACTGTATTCCATATTGTTTGCTCATCTGGCCAGAATGTCCAATGAAGCGTATGGCATGGCGACTGGCGGGTGTCCGTCCATCCTCCGGCGTCTGTACAGCTAGTCACAGTGTCCCTTTAAAATGCTACTCATTAATTCAATGTAAATGATAATGGTCCAGGTGAGCATCACATGCCATTGTGCTTTCCAAAAACCCACACATCAAGTATTCGATCCTAATCTTAATCATACATTTTATTCAGAATTCAGATGTCTAGTAACAATTTAAAATCCTTGGTTTGAATGACAGCGTCGTCATTATAGAACAAGAGGCAGATCACCTAATACATTTATCTCGTACAGTTCAAGACCAACCCACCAACCCACCAACCAACCAACCAACCAACCAACAAACAAACAAACAGATTCATTGGTTATATACGCCCTTTACTTTGGTCTATAAATGATAATAATGCACATGTAATGGTTTTTGACTAGTCGGAAGTAAATAGAATAGATTTTTATTTTCTTAACAGTTAACCATGGAGAAGCGCTTGGACCTCCTTTGTGGGTTCCTGACGCAGACTATATATTTTCTTCCCGAGGCAAGCGTAACCTATGATTCCAGCACCAGTGGATGCATCAGTGGAAGTGGCTCTTATACAGTCAGGTTCGGAGTGGTGCATTTTGTAAGTACTGTGCACTATTTGCGCCAGAAGGAGCGGGTATTGGAAGTCAGTCTCTGGGAAAGCTTGTGAGGATATCTTTTCCTAACTGGACAAAGGCTGTTGAGGTGTTTAACGATCACGAGAAGACCACTTATCACAAGGAGTGCATTGCGAGTGCTGGAAACCTTCAGTCTGTTGCTGGTTGTAAAGTTGATCCAATTGACATCCAAATAGATAGTGCGTCCAAAACCATAATTCGTGAAAATCGTCTCAAAGTTATACCAGTTATTGATACTATTATTCTTTGTGGCCGGCAGGGATTGTCACTTCGTGGCCACAGGGATTCCGGACCTCTGAGACTGAATTGTGCAAAAACATCCGCTAATGAGGGAAACTTTAGAGCTCTGCTACGGTATCGTGCAAACGGCGGTGATCAGGTCCTTAGCAAACACCTACAATCATGCTCATCATTTTCAGCATATGCCTCCTACATTAGTCCTCAAATTCAAAATGAAATAGTAGATTGTTGCAATCTCTTGATCCGTGATAAGCTAGTAAATAACATCAATGCTGCAAAATGCTTTTCAATACTCGCTGACGAAACAGCTGACATTTCGGGAATTGAGCAGTTTTCACTATGCGCACGCTACATAGATGAATCGGGACATCAGATTCGAGAAGACTTCATTCAGTTTGTACCTGTTTATGATGTTACTGGCCAGAACCTCGCTCAAGTGATCATAGATAGTCTGCGAAACTTTGGTGTAAATTTAGATTATTTGCGTGGACAAGGTTATGATGGCGCAGCTTCCATGAGTGGACGATTCAACGGTGTACAAGCACACATTGTGAGACAGTTTCCACTTGCCCCGTATGTTCATTGCGGAGCACATAGTTTAAACCTTGCTGTGTCAGATGCGTGTACTGAGGTATCAGTACGGAACAGTATGGGCACTATCAGTAGTATATATAACTTTCTCAACACACCAAAACGACAAGCTGTCCTTGCTAACGCTGTTGAGGACAATTTACCAGATGCCAGGCGAAAACACCTAAAGCAAATGTGTCCAACGCGATGGATTGAGAGGCACGATGCTGTCATAGTTTTTTGGAGTTGTTTCCCGCTGTAATTGAGTCGCTAAATACTATTAGTGAATGGCAAAACAGAGACTCTGCCACAAATGCTAATCAACTATTGTGTGCCATTAAACAGCCTGAATTCATTATCACTACGAATGTTGTTGCAAATGTGTTCTCTATTAGCCTTCCACTTTGCAGATTCATGCAGAAGGAGAACTCGGACTTGGCTGCAGCAGTTAACTTTGCAACAGATGTTGAGGACTCCATCAAGGCTATGAGAGCCGACTCAACAAAAGTGTTTAATGATCTTTATGTTAAAGCTGAGAAGACATGTGAAGAGCTGGGCATTACTATACTTGTCCCACGTACTGCTAAAAGACAAACTAAGCGATGTAATGTTCAAACAGCTGATCCTGAAGAATACTTCCGCATCGCTGTATTTGTGCCATTCCTAGATCATTTTCTAAGCCAACTCCAGGACAGACTACTAGCTCACAAACAGCTTCTCAGCGGGTTTATGTGTCTTATCCCAGATGGAGGCGCGTCGAAACCTTCGATGGCTCAGCAAGCACAGATTAAGAAACTCCTTGAGAAATATGCCTTCGACTTGAATTGTAATGACCTAACACTGCTGGGCGAAATGGACCTATGGTATCGATGTGTAGCTACAATGGACAATCCTCCAGCGAATGCTCTAGATGCTCTAGCTAAGTGTAACGTTGACATGTTCCCAGCTGTACGGAAACTAATTAAGATCATGGCAACGTTGCCTATGTCAACCAGTTCAAGTGAAAGGTATGAATTGTGTTGCGTTGTATGAATGGATATTATAACAGTAGTAGTAGTAGTAGTAGTAGTAGTAGTAGTAGTAGTAGTAGTAGTAGTAGTAGTAGTAGTAGTAGTAGCAGCAGCAGTAGCAGTAAGAGCAGCAGCAGCAGCAGCAGCAGCAGCAGTAGTAGTAGTAGTAGTAGTAGTAGTAGTAGTAGTAGTAGTAGTAGCAGCAGTAGTAGTAGCAGTAGTAGCAGCAGTAGTAGTAGTAGCAGCAGCAGCAGTAGCAGTAGTAGTTATACCAGCAGCATAGGCAGCAACAGCTATTTTGGTGAATGTAACTATCACGTTGAGTTATATTAATGGTATATAGCACTAAATCCATCTCTCAAGCAGCAGCAAAAAGGAACGTTGTCAGTGAGGTCGGGGCAGTAGCAGCAGCAGCGGTGGTGGTTGTGGTGGTGGCCATGCTGCTGTGCTGCTGGTGGGGCTCGTGGAGGTGTTGTTGTTGGTGGTGGTGGCAGATTGTGGGTGGTGATGGTGGGTGCCTGGGTGGTCGTAGCTGTTGTTTGAACTAATTAAATATCTTGCTGTTTGCAGGTCTTTCTCTACACTTCGCCGACTTAAAACCTATCTTCGGAATACCATTGGTCAAGATCGCCTCAATGGCTTGGCGCTGATGAACATACATCGAACCATTGAGGTCAATGCTGAAGACGTCTTGTCACACCTCGCAAGAAAACCACGATGCCGTAACTTTATCCTATGATAAAGATTAGCAAATTATGAATAGCCCAATAGAGCATATATACGCGTGGGTAATGCGCCCATTATTAAACTGTATAAAGTTTTGCTTGAATAAATGACTTTTCGCTCGAGTCAGGTGGATTAACGTTCAACTTTGCTTTATGTGTTATATTTATGCCGAAGTTTTGAATCCTTTAAGCATATGACTTTTGAATTGCATACCAGTATTGCAGTTTAGCTAGGCCTGTATAGCATTGGCAAGCATTCTTTTGTCTATGACGCCTTAGATATACACTTTACAAATTATCTCCCAGAGGTATCATTTGCCACTGCGCAACGGCGAATTTCAGACGGTGGGGCCGTGGTATCATTTGCTAAGTAGTATAGCCGGGATTAAAATGATACCACGTCCCTGAATAACGGGGGAAATCGAGAAATTCGCCTCCCAGGCCCTTAACAATTGAGGGCCGCATTTTTTAGGTGTTTTAGGTCCAGGTAGCGCAGGCCTCTAAAAAACTGCCGCCCCTAGGGGCCCCCTTCACTATGCCAGCACGTAGCGCGACGTAGTGCGACGCCACACCCCCATAATGAAAGCAACCGGGAGGCGAATTTCCCGATTACCCCCGTTATTCCGGGACGTTGTATCATTTTAATCCCGGCTATACTACTTAGCAAATGATACCACGGCCCCACCGCCTGAAATTCGCCGTCGCGCAGTGGCAAATGATACGTCCGGGAGAAATTTGTCGCGCAGCGGCAAATCATTACTCCGCCGCGCCCAATTACGGGGCACCGCATTGCGACCTCCGTTTGCGGCGTCTGAACGTCCATTTAGAGTCGGGACGGATACCACCTCCCTGAATGAGAAGCATGGCTATATATGAAGAGTTAAACTGAACAGAGTGAACGCCTCGAGAAATATCTGTGCCAGATCGAGCCCTGCTCCATCCGGATCGATAGTGATCTTCATCCCCTCAGGGGCAGGGGCTAGCTGCTTCACTTTGCCGCCGGCTAAGAAACGTAGCTCTAGGACTATATGAGTCGTTTGCGGGCTAGTGAGTCCGACTCGATGAAGCAGTTTAACAGCACCCTTGGCTTTGGTGACATGTGACACACCATCTACCCGTAGGATGCCCTCCTGGAGGTTAACAGATTCTTCTGGTCCATCGAATGGACGACGCAGCAGGAGCTTTCCACCTGTAACCCCGATCCGGTGACCCACCCTCGTCAGGGAGACACCTTCACCTATGTAGGTGAGGAAGGATGATCCCCGATTGTAGAGCTTTCGAACTTTCCCATCCCTTTTCACAACAGTGGAGAGGGTAGTAACCTCTATGTCAATGAGTGCGGGAGGCCTATATAGGGGCAACCATGGTTGCCAGTTACCCCCAGGTCCGGCGCGGTACCACACTTCTTTCTTCTCAAACATGAACTGCAGGTTTTTTGCCAGGGTCAATAGCAGGCCATCACGGACCAACGGCGGGGCACCGCTCGAATAGGGTTTGACCAGGTGAAAGCTGATGTCGCTATTTAGGGTGTTGATGTCTACCGCATCTGTATCCGAGAGCTCAATCAACGGCTCGAGGACGTACTTCCTCTTCGGGAAATTGTACCAAAACACGATCTTGTGGCCATCTATGTCGCGACCCAGGCACCCTTTCGACACATCCTTGAGGTCTGTGAGCATCTCCACCCCATCACCCCCAATGGGGTGGAGGGAGAATGCCTTTGATCTTGCTTCGTACTGTAGGGCGAAGGACTTGCCATCACTCTCTTCTACCTTGGCATCATCAACTGCGTACACATCTGCGAGGTCAGCAAGGCCAGTCGAGTGAGCAAATATGGGTTCCATAGCACGCTATAAAGGGGTTTAAACGAGACATATAACCATGCCGATGGTCCGACTGCTGCTCTCCAGTGGTGAGAACATAATCTCACCCTCTCTAGAGGGGAGACGGGGGGTACAGTACCGTGTAGAATGGGTCCTCTTCGAGGTGCCCCAGCGGGGCACAACATACATACACGCCGATGTGCTGCATCAACCTCCGGGCCGTGCACACAGCAGCTCACTGGTAGAAGTCGGCCGGGATGTGATAGAGTATCTCCCAGGTGCCAACAGCAACCTATGGAAAGCTATCAGTCCTAGCCTGTTCACACCTGTAAATCACCTGTTTGACAACCCCTCCATTAACATATACGCCAGCACGGATGGGGTATCGGACGCCCATTTAGAGTTTACACTCTTATTACTCATTGACCTGACGACAACATGATATCATACCAGCAATATCTGTCGTTTGCAGAGATGCTGAAGAAAGAGGGTTGCCCCTTCATGACCACTGCACAAAACGAACAGATGCTCGCACAGCAACAGATCTGTCAACAAGAAGGAGAGCGCCTACAGCGGGAGAACTGGTATCAACAGAATGCGTGCAGGGCAAGGAGGCACGGGGGAAATTTCCGTTACTGGCAGGCCCTCCTGGAGGAGAGTAAGCGGGATGCAGGAGTCTTGACAGACGACGATCAGCCAGATGTCTACGATGATGAGCCAGGTGTCTTCACAGACGAGGATGAGCCAGAGATCATAGAGTGGGAAGAGGAGATGGCGCAGAAGTGTAAGACCAAGAAAGCCATCCAGCGGGGGACCTACTATCTTGGTCATAAGGTGAAGTTCCAGATGTCACGTCTCAGAACGCTACTGGCACCCGACATAGTGCTGGATGACCACGTCCTAAGAGCCATCTGTCTCAAGACCAAAAAGCTGGCAGAGTTTGCCAGGCTCTCCAAAATGAACCCTTCTATGACTCATAAGCAGATTCTGCAGGTGATGCCGGTTTAAGCCTCCAGATATACTATGGCAAAATCAGAGTGGCGGAAGCAACCAGAACTATACCCCTCCCTGACTGCTGACGAGGGCGGTACCATCCACGGCTGGCGACTCCAGCAGATAGATACCATCAGGCAGAATCTCGTCCATGAGGCAGAAAAGTACGGCAGAACGCGCAGTCGATATAAGACAGCCTACAACGTCCTCGCGCATACAACCACTGCTGCGGGCGTGATTGGAGCCAGTGCTGGTGTGGCAGCTGTGGCCACTCTCGCTACAGGGGTGGGTGCCCTCGTCGCCATCCCGCTGGGTGGCGTGACACTAGCCACCACTGTCATGGCCACAGGCTTGGGGGTGGGGCAGCGGCAGATCACAAGGAGGTTGGAGAAGCATGCTAAGTACTTGACACTAGCACAGAGTATGCTACGGACTATCGACGAGTCTGTCAGCAAAGCTCTCGAGGGTGGTCAGGTCACCGATGAAGAGTACCGCCATATATTGAAGGTCCAAGCCCTGTACCGCACTGAGAAACCTAAAGTTCGACAGCAATACCTCAAAGGCTCCAGCGGGCGGGTTGATATGGAGGAGTTAAAAAACGAGATGTTACGGCGAGGTCACCTCGCCGGTCTCTGGAGCGACTACAAATAATGTGCTGCGTTAGCTTTAAGAACACCAGTATAGATGGCCTTCCCACGGGACCTCACAACAGTCAACCGGAGCCAACCGCCCCTCCTGGGTACCCTTTTGACTGGCCTGAGAGGCCTACTTGATGATATACCAGAGCTAACACCTTTCTCTATCACAGTGGATGGACGGGCCCGAATCAGCTTCTCCGTCAACCCACGACCACTGACGAACCGCCCCATCACCATCAAGGATGCGAAGCAAGCTCATACTTGGATGGCTGCTCCAAGCCTCTCATACTGGAATCAGCAGCTGAACTTTGCCGTGTGGTGTGCCACGGCAGGCTGTGGAGTAAGTTCCACCATGCTTCACTCCTATTCTGGTACTCCTGAAGCTGTGCTCATCGCCAGCTGTCTCAGATTCCACGTGTACTTCACTGTGCGACGAATCCTCCATGAGCTGGGTGCAAGCCTCCCTGATACAAACGACTTCGACCCACAGCTCAACAGTCATAGCGTCTCAGCAGCCAGCAGACTACAGAGAGAGTTCAGAGCTCACCCAGACTATCGGTGGCATGGCGGCGACAACAGCGGTCTAGGGGTTATGTACGGTGACCCGAGACGTGACTACTCAGGATTCCCCTATCGAACACCTTGACGAGTAGGCCGTCGGAAAACAGCGACATTCTCGTTCGATCCAGACTCCAATCCTGGAGCGATAGTGCAGAATATGCACATCACCGGAATCAGGCAGGACTCCCCAGATGTGTGGAAGTACTTTGTCCCACACACCACCTCGGGCCTCACACCAGCAGGGATTGTTCGGATCAACCAGTCCCTGGAAGCCCTGTGCTACTGCCGCCTTACAGCGCAGACCAAGCTGCGTCATTCCATAGATGGTGTCAGCGGAGCAGAGGTCCAGGCCATGTTCATCAGTCTCGTTGAGGATATGATCATCGTGGCAGATCCCAGCAGTCTTATTGCTAAGTTCCAGCAGGGGCTGCAGAAGGCCCGTCGCAAACTTGACTTTGCTCTTTCACCACACCTACAGTTGATTCCGAGCAACATGATCGTGAACATCGAGGACCTCCAAGTCAGGGGCTATAACAACATGATAGTCGAGGGGAGTTCTCCCGGTGTCCACTTCGGTTTCAACGTGGATATCAACACACCTAGACGTAATACGGACCATACAGTCACCCTGACACTGCAGCCAGTCGACACGCCAGTCGAACCAGCTTCTCCGCCACTGCAACCAGTCAACATGACACCACTTCCCGTGGCAGCTCTACGAGTGGTGTCAGGCCTAACTATCGTGGTGCTCGGGATCAGCCTACTCCGCCGCTAGCAAATCAGCTATAAGACTATCCTGACTCTCGTCAGTAGCAGCCGTCTCGGCTGGGACCACGGTGAGACACTGAGCCAGCTTGGCCTGCCCTACAGCCCCTATACACGCTGCCAACATGCACATCCAAGGGCTGGAGGGTTCCGCAGTGCATCCTTTTTCCAGCTTGTAGTATCGCAGAGCCTTGTTCAGCTCTGAGTTAGGTGAGGCCATGGAGGTCTGCAACTGCTGGAACACATCTGACAGATACTCCCGATCCTTGTAGAAACCTTTAGTTCGCAGGAGCTGCTCGACGATACTCCCACCCATGATAAGGTATTCGAGGAAGCAGATCTGCCCCTTTCCAAATCCTAGATAGAGCTTCACAGCTGTCAGCTCCTCTGTCAGCTCAGCACCAGAGAGCTGAGCGAGCTCATCTGGCGTCTTCTTCTTGTAGGCCTTCAGCTCCCTCTGGAAGACCTCATAGTACTTCTCGCATAGCGCGGACATGTTTAAGATGACTCAATAGAGAGATGAATATTCCTGAGTACAAACCCGGACACCTGGCAGATGCAGACTGGGAAGATCTTATTAGCTCACTCGACAGGGAACACAGGCGTTTAACTGCATTGTATACTCAGGGTTTAAATAATGCCGTCAACGGTACAGATCGTGAAGCAACTGCCCGAGAGCCAGATGAGTCTTCAGAAGGTAGAGAACCTGCTGCGAACCAAGACACAGAAGTTACTGACACAGGCTAAACCTCTGGCAGTCCATGTCGCCAGTAACGTGGCGGCGAATGTGGCTGTGGTGGAAATGAGGTTCTTCCTGCCGCCACTGCAGCTGTCCTCGCTACCGTAGTGAGTGGGGTGGCCGGCCACTGTCTCGGAATAACTCACCCCATCCCAAAGATCACCCTCAGTGGTGCCGCCTACACTGCCGCCGCCAAGATCATGGGTGAACGTGTTACACTAATGGAGGCCGCGGTTCTAGGGCTAGCAACGAGTGCAATGGCCGAGATCATCGTCGCCTATGTTTAACCCTTCTGAATAGTGAGAGATGGATGACAAGACCCCTGCAGCATATGAGGCATGGCGGGCTGGAGGGTGGTGTGTAGTCCATAGTCGAGCATGCGGCCTGAGGATTGCTAATGCCCAGGAATGGTGGACCGCCCACAAGGCGTGCCCCTGCAGAGAGGGCCAGTACCCTGAGCACTGCTACCTATTCCCTTGGCCGACTGCATGTTCCTCCTATGCCCAACTATTTCACTGGGGGTATGACTAGTGGGTTTAAGCCGTGCATATAGCACTATGACTCTGTCACTCACAGACGATCTTGCTCACTTGGGCGAGGCACGCCTCGGTTCAGAGGACACTGTTGCCCCTATCTCCTTCCTAGACTTCGATGAGAAGGGAGACCCGCAGGAGATCCGAGGTACCATCCCAGCCCGAGATCTCGTCGGGAACACTGATACGGTAGGACAATCGGCCATTAACAAGGCCAAGACTGTATACAAGGGGATGGGCATCAAAGACAGGGCAATCATGCGGGGTATGCTCGGAGTCGACGAGGCTGGTGCCATCAAGGTTATGGCTGAGTCCTATGCACAAGACCTGGTTAAGGATCTCCTGAAACCCCGGAGCTCTTTCCAACAAGACGGAGAGAATCTCAGGATAGGCACCATCGGCCTGAGCAATATCACGATCGATGGCAAAAAAGGTGCTACCGACAGCCTCCAGCTACCAGAGGTGAAGAAGTCAGGGTTCTTTGGTTTGCCGTTTAAGCTCATATAATAGTCATGACTTCCCGTGCATGTATCGTACAGATACTTGATGTGCTAGACACTGTGGGTGCTGACACAGGCCCTCTACGCTATCTTCTCAGCTGCTGCTGGGATTTCATGCTTGACGCCTCCATCGCATCCTTCGTATCCGCCGGAGGTACAACGCTACCCACACAGCAGGCGCAAAAGCTGGTGCAGGAAGTACTGCCGTTTAGTCTCCCAGATATAGACGAGGCTACCGCCAACCAAGTGCTAACCATCCTTCGCGCACATGTCTGTACCATTCGACAGTAGGCCAGGCGATGCTGGCCAGGTGGTGCTGATCATTGCCCCGTCAGGCCACGGGAAAAACATCTTGCTGCGGGCTCTCCTGGCCGAACATCTACACTCTCAATACATCCTTCTGGTGTCTGACTCCGCTGCTGAGGCGGTTGACAGTAATGATCAATGGTACAATGGTCCAATCACCAAGACGCAGAACCTGCAAGCCCTGATGGAGAAGCTGCTGGCAGCCCGACTGACAGAACCACTTGTTCTAGTTATCGATGACCCTGCAATGGACCAGAAGACAGTCACCTACCTCAGCAACATCACCAGGCGCATCCGGCACACAAAGATAACTGTCTTCATCCTCTTTCAGAAGTACACCCGCGAGATCTCACCAGACATCCGCCACAATGCCCGGTTGCTATACTTCAGCTCCAAGTGTGGACGTGCCCTGCTCGAGACCATATACGACAGCCTAACCCTCAAGGAGCCCAAAGGGGGCTTTATCGCAGGTGTGCAGAGGGCAGCTGAGCTGTACCGCTTCATCTTCAGCAACAAGGAGACAGGTGAGCTGTCACACTTCAAGCCCTCTCTGGAAAAGGCGCAGACCTTCACCTACAAGCTGAATCCAGCCAGGAAACTAGCCTGCTCTACGCGTCATCGCTGACAGACTGTCCGCGGTTGCAACTTTTTTCGTTCAGGCTGCGCGGTCTCCGCTACTTCGTTAGAAGCTTGAGGAACTTCGTCAGAAGCCTGGAGGAACTTCGTCAGAAGCTTGAGGAACTTCGTCAGAAGCTTGAGGAACTTCGTCAGAAGCTTGAGGAACTTCGTCAGAAGCTTGAGGAACTTCGTTAGAAGCTTGAGGAACTTCGTTAGAAGCTTGAGGAACTTCGTCAGAAGCTTGAGGAACTTCGTCAGAAGCTTGAGGAACTTCGTCAGAAGCTTGAGGAACTTCGTCAGAAGCTTGGGGAACTTCGTCAGAAGCTTGAGGAACTTCGTCAGAAGCTTGAGGAACTTCGTCAGAAGCTTGAGGAACTTCGTCAGAAGCCTGAGGAACTTCGTCAGAAGCTTGAGGAAAGTCGTCAGAAGCTTGAGGAACTTCGTCAGAAGCTTGAGGAACTTCGTCAGAAGTTTGAGGAACTTCGTCAGTTTCGTCAGAAGCCTGTCGCTGAAACTCTATCCACTGAGGGTCAGATGGTAGGACTCTCTTCGTCTGGAACTTCTCACGGAAGACCCACTTTTTCCATGCGCGATGAGCATCTGACTTGCGAGCCGTTTTGATGAGGTAGTCCTGGTAGTTATCTGGGAATTTCAGAAATGCTGACAGATTCTTGGCCAATCTCCTACGCCCTCTTTCATTGAAGATATGCTCAACAGCCTCCTTGCTGCCAACAGTGAACCCCTCTTGAGTACCTTTTGCATGACCAGTGTCATGGCTCTCCGCTACAGCGGCACTGACCTCCTCCCTGAAGTAGTTATTTGCCCCAGACTGGAGGCTATCCAGCATCTCTCGCTCTTCCTGGCTATGTAGGCTAAATACGGCAGCCCACTTCCCGACCGTTAGTAGATCTTTGGGGTCGACCCTCGCCTTTTGGAGAGCTAGAATAACAGGACTGTTGGTTTGGCCCACAGGTAGGTCGAGTGTCCTGCCCTGGGTGCTGTCAAACTTCCGGTAGAGTATCCGAGTCAGGAGTTCTTTTGTACTACGAGCTGGCGCTCCTTCCTCTATGGCGGCCAGTATCTCCGCATCCGTCGGCGGTGTAACCTTGACTCGCTCATGGATAATGTTGATGTCACGAAGCAGGCCTCGGACCCTGTCACTGTGGGACAGTGCACGTCGCGGCTGTCGTGCCGACTTGGCCTGCTGCCCAAAGATAATCTGCTGGAGAACTTTACCAAACATGGCAGCCGTTTAACCCCTCTATATACCCAGGCCTTAAACATGCTGCAGTATGTGCAACATCCAGATGGGGCCGTTGAACCCGCGACATCGCACTGTACTGATCCCCGGAAGGACTGCCTGACGGTCATTCGACCCAGTATACACGATGATAACCCGTTGTCCGCTGCTGGGAAGTACATTGACTTTGCAATCTCGGCACAGATCCACGAGATCAAGAGCATGACACTCGAGTTCAAGCTTCAGAGCACAACAGAACAGACGGTAGAGCTCCCGCAGGGTCTGAACAGGTGGGAGATCGTACAGAGCAACAGCACCGTGGACACCACCTATGTGAACGATGAGTACCGAGTCCTAGGTCCGCTGGCTCGTGACCCAACCATCTATGTGAAGGGAAAGGGGTACTATGCTGTGGGTGAGGGGTTCACGGCATTCGAACTACTGGTAGGTGTCGAGAAGCCTGTGGCAGTTCCACTCTTCACCCTCCTCGAGAACACACACGTGAATCCAGCTGCCATGCAGGATAGGTTGTTCCTCCGGGTGTACACTGAGCCTCTCGCAGATGTGTCGATGAATGCTCCAAGACTTCATGTCTGGCATGACGAGAATGACCAGGAACTGAAGCAAACGGGATCCAAACAGCGGATCGTGCATGTGGAGCGAGAACACCAGCAGGTCCAAGCCACAGCTAACCAAGAGGTAGAGCTGACATTGCATCGTGGTGCATCGGACTGTGTCGCTGTTGCGGTCCTGGTTCAGAAGGGAGTCGTCATCCAGGAGGTGGGTAAGCTGGACGACTTCAAACTTGTGGTTGCTGGGACCAATGTTCTTGGTGAGGTACGCGAGCTGGCTGACTGCCAACTCTACAGACAGAAAACTAAGTCATACGCACTTCTGCGACTAACCAGTGGAAGCGACGACCTCGAGTCAGCACTCAAGGGCCGTCACCACGTCGGTGGCAGGAACATCCCACCTAATCAGGGCAACCGGCTCAGCTTCAACATCGGAAACCTCATAGCTGGGACTCGCCAATTAGGTGTGACGGTACTTTACTTTGGCTATGCTAAGGTATGCGTATCGAACACATCAGGTATTCAGCTTGAGCGTGCGTAGAGCACGAGCCCTGTCGTCACCGCTGCAGCTGCCACTACTACTATACGCTCTGCTGTCTTCTGACCTGTCGATGCTTCATAGTCGAGCGTTGGCTCAGATACGGCCTCGTAGTACTCATCGAGACTCTCATCTGCCTCTTTGAGGCTCTGGTTGGCCTGAGCTCGGAGTTGTCGTCGGCGTGCCTCCCTCTGGCGCATATGCTCGAGTGCTTTGCTGTACTCAAACTTCTCCATAGACAGCTTCTCCATCGCCTGGTTATGACGCTCACGCTCGACCTCTGCCGCCTTCTTGTCGGCGAAGCTGAGTCCCCAGTTTGCTAAGGCAAACACGCCCGCATTCAAGATTGCGGAGGCCATGCTATAGACTACAGTTTAAAGCTACTATATACGGATATGTATGAACCAGAGGCTTATGAAGATCCAGTCGAGGATATAGATGACTATGATGAGGAGGACTATGATGAGGAGGATGCAGACGACTACGATGTAGCGGAGACCGTGGGTGATGAGCCTGAATCCCTCAAACTAATACACAGAGCAAAAGGAATCTATCGCACTTACGTAAAAGGTTCTATCGGTCCGCTGGCAGCAGTTGGGGCTCTGATCGCTCTGTTCACAACGAAGGCGGGCGAGACGGTCCGCAAGATTGCTAACAATGCTCTCCAGGGTGTGGAGAAGATTTCTGAAGCCATACCAGCCATCGCCTCAGGAGTAGGTACGTTCTTCGGAGTCGCAGGCCCTTGGCTACCGTATGTTGCCATGGCACTCGCGGCCATCTGGGCCGCCGAACATTTAAGCCGTACTATATAAGGATGGCGTCTCTGTATGACCTAGTCAAGACACTTAACTTCCGAGGGTTAGTCGATAAGCTACCGCTCAGCGAAGATCCAGCAGAGACTAGACGCTGGTGTACGGGGGTGTTTGAGGAGGTCTTCAGTGATAGTCGAATGCATAACGGCCGTCTGTTCGTCTGTGTAGAGTTCGCCCAGGCTGTGCGTGACAGGACGGGAGTGGACGTCAGTGATACCCTCACCCAGACCGTGCGTGACAGGACGGGAGTGGACGTCAGTGATGAAATCTGGGGTCTTTCTTGAGGAACTCTACTATCAGCCTGGTGGATATTACCGTGAGCCCCACCAACTACTCGAGGCTGTACGTCGCAAGGGCCACAACTTCACCTTGGAGACAATTAGCCAGTGGCTCAGCCGCCAGGCGATGTGGCAGATATACAAACCTCGTCCACGGCACATCAGGTATGCCCATTTCGGTGAAACTGTCCCGAATAGAGTTCACCAGGCAGATGTTCTATTCCTTCCACACGACTCGGTTGGTCGTAAGACCTACAAGTATGCCCTCACCATCGTCGATGTCGCCAGCAGGTACAAGGCTGCAGCACCGCTCACAGACAAGTCAGCTGGCCAGGTGGCCCAGGCATTCCAGGGTGTCTACAAGGATCCGGAAAATCCCCTCCAGTGGCCAGAATTGTTGCAGGTGGATGAGGGTAAGGAGTTCAGAGGCGAGACTGCGGCCCTCATGCGGAAACATGGTGTGGCAATTAGACGAGGTGAAGTTGGTCACCACCATGCCCAGGCAATCGTCGAGCGGTGGAATCGGACACTGGCAGAGAGACTGTTCCCACACCAATACGCCCAGGAAATGGCACAGGCCGGAGAGAGGTCCAGGGTGTGGGTGAAAGGTTTGCCCCGGGTGGTAGAGCGATCCAATACTGAGGTAACTCGGTTAACTGGTAAGAAGCCAGTAGAGGCTATCCAACGATCCTCTGTTGCCCAACCTTCCGGAGGAGCGGACAAGGAACAGGTGTGCCTTCCATCTTATGCTCTGGTTCGGTACCTGTATGAACCTGGTGAGTTGGAAGGTGGGCGACGATGTGCAACAGATCCTAACTGGTCGCTAGATGTCCACAGACTTGACAGGTATGTCGAGATGGAGGGGCAGCCTACGCTGTACTATCTGGCACGCTCGGAGAGCTGTCCCAAACGTCCGTTTGTTCGGGAGGAGCTTCAGGTGGTCCCTCCAGACACACAGCTACCACCGTCGTCAGGTGTCTAAGGGATATGGTACTCGATTGGTTCGGTATGGACACCATCTGGCAACACATGCCGCTTATCGTAGTAGGCTGAGAGCCCGAGTTTTTCCTGTTCATACGTCACCATGCCCTGGTGGCGCATGCGTAGGCCTCGGTTTGTAGCTCTGTCCATGCTACCGTTTAGGGCCCTGAAGAACCTTTGCCAAGAGACATCGTTCTGGCGTTTAGACATACCTTTGGCTGAGCATTTCACCTTCCCCTCGGGGCTCTCCACGTAGTAGCCCTTGGAACAGAGAGCGATACCACGGTTGCCTTCGAACTCGAGCTTGAACAGTCCCGGAGTCCGTCCAGACCACTTGTCCCAAGCTAGCCACTCCCACTTATGAGCCTCATACTCTGCTCGCATCTCAGGGCGAATGACTTCGTCGAGGCTGGAGGCAGCTATTGCGATGTACGCAGAGTCTGTGTCCATCTGGAGGTACTCGAAGCTGTCACGAGGCACATAGTGATCCAGGAAGTCGTAGTAGAACTCCAGCATCCGCAGCTTCGCGAGCTCGTATACGGCTATCCCCACCTGGAAGGGCCGGCGAATGGTGATTTTTGCCTTGCGTCTCTGGATCTCGTGGGACACGCCGATCTCCTCGAGATCCTCGAACCATGCACTACGGAGGGCTCTATCTACCACTCGTTCATCCTTGGTGAAGGTCGTGTTGCTGTGGCGCTCTAGAGCCTCGATGAGCTTCCCATAGGCACTGTTGCCTAGTAGCTTGAACAGATCTGCCAAGAGCGATTTGCTCTTATCAACATCTCCTGTACGGCGAGCATCGGTAACATTGTTCACAAACCACTCAAAGGGTCTCTGCGGCTTGTAGTCTATGGTGCGGTAGACCGCTGTAATCTCCAGCCCATGGGCGAGGTACCACTTGAGTGATGGTGCATACAAGAGCTTCCTCTTGGCCGAGAGTGCGCCGACTAGTTTACTGGTTGTGGGACGTTTCCTACCTTTTTTCTCTAGGTATGCGAGCATCTCAACAGATACTGCCTCAGCCGGAATCTCTCTGTTGTAGAAGAGAGGTGGCATTTCCTCGAACTTCGCCCACAGGGCCTTAGGAACCTCTATGTCCACTTCAGCGAAACCGAACTAGCGGTCAGCCAGCAACGTTTCTTAAATCGTGCTACGTCGCTAGCACCGGACCACTGCCGTACTGTCTCCTTACCACAGGGCATCTCTTTAGCCATCGTAGACAAGTACAGAGCATTTGCGTCATAGCCGAGTAGACGTTGGCAGACACGCTCACTCTGGCGGATGCGGGTCACACCTGCCTCATGGTATCTGGTGAACACGATGCTGGGCCCTCCAACAACCGCGTCCTTCAGCATATCGTAGGCCTCCTTGCCCAGGGAGTAGAGGCTAACATCTGGCATGTGCTGAGCGGTTCCACGTAGGAGGTACTGCAGAGACACTCCTGGGAGAGACACACCATCCTTGAGGATGTCTATTTCTCGTTCCGTGTAGAACTCCCGCATCCGCTCGAGGGCTTCGATGAATGGACTGACATCCAGGTTGTTGTAGTATAGCAACCAGTCAGCGAACGTCTGCATGCCTTGGTCTCTGAATGTCTGTTTGCACTGTTTCCACTCCGACAGCTCGAGGAGGTAGCCAGCTTTGAGCTTGGACCACCACGCTGGGTAGTCGGGGAGTCCGGGGTAATTAAGCTTCTCGGGGGTGTCGAACCATTCATATGGGAGCCAGCTCTTCTGCTGTGTACATCCATAGGCTTTGATCCATGCCTCGTAGGAGACTCCTGGCCCCAAGTAGTTAATCACATCGAGAAACCTAAGCTCGGGGGTCATGAGGAACATGGTCTTACTAGCTTGCTTGGCGACATTCACTGTGCCAGTGTTGGTCAGCTCATCCACGAAGTGCTTCTTGATCAGGTTTAGGTCATAACGGCCAGAGTTGAAGCCCAGCACCGGGACTTGGTCACACCACTCGGTAATCAGTCGCAGCTGGCGTTTTGGGAGCTTGTCCATGTCTGAAGGGATGAACTGTGCCCGGACTTCTGTACGGATTCTGTGTGCTCGCCTGGTAATCTCCTCCATGAAAGCCTTGATCAGAGCTTCTGGGTCAGGATTGCAGAGGTGAGTGGGCTCACTGGCGGCGCCGTCGTACGAGTCCCTGACCGACACAGAGATCGGTATGTGGTTACTCTCAATCGTGAGAGTCTCCATAGGATGAGTCTTGACGCCATCTAGGAGCGCCTCGAAGTCATAGACGATGAAGTACGGGTATGAGACGGTCCGAACTCGTTTAGGGATGCTTGGGCAGCGTTTTATCCCACACTCCCACTGTACCACAAGCGTGTATCCAGCTGCTCTCACCTTCTCCTCTCTCCGGACTGTCTTGAGGTATTTTTGTTCGGCCGCCTCACCTTGCTGGTGCTGAGGGCATCCATGCCAGAAACAGCCATGGAACTGGTAAACGGTGTTGGTAGTCGGATCATAACCATCTACGGGAGCCCCCTCGATCCAACGCTCGCCACCGTGCCCACACTCTACATGGTGTATGTGGATACCTTGGGTTTTCGCCTCATACATGACCCAACGAGTAGCCGCTGAACTGGCTGGTTGGGGTGGATAGAAGGCTTTCTCATGTGCAGACTGCGGTGTATAAACCTTCTCCCCAGGGCACTCTACGGTTGTTATGCCGCCTGTACAACGATCAGCATGACGCTGAAGATGGCATGCCTGTGTAAACCCCTGCTGACAGTGCCCGCAGACTAGTGTACGTGCCAGCTTGGAGACGTTCTTTATATAGAAGGCGTGGTGATCGTTCACCCCGATGGTTATAGTGTCGTGGTAGTGGGCCGCTTGCCGGATTAGGTGGCAGGTGCCCTCTTCAGTTGGTTCATACACGCGAATCCCGATCTTCGCGAAGAACTCTACCTTATCCAGCTGATCCAGAGAGGTTTTTGGCACGTCAGGCACGGGCCCGTCCAGGTCATAGAACTGTCTCGCGAGCTCACGCGCGGGCTCAGTACTTCTATCGGGCCTCGCCCCCTGATGCACTGCTAGGCATCTCCAGAGACACATGTTATCCTTGTAGGTGTCAAGTGCCACCATACTCTTCTTCTGTCGTAGCCAGTTTGGGAGCGGGCCTGTCCCGAGCAAAGGTTGGTGGTCGATGACAGCCTTGACCACAACGTTGATTGATCGGACGAAAGCCCACTTGGTGTTGGGGCGGTCGATGTTGTCGGGGTCGAGGCGGTCTTGCTCTCTTGCCGCCACCCAGTCCTGAGCTGCTCCTATCGTGTTCAGCCACGGACTCCCTGTAGCGTTCTTGTGGAAGAGCATCACCCTACCATCCTCGATGTGTTTGATGCGATAGGTCTGGGTATACCTGAGGTAGAAGGCGTTCTGGGCAGTCTGCTGGATCTTACCCATGATCTGCCCTGTAATGTCTCCATTGAGGCCTTGGAAGAACGTCCAGCGTACTGTCCGTCTTCCTCTCTCCTCCCCTTCCATCTCACCCAGACGCTCATTGAGAATCTGCTCACCCTCTCGCCTCATGCTCCGGGCTAAGGGTTCAGCCCTTGGCCCCCTCATCATTCGCTTAGCGATCCTGCGTAGGGCAGGTAGGCGCTCCAGTGGATGGTCTGCCATCCGCGTCGCTACAGCTTTGGCTCGTAAGCTAGCCGTCACCTCCTCATCCAACTGATGAAGCTCCCGCCGCCGCTGTGCTTTCTTGTGGGGATTCAAAGGATCATCTCTGGTGGTCGCGGGAAACCGTCCCGTCTTCACTGATCGGCTCAGTCGAGCAATGAATTCCTCGGCACGGGCCTGTCCGATCAGCTGGAGCAGGTTGGCTTTCTTGGCCTTAGAGGCTACTCTAAGGCCAAATTGCCTTGCCATAGCGCGAAGCTGTGCAACAGTAATCATGGTGTATACCACTGAGTAAGGCTTGTCTCTAAATGGACGGTCAGACCCTGTAATGCGTGCTATACCACTGAGTATGCTTGTCTCTAAATGGACGTTCAGACCATGTAATGCGTGCTTGATCAGCTCGTATACCGCTGAGTATGCTTGTCTCTAAATGGACGTTCAGACCATGTAATGCGTGCTTGATCAGCTCGTATACCGCTGAGTATGCTTGTCTCTAAATGGACGTTCAGACCATGTAATGCGTGCTTGATCAGCTCGTATACCACTGAGTATGCTTGTCTCTAAATGGACGTTCAGACCATGTAATGCGTGCTTGATCAGCTCTTATACGCTGAGTATGCTTGTCTCTAAATGGACGGTCAGACCATGTAATGTGTGCTTGATCAGCTCGTATACCGCTGAGTATGCTAGTCTCTAAATGGACGTCATGTAATGCGTGCTTGATCAGCTCGTATACCGCTGAGTATGCTTGTCTCTAAATGGACGTTAAGACCATGTAATGCGTGCTTGATCAGCTCGTATACCGCTGAGTATGCTAGTCTCTAAATGGACGTTCAGACCATGTAATGCGTGCTTGATCAGCTCGTATACCGCTGAGTATGCTTGTCTCTAAATGGACGTTCAGACCATGTAATGCGTGCTTGATCAGCTCGTATACCGCTGAGTATGCTTGTCTCTAAATGGACGTTAAGACCATGTAATGCGTGCTTGATCAGCTCGTATACCACTGAGTATGCTTGTCTCTAAATGGACGTTCAGACCATGTAATGCGTGCTTGATCAGCTCGTATACCGCTGAGTATGCTTGTCTCTAAATGGACGTTCAGACCCTGTAATGCGTGCTTAATCAGCTCGTATACCGCTGAGTATGCTAGTCTCTAAATGGACGTTCAGACCATGTAATGCGTGCTTGATCAGCTCGTATACCGCTGAGTATGCTTGTCTCTAAATGGACGTTCAGACCATGTAATGCGTGCTTGATCAGCTCGTATACCACTGAGTATGCTTGTCTCTAAATGGACGTTCAGACCATGTAATGCGTGCTTGATCAGCTCGTATACCGCTGAGTATGCTTGTCTCTAAATGGACGTTCAGACCCTGTAATGCGTGCTTAATCAGCTCGTATACCGCTGAGTATGCTAGTCTCTAAATGGACGTTCAGACCCTGTAATGCGTGCTTAATCAGCTCGTATACCGCTGAGTATGCTAGTCTCTAAATGGACGTTCAGACCATGTAATGCATGCTTGATCAGCTCGTATACCGCTGAGTATGCTTGTCTCTAAATGGACGTTCAGACCATGTAATGCGTGCTTGATCAGCTCGTATACCGCTGAGTATGCTTGTCTCTAAATGGACGTTCAGACCATGTAATGCGTGCTTGATCAGCTCGTATACCGCTGAGTATGCTTGTCTCTAAATGGACGTTCAGACCATGTAATGCGTGCTTGATCAGCTCGTATACCGCTGAGTATGCTTGTCTCTAAATGGACGTTCAGACCATGTAATGCGTGCTTGATCAGCTCGTATACCGCTGAGTATGCTTGTCTCTAAATGGACGTTCAGACCATGTAATGCGTGCTTGATCAGCTCGTATACCACTGAGTATGCTTGTCTCTAAATGGACGTTCAGACCATGTAATGCGTGCTTGATCAGCTCTTATACGCTGAGTATGCTTGTCTCTAAATGGACGGTCAGACCCTGTAATGTGTGCTTGATCAGCTCGTATACCGCTGAGTATGCTAGTCTCTAAATGGACGTCATGTAATGCGTGCTTGATCAGCTCGTATACCGCTGAGTATGCTTGTCTCTAAATGGACGTTAAGACCATGTAATGCGTGCTTGATCAGCTCGTATACCGCTGAGTATGCTAGTCTCTAAATGGACGTTCAGACCATGTAATGCGTGCTTGATCAGCTCGTATACCGCTGAGTATGCTTGTCTCTAAATGGACGTTCAGACCATGTAATGCGTGCTTGATCAGCTCGTATACCGCTGAGTATGCTTGTCTCTAAATGGACGTTAAGACCATGTAATGCGTGCTTGATCAGCTCGTATACCGCTGAGTATGCTTGTCTCTAAATGGACGTTCAGACCATGTAATGCGTGCTTGATCAGCTCGTATACCGCTGAGTATGCTTGTCTCTAAATGGACGTTCAGACCCTGTAATGCGTGCTTAATCAGCTCGTATACCGCTGAGTATGCTAGTCTCTAAATGGACGTTCAGACCATGTAATGCGTGCTTGATCAGCTCGTATACCGCTGAGTATGCTTGTCTCTAAATGGACGTTCAGACCATGTAATGCGTGCTTGATCAGCTCGTATACCACTGAGTATGCTTGTCTCTAAATGGACGTTCAGACCATGTAATGCGTGCTTGATCAGCTCGTATACCGCTGAGTATGCTTGTCTCTAAATGGACGTTCAGACCCTGTAATGCGTGCTTAATCAGCTCGTATACTGCTGAGTATGCTAGTCTCTAAATGGACGTTCAGACCATGTAATGCGTGCTTGATCAGCTCGTATACCGCTGAGTATGCTTGTCTCTAAATTGACGTTCAGACCATGTAATGCGTGCTTGATCAGCTCGTATACCGCTGAGTATGCTTGTCTCTAAATGGACGTTCAGACCATGTAATGCGTGCTTGATCAGCTCGTATACCGCTGAGTATGCTTGTCTCTAAATGGACGTTCAGACCATGTAATGCGTGCTTGATCAGCTCGTATACCGCTGAGTATGCTTGTCTCTAAATGGACGTTAAGACCATGTAATGCGTGCTTGATCAGCTCGTATACCGCTGAGTATGCTTGTCTCTAAATGGACGTTCAGACCATGTAATGCGTGCTTGATCAGCTCGTATACCGCTGAGTATGCTTGTCTCTAAATGGACGTTCAGACCATGTAATGCGTGCTTGATCAGCTCGTATACCGCTGAGTATGCTTGTCTCTAAATGGACGTTACGACCATGTGCTAAGTAGTATAGCCGGGATTAAAATGATACAACGTCCCGGAATAACGGGGGTAATCGGGAAATTCGCCTCCCTGGTGCTTTCATTATGGGGGGGGGGGGGTGTGGCGTCGCACTACGTCGCGCTACGTGCTGGCATAGTGAAGGGGGGGGGGGCCCTAGGGGCGGCAGTTTTTTAGAGACCTGCGCTACCTGGACGTAAAAACACCTAAAAAATGCGGCCCTCAATTGTTAAGGGCCTGGGAGGCGAATTTCTCGATTTCCCCCGTTATTCAGGGACGTGGTATCATTTTAATCCCGGCTATACTACTCAGGTGGATTAACGTTCAACTTTGCTTTATGTGTTATATTTATGCCGAAGTTTTGAATCCTTTAAGCACATGACTTTTGAATTGCATACCAGTATTGCAGTTTAGCTAGGCATGTATAGCATTGGCAAGCATTCTTTTGTCTATGGCGCCTTAGATATACACTTTACAAATTATCAAATACAAACTGAAACGTTTAACGTGTTGAGTGAATGGAATTAGTAGATCTTTTCAGGGTATGATGCATCGCAATGGTGCAGTGTATTTTGGTGCCATTGTCGGTGTCTATGTATATTCAAGGAGCTTAAGACGCATACTGCAATATGCAAACGTTCTGCAATTATTATATAAGTGATGTAGCTGTTAGGTTTAGTGGGGGTGTGATGGCAACGGGCAAGACTTTCAAACCAGGGAATGTTTTGTAGAAAGATATATTTGACCAGATTGATAGTCCAAGATTCTATAAACCTGAATGCAAGAAATTACTCCCAATACATCAAATTTATGAAAAGAATTCTGGAAATACTCATTTCAATACACTTGTATAGCAAATTACCAAAACTGGGGTACATTTTCTCCAAAAAGTATGTAATATCTCGGTAGAATCCAAGTTTGTTTTATCATTAAAATTGCTGGAAATGACGTCTCAGAGCATCTACTTTTCATAATTTTCTGGGGGAGGACCCCCAAACCACCCCCCCACCCCCGCTTTAGGGTCGTAACACCCCCATGAATAGCCTGTAGCTACGCGCCTGTTGAGGAGTGCAAAAGTATGTTTACATTTGGCTCTGCCCCCGGGGGTGGGTTGGGGAGTGGGTTGTGGGGTATCTCAAAAGTTCAAAGCGGTGAACGTGGGAATTTGCGATGACGCGTGATCAATCTAGTTATTATTCTTATTCTTATTATTATTATTATTATTATTATTATTATTATTATTATTATTATTATTAATATAATTATTAATTTATTATTATTATTATTATTATTATTATTATTATTATTATTATTATTGTTTCCACCCGCATCCCAAGCCATACAGGTCTAGCATGACACCCACTGAACTAAATATACTCCGACTCACTGAGATAAAATGTACTGCAAAATGACGTGGACCAAGAAAACGGTTGCTATCGAGAAAGTTGTTGTATTCATAACCCTATTGATAATTGCTGCAACGAGAATGCGATTGTGTCCATGCTTTTGCATTCAGAAATATGTTGCAAATAATAAAGCTGTTATATTGATTAACCCTTTCACCAACTAATTCCCCATATCTCATTTTCAAGGCAGCCATACAAGAAAACTGTTGAAAATTAATTTTACTGGAAGGCAGCAACGGCTTCCAGTCAAATCAAGAGAAAACTATTTTTGAAAATCTACTAATACTGCCAGTCATCCCAGCTGTAAATCCTAAAAAATTGTCTTCTCTTTCTTAAGTTACTGTAGACAGTTTTTGACGAATAAGAATCAGAATCAGAATATTTTATTAATACAAGATCTATAAACAGATAGATATAGCCTGACATAGAACGCTGACATAATACACACAATATAATTATAAATATATAGATCTATTATAATGCAATATATACACTATATAGTAGTACTGGTAATGCTTATATGAATTAGGCTTAAGAGACACAATAGCACTGAGTTACGATACCATTGTCTCGATTTGACATTGTTGGAGTGGAAGATTTGGCTGCCTTTAAGGCAACTCTGTCTTCAAATCGAATTGGATGTCGGGGATACTCACCATCACAGTTCAAAATATTCAGATAGGCATTTTACTTTGTTTGGGGCACATTTTAGCTTGTTTCTGAGTTGCACTGTGTTGATGGGGGAGAAAGATTACACTTCCATGCCGGTATCCGCAGTAAGTACCAACTTTGTTGGGAAACTAAGTCATCAAGGATTGCGGGCTGACATCCACATACAGAGGCATTTCTGACCATGTCTAACTAAATATTAGGTTAGGCATAGAAGAAGGCCCGCATAAATAAAAGTGGCAACTACTAATTCAGCATATTGGAAACTACATACAACGGTGACGTGGGAATCCTTCGGGAATCGCTCGTCCCGTCTTCACGTAAAACAGCACACAACTGTATCATCATAATTTCACTAGGTATGATCTTTTCTTTACATCATTTTGGTTGAATATTGGAGTAAGCCTTTTCGGCCAATACGCTTCTCCCGCTTTAAGCGATGACGACATTTTCCTGTGACGGAGGCCCTCGCCAGGCACTTTCCTCTCGCAAGGATTCAGTGATGACGGCCCACGTTAGAATAATACTCCTCACCCAAACTAGCACTAGGAGTAGTGCCCACGTGAGGCACATGATTTTCCGACACTACAAAAGATCATTTTCTTTCCTTTCAGCTTAGAGGTATAATAGCTTATATTAAGTTAATTAGTTATCTCGTGTGTGGGAGCCTCCCTTACGGGGATACCTCTGCGGACTTACGAGTCTGTGTGGTACCTCCGAGAGCCCCACGTTTAAAAGTTCATCAGGCTGTCTCTATGTCTTGTATTTTCGTATGCTCAGTATATAGTTATCTAGCATACTTGACGGTCTGTTTAGGTAAAAATATTGTATAGACCAAATCAAATCTTTGAAGTCCATAGATCACAAAATTGCTATGGACAGGCATACTGGTGACACAGACTCTTGGGATGAGACTGTGGTGTTTAATGTTCGCGACGATGGCCACACGGCCCCACCGGAACGATTCAGTTCCACCGGCTTAGGAGCCGTCTTTTTTACCCATAGGGCAGTATCGTATGGGATCTGTAACCCCCATACCGGAAGCTAACCAGCGTCATCATTCAGCATGCCCTTGCGGTGCGGCGAGTCAACACCATACACCGGAATGGCCTGACACTACCCCGTGAGCTACAAGTTGAGCCCGATGTGGGGCTCGAAGAAGATCATTATTAGCACGCAGCAAACTCACGCCCACACCATATAGTGAGCTTAGTTCTATACCGTCTCCATTTAGCGACGACTCCCTCGACCAAGCGGGTAGCGTCATACGATGGATACCCAGCTCACATGCTCACCGACTATGCCAGAAATTCACCATCGGAATCAACAACTCCGCAATATAACCTGTTTTCGCTTGTCTGTTGGTGAGGGCACCTTTCGGGATGCCTCACAAGCGGGAACAGAGTTTCGAACAATATCGGACGTCCGTGACAGGCAACTCCATCAGGGCCGAATCGTGGACGATCACGACAAAGACCCAATTACGGGCACACCCACAATCCTTCAGACTACTATCATTCACCCATGTCATCTACGGAAACTATATGGCAGGGTGACAATCCATATCATAGACAACTTCCTGTGCCGCCCACATCAAATACATCACTACACTCAAGGGGAACACTGCAGCATCATTGGGAGGAAGCGGCACCACCGTTTCACCGGTACATCAGTCATGCTACACACCATGACCGCCAGCCGACTGCACCACCACCATATGCGGAATATCAGTCCTCACCTCGAGAAGAACTTCCACGTAATCTTCATAATATTCCGCCTCCCGTCCATAGACCCATGCCGGTTTATGGCTCTACAACAGGGTGGGCTTCACTAGATTGTAGTATGCACGTTCTCGCTCCTCGGCATGGCATCGACAGGAAACACCAACACCACCGCCACCATCACCTGCACAATGACCAGCATCAGAATATTCGTCAGTCTCGCAGATACCACCACCGCCTGGGTTTCAACCATTTCATTCTTCCCGTGGTCTTGGCCGAGTCAATCGCCCTCCCGAATTTAGCGATGAGAGTGACTGGACCAATTAGAAAATACAGTTCGAGATAATAAGTCGAACTAACTACTGGAACGATCAGCAGATGGTTGAATATCTCGTCACAAAGCTTTCCAGAAAAGCCCTTAAAGTTCTTGCTGATCTCGGGGCTGATTATACACCCACTTACACCCAATTGGAATGAGCACTAACCGGACGATTTGGCGACACGGCTCTTGGAGAAACAAGCTGCTTACAACTTTAAAATCTCTGACAATGCACGGGAGAAACTCTACCCGAGCTAGCTAGTCGAATCAGGAGACTAGTCACCCACGCATATCCTAGCACCAATTTAGAGGGTGTAACGCATGTCCATCTTGACACTTTCATCGATGTGTTAAGCGGTGAACCCGCCCTGAAAGAAAAACTATTTCTTGCTGACCACAGGAGTTTGGCCCAATTAACGGCCACCGTGGTCCACATAGAGAACTTTCTGGAGCGGGAGAAGAACAACTGACGCCAACTTCACCCTATCAATGAGGTAGAGGGTGCAGCTATCGCCACGTCCACTAATGCTCCCCCCAGATCATCAACACCTACCGCACCAGCACCACAGAATTCCAACCTGGAGGAAGGGGGCGTAGCCACAGAGGAAGCTACAACGGAGCCCCCGGGCGTGAGAACCAGTGCAACAATAACAATAATAGCAACATGAAGGAACGTATGGACGAGATCAATAAACAGATCTCAGCATTGACAAATTTAGTAACCACACTCAGCACGAACCTCGCCAACACTCACGATAGAACAGCGAACACCACCAACACTGCACCACCACCAAACACCTGTTTCAGATGCGGTCAGCCAGGCCATTGGAGGGGGACGGTGTCCTAACCGACCTCCATCTGCCTGCCTGCCCCTGACCACAGCACGTCGCAACCAGAGAAGCCATTAAACTCTTAAGGGCACCAATAGGCGAGTCACCTTGGTGCCCGTATCTACTTCCTGGTTCAACTGCGGCCCCCGTACAACAACGTTCAATGGCCAACTATTACCAACCAAATTCAGCTTTTACACATACACCAAAACGCATGGTTTCACATATGTCGATGCCTACGATGCCTCACACATCCGCAGCATCGCCATCCCCCTCTATCTCTGCACATAACAAGCCTTCTTTTCTTTGTAAAACGGCAGTGGTAGGTTGTAGCACCCCGCTGAAACAACATTTTTACAAGCACCACGTCCCGCCACCAAGACACTGAATTCTCGGTGTCCCTTGGTGATATGCAAAACACCGTTCCGCACAACATCATCTCCCGCATCCACAGACAGCAGCGACTCGGGAGGGATGGTTCACTCCACCTTGTGGATTTGCAAACGCCGACGTAGACGGGGAGACACATCCCTGGCGGCATCATTGTTTCTTCTGTGCTTCGCCAAAGCATCCAATGAAGCATTGCAAGAAATGGCTCATGCAGGTGGAGCTTATCTGTCATCCCGTACGCACCACTGTCTACACTAATAGTGCATACCCAGAAACAGCAACATCTCCATCATCATTGCTATCCAGCTCCGTCTTCGCCGCAGCTCTCATGGCAGCGACGATGGCGGACTGGCCCCTTCCTCACTCAGCCATCCACCACATTAAAAGAAGCCATTCAGAAACAGACCAATTATATACAGAATGATTCCACTCCGACACCATTGTCACGGGCGGCGTCATTGGAAACTCTTCCACAGGTACACCGCAAAGTGATATACAAATGTGCCTGTCTGTTTAGCGGTGTTTCCACCAGTGCCACCATTGACACTGGCGCTTCAATCACAGTATTCAACAAGCGGTTATATGAGAGCATCCTACCTCATAAAAAGCCTCCCCTTAAACCTACAAACATTTACCTACAGACGGCTACGGGAGCTGATGTGCCCATAGCCGGTGTAGTTAATCTAGTCATCCAAATATAGGAGATGCAATTCATACAGCGAGTTGTCATCGCCTCTATTCATAACGATGCACTCCTTGGCTCTAATTTCCTCAGTGCCAGCGAAGCCATCATGAATTGCAAACAACAGGAACTTAACATACACGGCTGACGAATACCTCTTGTACCGGCATCGTCATTATGCGACAAGTGTGCAGTGATATTATCAAGTGCTGCCACAGTTAAGCCGGGACAAGAGCAAATCTTGTGGGCCACCACACCACAGTTAGGAAACACCACACACATCGCCATGCTGGAACCCAACCCTGATTACATGATCGCCTCGCAATGCGCAAGTCCCTGCATGATCGTGGACACTACTAATAAGGAACATATACCTTTTAGAGTGTTCCATGGTACCGCAGACCCCATAACTCTTGAACCAGGAGTACACTGCGGTCACTTAGTGGACATTATCTTATTGGAAAAACCTACACTTACCGACACACAACAGCATATGACTGATGATTTACCCATACATTTACATGATTCATATCTACGTGCCACAGTTGGATTATCACAATCACAGAAACATGAAATTCGGAAACTACTGTACAAATATCATGATAGTTTTTCCTCCGGAGACATGGATCTCGGAGAAACTCATCTTGTGTGACACTCATTTGACACAGGCAATAATCGCCCCGTACATCACCCAGTATGACGTCTTCCCATTCATAAAGAAGAGGAAGCGCATCAACAAGTTAACAATATGTTGCGGACCAGTATTATCGAACCCTCAGCATCTCCATGGGCTATCCCAATAGTACTAGCTGGCAAAAAGGACAGAACCTTGCGGTTTTGCATTGACTACCGCCACCTTAATGATCTTAGCATCGAGGATGCTTATCCGTTACCTCGGGTAGATCAGGCCTTGGATTCTTTGTCCGGAGCCAAGTGGTTTTGTACCCCTGACTTAGCTAGCGGTTACTGGCAAGTGGCCATGGATGAGGCTGACATGGAAAAGACCGCATTCATTTGTAGGGATGGTCTTTTCCAGTTCTGCAAGATGCCCTATGGCTTGTGCAATGCTCCTGGAACATTCGAACGTCTCATTGAGCAGGTATTAACCACCCTGCAATGGGAAATCTGTCTCTGTTACATTGATGACGTAATAGTCTTCGGACCAACGTTTGAGCAAACCTTAATAAATTTGGACACCATGCTTTCCCGTTTCCGCATGGCCAATTTGAAACTCAAACCCAAGAAATGTCATCTCTTTAGACAGAGCGTTGAGTTCCTGGGACACGTCATATATGGTGATGGAGTGGCTACTCAGCCGTCAAAAACTAAGGCAGCAGCGGAATGGCCCACACCTTCTTCAGTCACGGAGACGCAGAGTTTTTTGGCTTATGCCAGTACTATCGCCATTATATCCAACATTTCGGTGAGATTGCTTCACCCCTCTACAAGATCACCGAAAAAGATCGACCATTCGAGTGGAGAAGTGAGTGTGAAGGCTCCTTCAGGGTGCTGATGGAACTCTTGACGACTGCCCCGATTCTTGCTCATCCTAATCCAAACCTCGATTTCATCTTAGACACTGATGCATCGGCTTACGCTATCGGTGCAGTTCTACCTCATGTCACAGAAGACGGAACGGAGCTGGTATTGGGTTATGGTTCACGTACTCTGAATAAAATGGAGAGAAAGTATGCAACCACCAAGCGAGAACTACTACCGGTGGTGCATTTCGCCAAGTACTATAAACCCTTTCTGTACGGGCGCCCCTTTACACTCTGTATAGACCATGCATCACTACGCTGGCTCAGGAACCTAAAAAATCTGGAAGGCCAGGTAGCGAGATGGCAGGAATCCCTGCAGGCCTATAATTTCAATGTTGTTCACCGTCCCGGCAAATTGCATGGGAATGCCGATGCCCTCGGTTGGTGTGGAGGCTGAGCACGAAGAGGCCGCCACAGTCAACACAACAATCTCCGGAGTTCCCCGAATTGAGGTGCGCATAGTGGAATCCGGAGAAAATCGCACACAACCAAACAACAGACGTGCAGACACAAAATATATACGCGTGGATCCAGGAGGGGGTACGTCATCCCAAGGAATCGGTAACACCACTATCCACCACGGCAAGATATTATTACCAATGGTTCGAAGAGTGTCAACTGATAAATAACGTTCTTTACATTAATAACCATCTGGTAGTCCTGGAAAGTTATCGTGACCTTATCTTAAAACAACTGCATGATAACGCCGGGCATCTGGCCATGGAAAGGATGGTTACCCGTATCAAATCGAGATTCTACTGGATCAGAATTCGCGATAGTGTCACGGCATGGGTTGCCAAATGTATCCCATGCCAAAAATGTGCTGTTGGCCAGCACCCCATCTCACCCTCCCAAATTAAGAATGTTGGTGCACCGTGGGAGCGAGTGGCTATCGACATGCTCGGACCCTTGAATACGATTGATGATGGAAATAAATACATCCTCGTATTGCAAGACTATTTCACGAAGTGGGTAGAAGCATTTGCTTTGCCAGACCAAGAGGCATCAACCGTAGCAGAGGTCTTGGCAAGCAATGTATTCTGCCGGTTTGGTATGCCTTATGAGTTGCACTCCGATCAAGGAAATACTTTGAGAGCCGGGACATATCAGAGCTCTGCAAATTGTTTCTTCTTCTTCTTCTTTTCGATCGCTGGTATCACACTTGGAGAGCCGTTCTCAAGATGAAATCTGTGGTTTTCTGCAAATTGTTTCATATCGTCAAAACAAGGACGACTCCATACCATCCCCGTAGTGATGCGATGGTGGAGAGATTCAATAGAACTCTCGCGGAGATGCTTACAAAAGAAACACGCCTTGATTGTAGAGATTGGGATCTACGGCTCCCATATGTACTCATGGCTTACCACACTTCAGTACACTCCAGCACGGGTTATACCCCTGCTCGGTTAATGTTAGGAGAGTGCAAGGAGATCCATATGAAGCAGGAAGGATGGTCAGGGTACACGATTCACGATGGTCACGGAGGCCCCTATGTGGTAGTAGGTAAGATGTCGGACGTAACCTATCGTATCCGTGCTTTGGATGGCCTGACCTCAGTCATCCACTTCGATCAGCTTAAACCATGTGTCAGTAACGACCCAGCACAAGAGCTCGGACTGGGCATTTCCCGTGACACCGGTACCCAGACAGATGTTTCTACGGAACATAGTATTCCCACGGTTAGCGCAGAGCACTGCGGTGCCAGTTCAACCCAACTTCTACCAAGCCAGAATGCGGATGAACAAGCGGCTAATGCTGGCGATGATGATGCGATATGTACTCGCCCTCTCCCTCCACAGCACGGGTCTACTTGATCTGGGAAGCCATATCTGAAGAACTTTGTGTTTGTTTTGTCCAAGGTACCGGATGGAAAAGCTGTTCCCCCAATCTCTTCCCATTCTCAACCACTTCATGCTATGCCTCCCCCCCCCACCCCCCATCATAGAGTTACCACAAGTGGAAGCTGAGGCTGATCCAAGCCATGCTTCCTGTGGGGTGGAACATATGATGAATAGCATGGAAGTGAAGAGGCTAGATGAAGCCTTGGCGTGTCTAGAGCCGCAAAACCGTACAACGAGGTGTACCCGACCACCACCCCAAAAACGTGAAACCACACCCCTCCCAAGGAACACCCTCTCCAAAAGTCCCACCCCCACCATCACTCCAATTCGCGTCCCTTATCTATACACCAAGCTCGGACATCACTGGCCCAGTCCATCTCACACTCCACTCGTCGTCTGTTGACCATCAATCTGCAGATATGAGAGAGGTGGCATCCCGCACCGCACCGACCAACACTACCCCCTGCGGTGGGCAGGGAAGCAGCCTGTTCAGCAGACTCTCGGCTCGAATTTTCCCGGGGTCTAAAAACTATGACAGGACACCAACCGTCGTGCAACGGGAAATGACCACATCCCCCTGTCCAAAGGCCATCCCCCTCCATTGGGCCTACCATACTCCCCCATGAACAATCAGGACATCACACCACATACAGAACGTCATTACATACAGAATACAGATACGTCATTTCATCATTGTGCTTACATCACATACATACTCGGTTATACTCAGCATAACAGAGACATTCAACACCGGCAACAACCTCACTTAGCAGCACCTATTGTTATTAATTAATTCCTGGTGGAGGCATAAAAACTCCCGCAACAGTTCCACCTGCACCAGATGTGGGAGAAATAATATCTCCCGCAAACATTATCATCAACAAAACACCAGCCAACAAATCTCCCGCACATCCCTTCTTATCTAGTTATGGGAGAACTGATCATATGGATAGAAGGATTGCACTACAGCTATTTATAGTATGCGTCACGGGAGGAACGTTTGTCCAATGTTCACCCTCCCTTCCCTCTCCCACGACTTCGTACGGAAACAGCCAAAACTACATACATCATTTACACGTAATAACAGTCGATATTATTAAGAGAGCAAGATGCCCGCATTGTCGTCAATCATGAGTAGGATTTTGCTACTGAAAAGATGAATTCGATAATGGATTGATCAAAGATACGACAGCATCCGACAGGTCATCTGCACTCTAAAGTAACTCTGTCCCGCCCATGGGCTCAGCCATTACAGAGCGAAATACCATCAAGGTTTGATAAAGTTGACATCACGCCGCCTTACCACCCATCCCCCCCACCCCCACCTGGTGGCCATAAAAACGTCACCTTCACCACAGCGCAAGTATCATCCACTGATAACCAGCCACGCGTATCAAACTCAAATTACCAACATGGCAGGAACATAGACACACAGGTTGACTGTATTCACAATCTCCAAACTACGGCATTGTAAATTGTAACACTGTGTGCATCCACTTCCGAGTTGTACCGTAATTTAACCATTATAGAATGGTATTAATAAGTTTGGTCTAGGTAGGGACGGAGCTAGTTCTACCCATTGAGGAGAATGCTTGGCAGCCCTCCCGCCCGGAAAACAGCTATCTTGTCAGGATCAGTAACTTTGATCTACCTCCTGCATAGATCTGTTTAAACCACACATCAAATTAACTACAGCTTTACTGTTATATTTTTGATTAAGAACACAACTGCTCTACCGTGCTACAAATCATTAGTGCACGGGCCGGTAAAGCGGCATAAAAAATCTAACAGTATAATTACAAAGAGAATTTCAAAAATTCTCTTTGCGTTCTAGTCCACAAATCAACATGGGCTAAGAGCTACCTTTACACACAACTATGAGACGTATGTTTAAGAACCCGCGCAAATAGGGACATTATTTGTAAAATGGAATCTTGATATAACATATATATATATATATTTCCATATCTCGCATCTGCAAAAGACTACACCTCAGCAACAGTATTTCGGCCATCGCCGTAAACAGAACATATGTTTCCGATCAACCACGTGTTCCCAAGGGCCACGTGACTTTTGAAAAAGACGTATTGCTCACACGCAGGACATCCAGCCCGTGCCCAATGTCGCTGCAAATCGCCTCTTGAAGTACGCCAAGTCTCGGAAGATGTCATCACCTGCCGCATCCGCTCCTGCATCATTGCCTCGACCTATGATTTGACTCACCGCCATCGCCATGACAACCACCACAGCCGCCACGACCATCACGAAGACCGCAGCATCAACCGCCTCAACACCCACTACCACTACCGCTGTCATACGAACAGACATTCTAGCACCCACAGCAACTGTGAGAGACATTATAGATGCTCATATCCCCACAAATATCACTTCAGACATTTCCAAAAGTGCCAGTGATAATGAACGCATCTCAGCAGTAATAATTCATCCACCGCGACCAACCACCATCTGTCGCGGGACCCAGACTCAGTGAGGAAATCTTTCAGCAGAGGTGTGATCGTTTGTGATACAGCAGAACATCAGTGGTGCGACTCATGGAAAATTACTAATTATTTATTTATTTTTGAAATACTTTTCTTTTTATTATATATGTTAGATCAATTGAATCCCATCCCTGGGATGACTACGGTTATCCGACACATCTGCGCAACTTGGTTTCCCAGCTGTGTCCCACACAAAATGAGCACTGCAGACTCCGGTGTTGTAAGAACATTGTGTGCGGCGTAAAGAGTACAACACCCTGCAGTGCAATAATGTCATAATCATAATGTCATAATCCCGTCATGCAGTCTCAGCTATGTTGAGGCTGCCTGATAAACTAACATTTTGAGTTATTATTATGTTCTATTTTTCTTATTATTTTTCTTCCTGTCTTAGATGTCAGGACGGCTATGGGGTCCGTGAGAGCTGCCCATTGCCGACCCACTTTAACGGGCTGCAAATATTTTAAATCAAGATACGTGCTTCGTACCCCTTTATTTACCCGGGGAGCGCAAGTAATTCGGTAGTAATGTTTTAAAATACCCCGTAAGGGTATGTTACATGGAAAATTATGTACATGTATTTTGTATATATATCATTATATATCTTAAATTGTGGTACGTTGGAGCTTGGGTGTTTGTAGCTCACCGGGTAGTGTCGGGCCGGTCCAGTGTATCATGTCGACTCGCCGCGCCGCAAGTGCACGACGAGTGATGACGCTGGTTAGCTGGAAAATATGAGCCATAGAGACAGGTAGATGAACTTTTAAACATGGGGCTCCCGGAGGTACCACACAGACTCGTAGGTCCACAGAGGTATCCCCGCAAGGGAGGCTCCCGTACACGAGACTTAACTAATTAACTTAATATAAGTTTTTAGACCTCTATGCTGAAAGGAAGAAGGTTATCTCGGACGAAAAGTTATGTGCCTCACGCGGCCACTACTCCTAGTGCTAGTTTGGGTGAGGAGTATTATTCTAGCATGGACCGTCGTCGCTGAATCCTTGTGAGAGGCAAGTGCCTCGCACGGGCCTCCGTCTTGGGAAGGTGTCTTCACTGCTTAAAGCGGGAGAAGAATAGTAGGTAAAAATGGGCCCACACTAATATTTCAACCAAAAATGCTTTAGAAAGAAAAGACCATACCTAGTGAGATTATGACTATAGGGGTGCGTACAGTTTTACGTGAAGACGGGACGGCGATTCCCGATGGATTCCCTCATCACTGTCTTATGTGATTCTTGGTATGCTGAATTAGTAGTTGCCGCTTTATTTATGCAGGCCTTCTGCTTTGCTTAATTAGCTGTTAGTTGTTTTCAAAACAAGAATTATTTTTGCCCGCAACTGGCTGGTATCTACCTAGCTATTAGACACGGCTGTCACTGTTAACAGATGCTCTAAGACATCAATACTGAAGACAGCACTCATACATGTTATGTAGCAAGATCTCCGAACTGGATAAGAATCTGGACATCCCGCCCCATAACCACATAAAACGTTACAAGACATGGGTTACTTTTCACGAAAGCATTATTAGACCATTGTTCTATCGTTATGGTGGGGGTAAGAGAGATGAATACCCACCGTAAATGTCCTTCCCGCAAGGGCATAAGAGATCCAAATATCATGCCCAGACAGTCTTATGGAATTCGGTGGGGGTACGTATCTCGCCCGCCACCGGTCCTATGGAACTGACCGTTTAACCTGTCATTAGGTTTATATATAAGTTGCCCTGTTTTGCACTGCGGTGTGGGAGGTTTGTTCAGTAATAAAATAATAATTAATATATGTTTTCGCAGTGCTTTCCTACATTGGCTAAAGTGCTAAGTTACTAAGTATCCAAGGATACAAGGGAAATGTATGTGATACCACACCCTGGCCATCACTGCTCGGAAGCCCAAATAGTTTCCCAGAGTCGAATCAGCCCATGGTGCGGATAGGGACATCCAAACAATTAAGAAGCCACAAGGCTGAGTGAAACATGAAGAGAGACACAATTTTGGAGTTATGAGTCTTACCGGAGTGCAGGGCTAGATTATCGCACTGCCGGAAGAGAAGAGTATATTACAGAGTATGTAATGAAGAAAGTGTCTCTAATCATTCTGAACCTATCCTATTGAGCTGAATAGAAAAGATTTAGTCGGTAGCATGCCGGGCTAAACAGAGTTATAGCACGGACAGCGACCTCAGTGAAAAATTGTTGGTGGCGGGAGAAAGTGCTGCATATATAAGTGTTGCTGTATAGTGTTTCCTATGTGCACTGCAGTCCTATATTTTCTATGAATAAGCAAAACATATGAACGGATGGCCACTGGCCATATATATACAAAATCTAACCAGATCAATCAATATCGTATTAAATGATCAAGGTATACATATCAGTACAGGTTAACGAACCTACTATAGTGCGGTTAGCAACACATGGAGGAAAATGAGAATAACTATAAACAGATACAGAAATTATAACTAGCGGTCCTAAGACCGTTACGGTTCCTTTTAGTCATCGGGACCATTCTTACGGGTACAATATAATTAACGAAATACATATAAAGAAATAATTAAACTGTGAAGTATAGTTACTTGAATACTCGGTAGTCATTCTTAAGTTAGGCTACCGTGTTACTGAAATTGATACGTCATTCCGTAGTTTGACGTGAGATGATGCGTTCTCCGGAAGCTGAAAAGTTGGTTCCCGCAAGCTGTTTTCCGCAAACAAGACTCCTGCAAGAACACTCATGGCGGGAGGGGTACATAGCTCAGCACTATAAGCCTAATAGGATGTCTAACGAGCAGTCAGCAAAGGATACGATAGTACTACTGTGGTGAAGAAAGTTCCCGTACACCGATGGCACGGATGGAAGTTGTCAACAACCCGATCACAAGCGGGGGTTGTTGGATGCAGATGAAGAGACAAAGCAAAGCGTAATGGTGCTGGGTACGTCAGTCAGCTCTGAAGATGCACCGGGCAGAGTTTACTTGCTGCGGTCGAAAGTTAGAAGAACCTACACAATATTAGTGCAGTGACGGTTGAAATACCACTTTTAGGCATGGCCGGCAGATCCGGCGAGTCATCCATCAAAGGATTTTCACATATTCAGGCCGTAAAGGCCACACCGCAAATTTGTGTTCCGAAGTAGATAGTGGTATTCGTGAACAATTATCAGAAGTTCCAAATTACTCCCGTAGGTAGGGAGTTACAAAATTGTTTTAGTGTGGTGGGTTGGACAACTGCCAGCTACGGGATAAAAACCTGACACATAGCGAAGTAAAACGCGTATTGTCTGTCGCGCTAATAGTAGCTGGTACAGATCCAATCTGTTCGGCACCTGGCCGAGGATGCTCTCGATCTCTGGATTGCGTCTCCTTTTATACTCCTCGTGATGTCACAGGCGCAGGCTCCAACCAATCATTGTTCGAGCAACAGCCAATCAGCACGTAGCTAATAATAGCGCAGCCGAATGTTCTAGAACATTCTAGAATAATACGGAAAAATTAGTTACCTCTCCGGGATGTAGAAATTGTTTGAGTGTAGCTTTCGTGACCATCTCGGTCACTTCTTCAGCATTAACTGACGGTCGCTGGCAACGTCACTCTGGTCAGTTCGTGTGGAGTCACGTGACAGCATGGACTGGTAGACTGCTGGTATACGGTAGCCCTCGTCTTTGTTCATGGTTGGTTGATGCTTTTAGATTTCTATGGCCTCTTTAACCTTACATTTGAATAAGTTGGTCTGAATGTTGATGGCCGAGGCACTGCTGGCGGGGATGACGTGGCCAGTGGATACTGTATACTCTGCCACAGCTGAGTTGGAATTGGTTTTAAGATGTTCTTTGACTCTGGTGCTGAGAGGCCTTTTGGTTTCGCCTATGTATGTCCCCTCACATTGGTCACATTCAATCTTGTAGATGACTCCAGAGCGTTCATCTGTGGTCAGTTTATCTTTGAGTCTTACTAGTTGTGATCTTAAGGTGTTGACGGGATTGTGGTAGGTTTTGATGTGGTGTTCTCTGAAGAGTCTGCCACGGTGTTCTGATAGGCCTTGGATGTACGGAAGTCCGACTAGTGGAAGTTATGAATCATCCTGGGATCGGGACCAACTTTTTCGGAAATAACATTCTAGAAGTTTTGCGTCCACGTGGTTATGACGTCACGGCAATATTTTGAAGATAATCAAGAAGGGTTTCCGTGGATAACTCAGCCATTTCTCAACCGATTTTGAAATTGTTTTGGTGCGTGCTTTCAACTTTATTTAGCTAATGATTCCTAAACAATAGCTCGCATGTGTGTTCTCATGCGAGCTATTGTTTAGGAATCATTAGCTAAATAAAGTTGAAAGCATGCACCAAAATATTAAAACCAAAAAAAAAGAAAAGAAAAGACATGGAAAAATAATTCCAGGTCAAAAATTAAAACTAAAAGTATGCCTCCCCTCTCGTCTTTGGCATCTCTATGGGCTCTGTCTCTTAAATACGCGTCTATTGCATCACTACTTCTCTCTGGCCAAGCGCCTACCCGGGAAGTCTATAATTCCCGCCTAGCATACGTCTGTGCGTCGATCCGCAATGCGCGTTCGTTTGCCACGTATGTCAAACTAGGAGGTGGTGGTGTAGATCGGATCAACCGGTCGGGTACCGGCCATACCAGCTAAGCTGGGTACGCGCCGTCCATTCTGGATTTGTTCCCTGAACACGCCACCTGGGTAGAGCTATAAGCATATATGAGCCTATGAGAGAGATCGATTGTAAAAACGACTAAGTTCGTTAAAGCGCATAGCGCACCCTTAATACTATACACCTGTGCAAAAGTTAAGCACCACCCAATTTTTAAGCACATGCGAGGGTATATTCATGTGCTATGAAGAAAGCAATAGCATAAACATTTATGTACCCATCCATCTTAGTGCAAGAGGTAATAATGCAACTAGAGGAATGCTGATTATGATGGTGGGGAAACACTGTATGTTTTTGTTTGAACTTGAAAACGAGGCCTGAATATGGTTACGTTGACACAACTGACAACTATTGCCCTACAGTTGACACACGTGGCTAGATTGTCATTAATGGTGTCTGAAAACGAAGTTTAACATCTGTGCACGAGTTTGGGACTGTCATTATTAATACCGGGTATATCCACCTTGTGCCTGGATGACGGCCTGGACACAACGTCTCATGCTGGTCACCAACCGACTGATACGCCATTGTGGTATTCGTTGCCATTCAAGATGGAGTGCGTCTGTTAATTCCTGTAGGTTCTGCACAGGAGGATCCCTCCTTCTCACAATGTTTCCCAGAATGTCCCAGATATGCTCAATAGGGTTCATGTCAGGGCTCCTTGCTGGCCATGGTAGGGTTTCGATGGCATTCTGGCGGAGGTATTCATGCACAGCTCTAGCACGATGTGGTCGGGCGTTGTCATCCATGAATATAGGGTGGGTTCCAGGTGCATGATTTACAAAATGAGGGACCACAACTCTATCCAGTATGGAATCTTGATATCTTTGTCCATTTAGTGTTCCAGGTACAGTCAACAGATCCAGCTTACAATCAAATGAGATGCACCCCCATATCATAACGGAACCTCCACCAAATGGAACTTCTTCCATGATGTTACGTTGGTCGTACGCCGTGCGTCTGGACCTCCATACACGAGTTCGACCATCTGTGGCATGAAGCAGGAACCGACTTTCATCGGACCAGTGTACCCGTCTCCAGGATCTCATGTTCCAGTGTCTTCTTTCGTTGCACCACCTCAGACGCTCCTCTTTGTGGTGTGCAGTGAGTAGAGGACGTCTGACAGGTCTCCTAGCTTTCATGCCAGCAGCATACAGTCTCCTTTTGACGGTAGACATTGACACTCTATTGCGCGTTTCCCATTGCTGGCTGAGCACTCTGCTGTTGGTGAATGGAGATCTCCTAACAAGGCGTACTAGGGCTCGATCATCACGGGCAGTAGTCTTCTTCGGTCTTCCAGATCTAGGCCTGTCCTTCACCTCGTTAGTTTGCCCATGTTTTGCAATCAAACGACTGATTACAGTATGGTTAATGTTCAGCTGTCTGCCAATCTCTCTGCATGACATACCAGTGGTATGCATGCCTATGATTTGCCATTTCACACGATCACTTAACCTTCGTCTTGCCATAGCGGTTCACAATCAAGAGCTAATTCTCTCTGTACAAATAAACCACGGTCATGAACACAAAATTCCTAATCCTGTCGCCTAAATCTGTATGTAATGTTCTACACCTCAAACTGGACTTTTACATAACTGAACACGTGTCCTGTTTCCCGCCACGCACGGACATCAAGCGGCGGGAAGTCATGCATGCATGTGCATTTCGTACTTGGAATTATGTCAGCTAACGCGGGGACAAAAAGTATGGCAGCCTAGTTGTACCATCATGTTTCTACATTCTATTGTTTTTGCTGGTGCTTAACTTTTGCACAGGTGTATATTTTTGACAGAGCGCATATTTTACGACCAAGATGGGATGACGCTTTTAGTGTATCGAGTAGGTACATTGTAATCCTTTTTAATTACTTGTTCCCGCCGAATCTGGCATGAATCAAGACCAGAATTCGACGGGCTTTCCGAATCTGTAAACAATTTAAAAATCGGTTCAGAAATTGCTGAGTTATCCACGGAAAATCCTTTTTTGTTATCTTCAAAATATTGCCGTGACGTTGTAACCGTGTGTACGCAGAACTTCTAGAATGTTCTAGAACATTCGACTACGTGCTGATTGTCTATTGCTCGACCGATGATTGGTTGAAGCCTGCGCCTATGACGTCACGAGTAGTATAAAAGGAGACGAAATCCAGAACTCGAGAGCACCCTCGGCCAGGGGCCGAATAGGTTGGATCTGTGTTCAGGCTACTACCAGCAAGACAGTCACCAAGCAGATGACTTCAGTCTCTAGGGTTTCTCTTCCGTAGCCACTGCAGTAATCCAACCCACCGCACTCAAACAATTTTGTATCTCCCGTTTGTGCGGCAGCATTTTTGGAACTTTCGAATATTGTTCACGAATACATCAAGAACTAACTCGGAACACCAACTTGCGGTGAGGCCTTTCCCGGCCTAAAAATGTGATTCTACAGATGTAGAGGCAGCGATGATCTTTGGTGGATGACTCGCCGGATATGCCAGCCACGCCAAAAGGTGGTTATTCAACCATCTTCGCACTGATGTCGTGCAGGTTTATCTAAACTTTTTGACTGCAGCAAGTAAACTTTGCCCGGTACGTCTTAAGAGCTAACTGACATACCCCGCACCGTTCAGCTTAGTTATGTATCTTCATCCGTATTCAACAACACCCGCTTATGATCAGGTTGTTGGCAACTTCCATCCGTACCATCGGTGTATGGGAACTTTCGTCTTAGCAGTAATGTTATTGTATCTCTTACTGACTACTCGTTTGACATTCTATATTGTGATTACAGTCCTGAGTTGGATCCGCTCCCGGCATGGACTGCTTGCGGGAATCCTGTTTGCGGAAACTGGCATGCAGGAACTTTCCAGCTTCCAGAGAATGCATCAACTCACGTCAAACCAAGGATGATGTACCAATTTCAGTCACACGATAGTCCATGCTTAAGAATGGCTACCGATTATTCGAGTAACTATACTTGACATTTTAATTATTCCGATAATTAAATCTTTAATAATTATACCGTATCTGTATAAACGGTCCCGATGACTAAAAGGCACCGTAACGGTCTTAGGACCGCTAGTTATAATTTCTGTATCTGTTTATAGTTATTCTTATTTTCTGTAAGGTGTTTTTACTAACCGCACCGTAGTAGGTTCCTCAACCTGTACGTTATATATTATTCTGATCATTTTACATTGTATTGTAAATTTGGTTAGTTCTATATATGGTAAGTGGCCATTAGTTTATATGTTTTGTTTAGTTATAGAAAAATATAGGACGGCAGTGCACGTAGGAAACACGATACAGCAACATTTGTATATGCAGCACGTTATCCCGCCACCAACAATTTTTCACTGAGGTCGCTGTCCATGCTATAACTCTGTTTAGCTCGGCATGCTACCAACTAAAAACCTTTCTATTCAGCTCGATAGGATAGGTTTAATATGTTTAGAGACAATCTCTTCGGCAGGAGAGGCATAGTGTACGCCTGTTTTCCTGTAGTTCCGATAATTTGGCCCCGCACTCCGGCAAGGTTGTGTAAGATTGGCCAACATACCTAAGGGGCCTCATATTTCTAAGTTATTGTCTCTCTTCATGTTCCACTAAGCCGTATGACTTTATTAATTGTTTGGATGTCCCTATCTGCACTATGAACTGATCCGACCCTGGGACACTATTGGGGTTTCCAAGGGGTGATGGCCAGCGTGTGGTGTCACTGCTAAAACATATCTTAATTATTTTTACCGGCTGAACAATCCTCCCGCACCGCAGTGCATAACTGGGCAACTTGTGTTTAAACCTAACGTTAGGTTAAAAAGTTAGCTCCGTAGGACCTGGTGACGGGCGAGATGCGCATCCCCACCGAATTCTGTAAGAATGTCTGGGCATGATATTAAGATCTGCCATGCACTCACGGAAGGACATTCACGGTGGGTATTCGTCTCTCTTACCCTCACCATAACGACAGATCAGTTGCCTAAAAACGCTTTTGTGAAAGGTAACCAATGTCCTGTGACATTTTATGTGGTTACGGAGCGGGATGTCCGGATTCTTACCCAGTTCGGAGATCTTGCAAAGTAACATGTATGCACGCTGTCTTCAGTATTGATGTCTTAGGGCATCCATTCTCAATGACAGCCGTATCTAAAAGCTAGGTAGACGCAAGCCATTTGCGGCATAAGATAGTTCTTGTCTCTAAAAAACTAAATATTAGGTTAGGCATAGGAGAAGGCCCGCATAAATAAAAGCGGCACCTACTAATTCAGCATGTTGGAAACTACATACGACGGTGACGTGGGAATCTTTCGGGAATCGTTCGTCCCGTCTTCGCGTAAAACAGCACGCAACCGTATCATCATACTTTCACTAGGTATGATCTTTTCTTTACAGCATTTTGGTTGAATATTGGAGTAAGCCTTTTCGGCCAATAGTCTTATCCCACTTTAAGAGATGGCAACATTTTCCTGTGATGGAGTCACGCACGAGGCACTTGCCTCTCGCAAGGATTCAGTGACGACGGCCCATGCTAGGCTAATACTCCTCACCCAAACTAGCACTAGAAGTAGTGCCCGTGTGACGCACGTGATTTTCTGACACTACAAAAGATAACTTTCTTTCCTTTCAGCTTAGAGCTATAATAGCTTATATTAAGTTAATTAGTTATCTCGTGTGCTGGAACCTCCCTTATGGGGATACCTCTGCGGACCTACGACTCTGTCTTGTATTTTCGTATGCTCATTATATAGTTATCTAGCATACTTGATGGTCTGTTTAGGTAAAAATAGTGTATAGACTTATGTTAATTAGGTCACCAAATCAAATCGTGTAAGTCCATAGATCACAAAATTGCTATGGACAGGCATACTGGTGACACAAACTCTTGGGATGAGACTGTGGTGTTTTATGTTTGCGACGATGGTCGCATGGCCCCACCAGAACAATTGAGTTCCACCGGCCTTAGGAGCCGGTCTTTGTTACCCATAGGGAAGTATCGTATGGGATCCATAACCCCGAGACCGGAAGCTAACCAGCGTCATCATTTGCCGTGCACTTGCGGCGCGGCGGGTCAACACCAGACACCGGAACAGCCTGACACTACCCCGCGAGCTACAAAAGTGCCTCACGCAGGCCTCCATTACAGGAAAATGCCTACAATGCCAAAGCGGATGAGGAGAAATGGCAAAAAGGGTCACTCTCCTTTTCAAACAATGCTAAAGGTGAGAAAATGAATCAATCCTAATGTAATTATTGGGTTGAGTGATGATTTCCAAAGAGTTCAACACTGTCACTTTATGTGAGTTAGAGATACTGTTTTAGTAGTTGCCACTTTATTTCTGCAGGCCTTCTTAATGGACCTGACCTATCATTTAGCTATTAGGTCCTGACACAGATTTTAGGCCGCAAGTGGCTTAGTGCTTACTTAACTTTAATGTGAAAGCCTCGACGCCCATCTTGGGTACCACAATTAAGCATCTCTCCTCAGACCGACCGTGAGCAAACATGTTGCCTGGTGGTAGTTTCAGAATCAATAATCGATCCCTCTGCATACCGCAGCACAACGACGAATAACAAGACAAGGACAAGTCATATTATACAAGCATTAGAAAGCATGTATCTATTTGTGGTGGGGAGAAAAACTCCAGATATCCCACTATGGTGACCTTCCTGTGAAGGCATGGAGGGCTCGAAGGCCGAACCCAGTCACCATTGAGTGAGGAGACGATCTGTGTCTTTATCTGTCTCCTAGCGTTTCGAGAGCAGACCATGTGAGATCCACTCCCGGGAACGAATGTTTACCTAGTTTAGGAGTAAGGAAGGTTGCCCAAAAGAATACACTACTGGGTCAGGCTATCATAATTATATTTTTGCAGTGATTCCTGCTTTGGTAAAAAGGCTTAGCTAACAGGTATCCGAGGATGGGAATGCGTCGTCATCGACACCTTGATTATGACTGACAAGAATCCCCAATAGTTTCTTAAGTCAGCCGTAACCTATGCGGTGGAGGTCCAAACAATTAATAGTCCAGATGGCCGGAGAAGTGTAGGAAGAGACACCTACTCGTACATGAAATTCAGGAGGCCTTAAGTGGATGGGCAATAATTTAAATTGCCGGTGCGTGTGCATGACTGAGCCGCAGCACTGGGAAATGACACTTCACATTAAACAGTCTCCTTTAGGTGAGTAGCTGTCCCTAGCTATTATAAACCTATCCTAATGAGCTATCATAGTGAGTTTTAGTAGCCGCATGGCATGGTTATGGTGTGAGCATGAGCAGCGACCTTAGTGAAAAGTGTTGCTGTGGGGAGAGACAAGGTGATGCATTTGTAGATGCTGTATAGTGTAACCTAAGCGAAGTGTGGTCTAAGTAATTTTGTAGAAATAATAATAACTAACTATTAACTAATAAACTTAGACGGCTACTGACGTGTTACAGTTTCATACAGTACAATGAACGATGAGGTCACATCCGACCTTGCGGTGTTTGTTGGTGTAGCACGGATCGACCGGTCAGGTACGAGCCATACCAGCCAAGCTGGGTACGTGCCGCCCATCCTGGATTCGTCCCCCTGCATAGGGCCATAAACATGTATAAGCCTATGTGAGAGGAATTTCGTCGTGAAAATGACTAAGTTCGTTAAAACGTGTAGCGCTCGCTAGTCGCTATATTGACAGAGCACGTCCGAGAGCGAGTGGCACTTTTAGTGTGCCGAGTGGGTACATTTTAATTCTTTATAATTGTTTGTTTCCGTCAAATCTGGTATCGATCAAATCTACAAACCGTTTTAAAATCGGTTCAGAAATGGTTGAGTTATCACCATTTTCCCCCTTCAAATTATGCTCAAAATATAGAAATAACATCGTAATATATATATATATATATATATATATATATATATATATATATATATATATATATATATATATATATATATAAATATATATTATATATATATATATATATATATATATATATATATATATATATATATATATATATATATATATATATATATATATATATATATGGCTAAATAATCAGTGATTTGTGTAACCCGTGGCTCACTACGTCATCTTCACATTTATATCTATCACGATATTTAGATAATTGTCTACATGTCACCAGATTACAGCGTGCTGATTGGCTGGTTCAGCAAATTCTGATTGGTTGAGGCAGCCAGTTATGACGTCACCATGAGTATAAAAGGGGATGATTTCAGAAGATCGAGAGCATCGTCGGCCAGTGGCCGATCAGTCGGGAGCTGCCCAATGTATGGGAACCTGACGAAACAACCGAAGACAGATTTATACATCATCTCGGTGTCAATAAGTTTTCCAATCAGCCTGCACCAAAGCAGTTCCCGTCTCACCGCATTAAGAACGTTAGAACTTAAATTAGGTTCCTATTTCAATTACCACCTACAAGGAACTGTTCTTGCGATGAGTACTAGGGGCCCATCATGTAAGTCTACGTGACGTAGAGTGGCGATGTTCCTCGGTGGACAACTCACCGGATCTGCCAGCCACGCCGAAAAATGGATCTTCAACCATCACACTGCATGTCGTGTGTGTCCTGATTTATATTTCGACTGCAGCCAAGTAAGCTTTGCCCGGTGCGCGACTAGAGCTATTTGGCACACCCCGCACCGTTAAGCTTTAATATGTACAGGCATAATTACAATTATATTAATAACCCTTCCTGTTAATGGGTTATCTTAACTTACTTAACTTACCGTCATCGGACGGGAACTTTCATTACTACCATATTATTGTGTAGAACTTACTAGCTATTCAGTAGACATTGCTTGTACTGTGTTTCACTGTCCTGAGTGTGTACTGCTTCCATTCTGGACCAGCATATAGGAACCCTGTCTTGCGGGAAATCTACAGGCGGAGACGTATCCAGCTTTCAGAAAACGTGTCAACTCATGTCATAAGTATAGTGACGTCTCAATTTCAGTAACATAGTAGCCCGTTATATAAGAATGGCTACTGGGTATTCAAGTAACTATACATGATATCTTTAATTACATCTTTAATTATACACCTGTGCAAAAGTTAAGCACCACCCTATTTTTACGCACATGCGAGGGTATATTCATGTGCTATGAAGAAAGCAATAGCATAAACATTTATGTACCCATCCATCTTAGTGCAAGAGGTAATAATGCAACTAGAGGAATGCTGATTATGATGGTGGGGAAACACTGGATGTTTTTGTTTGAACTTGAAAACGAGGCCTGAATATGGTTACGTTGACACAACTGACAACTATTGCCCTACAGTTGACACACGTGGCTAGATTGTCATTAATGGTGTCTGAAAACGAAGTTTAACATCTGTACACGAGTTTGAGACTGTCATTATTAATACCGGGTATATCCACCTTGTGCCTGGATGACGGCCTGGACACGACGTCTCATGCTGGTCACCAACCGACTGATACGCCATTGTGGTATTCGTTGCCATTCAAGATGGAGTGCGTCTGTTAATTCCTGTAGGTTCTGCACAGGAGGATCCCTCCTTCTCACCATGTTTCCCAGAATGTCCCAGATATGCTCAATAGGGTTCATGTCAGGGCTCCTTGTTGGCCATGGTAGGTTTCGATGGCATTCTGGCGGAGGTATTCATGCACAGCTCTAGCACGATGTGGTCGGGCGTTGTCATCCATGAATATAGGGTGGCTTCCAGGTGCATGATTTACAAAATGAGGGACCACAACTCTATCCAGTATGGAATCTTGATATCTTTGTCCATTTAGTGTTCCAGGTACAGTCAACAGATCCAGCTTACAATCAAATGAGATGCACCCCCATATCATAACGGAACCTCCACCAAATGGAACTTCTTCCATGATGTTACGTTGGTCGTACGCCGTGCGTCTGGACCTCCATACACGAGTTCGACCATCTGTGGCATGAAGCAGGAACCGACTTTCATCGGACCAGTGTACCCGTCTCCAGGATCTCATGTTCCAGTGTCTTCTTTCGTTGCACCACCTCAGACGCTCCTCTTTGTGGTGTGCAGTGAGGAGAGGTCGTCTGACAGGTCTCCTAGCTTTCATGCCAGCAGCATACAGTCTCCTTTTGACGGTAGACATTGACACTCTATTGCGCGTTTCCCATTGCTGGCTGAGCACTCTGCTGTTGGTGAATGGAGATCTCCTAACAAGGCGTACTAGGGCTCGATCATCACGGGCAGTAGTCTTCTTCGGTCTTCCAGATCTAGGCCTGTCCTTCACCTCGTTAGTTTGCCCATGTTTTGCAATCAAACGACTGATTACAGTATGGTTAATGTTCAGCTGTCTGCCAATCTCTCTGCATGACATACCAGTGGTATGCATGCCTATGATTTGCCATTTCACACGATCACTTAACCTTCGTCTTGCCATAGCGGTTCACAATCAAGAGCTAATTCTCTCTGTACAAATAAACCACGGTCATGAACACAAAATTCCTAATCTTGTGGCCTAAATCTGTATGTAATGTTCTACACCTCAAACTGGACTTTTACATAACTGAACACGTGTCCTGTTTCCCGCCACGCACGGACATCAAGCGGCGTGAAGTCATGCATGCATGTGCATTTCGTACTTGGAATTATGTCAGCTAACGCGGGGACAAAAAGTATGGCAGCCTAGTTGTACCATCATGTTTCTACGTTCTATTGTTTTTGCTGGTGCTTAACTTTTGCACAGGTGTATATTATAATTTATTACCATATAAAGGTACCGATGACTAATAGGTACCATACCGGTCCGAGGACCGCATCTTATAGTTTCTTTATGTTACTGTTTATAGTTATCTTTATTTACTGTAAGGTGCTTTAACTAACCGCACCGTATTAGGTCTATCAACCTGTATTACCACTGTTTTAATCTAATCATATACTGTTACCATTTTGTACTTGGTTAGTTAGGTATATGACCAGCGGCCATCTTGTTGATATGTTTTGCTTACTTGTAGAAAACCTAGGATTGCAGTGCATTAGGAGATAATATACAACAACATTTATATTTGCATCACTTTCCCCTGCCACCAACAATTTTACACTGAGGTCGCTGTCCATGCTATAACTCTGTTTAGCCCAGCATGCTACCGACTAAACCTGACTATTTAGCTCGATAGGATAGGTTTAATGTGATTAGAGACAATTTCTTCATTAGGAGACACATAGTGTACGCCTCTTTTCCGGTTGTTGTGGTAATCGAGCCCCGCACCCCAGCAAGGTTGTGTTAAATTGGCCAATATACCAATAAGGCCTCATATCTATAAGTTATTGTCCCTTTTCATGTTCCACTAAGCCTGATGGCTTCTTAATTGTTTGGATATCCCTGTCCGCACCATGGGCTGATCCGACTCTGGGAAACTATCAGAGGTTTCCGAGCGGTGATGACCAAGGTACGGTGTCACATACACTCCCCCTGCATCTTAGGATACTTAGTAGCTAGTTATCCTTTCCAATGAAGGAAGCACTGCGAACACATTATAATTATTATTTTATATTTCTTTTGGAATATTGCCCCCTCACCACAGTGCATATTGGGAAACTTGAGCTTAAACCTAACGACAGGTCAATACTTAGCTCCATAGGACTTGGTGACGGACGAGATGCGCATCTCCACCCAACTCATTAAAATGTCTGGGCAAGATGTTAGAATCTGCTACGCCCTCACAGGAAGGACATTTGCGGTGGATATTCGTCTCTCTATCCCCACCATAACGATAGGTCAGTTATAAAGATCTGCTTGTGACAATTTCACAGCACATTGGTTGAATAAAAGTGTGGCCCCTTTTGGCCAACACTTTTCCTCCGCTTCGGCAGTGGGGGTATTTTCCTGTAACGGAGGCCCGTGCGAGGCACACACCTCTCGCAAAGAAATCCAGTGACGGCAGCCTATGCGAGGTTATTACTTCTCACCACAATTTTTATAGCATCTAGAAGTAATGCCCGCATGAGGCACCATGCCTTTCGCTACGCTAGGAGTTTCGTCTTCTCATCTTTTTCAGCATAGAGGTATTATAACTTATATAAAGTTAATTAGTGATCTCATATGCGGGGGCCTCCTTTGCGGGGGTACCACTGTGGACTTTAGGGTATGTGCGGTACCTCCGGTATCTCCACGTGTAAAAATGCATAAGCTGTCTCTATGTTATGTATTATTCAAATGCTCATTGTTATCTAGCGAACTTTACTGTTTGTATAGGTTATATTTTCTTAGTTACTATTTTTAGACTTATCACAAATCCTTGTAAGTCCATAGTTTCAAAATTGCTATGGACTGGCATACCGGTGACACCAATTCGTGGGCTGACACCATTCAATTTAATGTCCGCGGCAATGGTCGCATGGCCCCACCGGAACAATTGGGCTCCACAGACCTTAGGAGCCTGTCTTTGTTGGCTGCAGGACTGTGTCGCATGGGATCTGATACTCCGAGACCGGGAGTTAACTAGCCGTCTCGTTCATCATGCACATGTGGTGTGGCGACCCAACATCACACACAGGAATGGCCAGACGCAACCCCGTGAGCTACAAGTGGTGCCCGATGTGGGGCTCAGCTCTATTTCTCCATTTAGTAAAGGCTCCCTACGATGGACACAATGCTCGCGTGCTCACCGACTATGTAAGAAATTTCAGCGGTGCAGAATCACCAGCACCGCATCTACACCAGTTCTCGCCTATTAATGAGGGGACATTCCATGATGCCTCACAAGCGGGAACTGAATTCCGTACTAATTCAGACGTCCATGATAGGCTAACACCATCAGGGCTGGATCGTGGACGATCTCGACCAAGACCCATATATGTGCAAACCTATTATCCTTCACAAAGTTACCGTTCACCCGTATCATCAGTAGGTGATATATGGCAGGGTGACCACCATAATGTACAATGTCTCCTTAGTCTCCCAACTACCATCACCACGCGGCTTTGCATCACACAGTTCTTCACGTAGACCTGGCCGAGCCATTCTTCTCCCTGAATTTAGCGGGGCGAATGACTGGGCTAACTACAAAGTTCAGTTTGAAATAATTAGTCAGACGAACGGTTGGAATGATCGACAAATGGGAGAATATCTTGCCACGAAACTTTCAGGAAGAGCACTCCAAGTTCTCGCAGATCTCGGGACCGACTACACACCTACATACAATTTTGACACTGTGCTATCAAGATTCCGCACAGCCAATTTAAAGCTCAAACCAAAGAAATGTCATCTCTTCAGACAGAGTGTCGAGTTCCTGGGACACGTCATATCTGGTGATGAGGTGGCTACTCAGCCATCGAAAACAAAGGCAGTAGCAGAGTGGCCAACGCCCTCTTCAGCCACAGAAACTCAGAGTTTTCTCAGCCTTTGCCAGTACCATCCCTAATACATCCGTGATTTCAATGAGATCGCTTCACCCCTTTATAAGATCACCGAAAAGAATCGACCATTCGCATGGACGAGTGAGTGTGAAGGTTCCTTCAGGGCATTGAAGGAACTCTTGATGACCGCCCCAATTCTTGTTCATCCTAATCCAAACCTCGATTTCATCTTGGACACTGACACATCAATTTATGCTATTGGCGCGGTTCTATCTCCGGTAATGGAGGATGGAACCGAGCCGGTATTGGGTTATGGTTCACATACATTAAACAAAACAGAAAAAAAGAAGCGAGAGCTACTTGCGGTGGTACATTTCGTCAAGTATTATAAACACTTTCTCTATGGTCGTCCATTTACTCTCCGTACAGACTATGCCTCACTACGCTTGCTCAGAAAATATGGATGGCCAGGTAGCGAGATGGCAGGAATCCCTGCAGGCCTATAACTTTAATGTTGTTCACCGTCCTGGCAAATTGCATGGAAATGCCGACGCCGTAAGCAGAATTGGGCAGGAAGATGAACACGCAGAGGCCGCAAACATGACACAATCTACACAGCCATCTCTGGAGTTCCCCGAAAAAACCCAATCGTGGTGCGCAGAGTGGAATCCGGAGAAAGTCGCACACGACCAAGCAACAGATGCACATACACGACATATATACGCGTGGATCCAGGAATGGGTACATCATCCCATGTAATCTGTGACACCACTATCTCCAACGGCCAAATATTACTACCAGCGGTTCGAAGAATGTCATATCAACAACAACGTTCTTTACATCAATAACCGGCTGGTGATCCTGGAAAGTTATCGGAATAATATCTTACAACAACGACATGATAACGCCGGGCATCTAGCCATGGAACGGACGGTCACACGAGTCAAACAAAGATTCCACTGGATCGGAATTTGCGATAGTGTGAAGGCATGGGTTGCCAAATGTATCCCATGCCAAAAACGTGCTGTTAGCCAGCACCATTATGCACCAATACAAATAAAAATTGTTGGTGCACCATGGGAGCGAGTGGCTATTGATGGGCTCGGACCCTTGAATATGACGGATGATGGAAACAAGTACATCCTCGTATTACAAGATTATTTTACGAAGTGGGTAGAAGCATTTGCTTTGCTGGACCAAGAGTCATCCAGCGTAGCGGAGGTCCTGACATTTTGGTATGCCCTATGAGCTACACTCCAATCAAGGAAGTAATTTTGAGAGCCGGCTCATATCAGAGCTCTGCAAATTGTTTCACATCGTCAAGACCAGGACTACACCATATCATCCGCTTAGTGATGGTATGGTAGAACGTTTTAACTGTACGCTAGCGGAAATGTTGACGAAGGAAACATGCCTTGATTGTAGAAATTGGGATCTATGCCTCCCATATGTACTCATGGCATGCCACAGTTCCGTACATTCCAGCACGGGTTATACCGCTGCTCGGTTAATGCTGGGCCGTGAATTAACCTTACCCCTGGATCTGGCTATACCCCAGATACCAGGAGAGAAAACGTCACCATCTCTCTACGTTGAACTCTTGCAGCAGCGGATAGAACAGGCCCCTGAGTTGGGGAGAGAAACTGTATCCACTGCACACCGGCGACAAAAGACATGGCACGACCGGAGGGTGCATGGAAATCCATATGAAGCAGGAAGGATGGTACGGGTAGACGATTCATGACGATCTGCAAACCTGCCAAGTAAACTGAGTTACCAGTGGAAAGGTCCCTATGTGGTAGTAGGTAAGATGTCGGACGTGACCTACCGTATCCGTGCTTCGGATGTCTGACCTCAGTCATCCACTTCAATCAGCTTAAACCATGTGTCAGCGATGACCCAGCACCAGAGCTCGGGCCGGGCGTTTCCTGTGACACTGGTACCCAGACAGAAATTTCTACAGAAACTAGTATTCCCACAGTTAGCGCAGAGCACCGCGGTGCCAGTTCAATCCATCTTCTAACAAGCCAGGAGTCCGGTGAACGAGCGGCTAATGTTGAGGATGATGACAAGATACGTACTCGCCCTCTCCCTCCTCAGCACAGGTCTACTCAATCTGGGAAGTTGCATTTGAAGAACTTCTCATCTGTATTGTCCAAGGGGGTGGATGGAAGGATTGCTCCACCGACCTCTTCCCACTCCCACCCACTTCATGCTATACCCCCCATTATAGTTGCCACAAGCGGAAGCTGAGGCTGACCCAAGCCATGCTTCCTGTGGGGTAGAACATGTAATGAATAGCATGGAAGTGAAGAGGACAGATGAGGCCTTGGCATGTCTATGACAGCAGAACCGTACAACTCGGTGTACCCGACCACACCCCGAAATCGCTGGACCACTCTCCAACCAAGCGACACCCATACCCACAGTCGCACCACCGCCACAGATCCAACTGCCATCCCTCATCTATGCACCAAGTTCGGACATCACCGGCCCAGCCCACTTCACACTCCACTCGTCGTCTGTTGACTGTCAATCTTCAGATATGAGAGAGACTGCTGCTACAGAGGAGGTGGCATCCCGCACTGCACCGACCAACAATACCCCCATGGTGGGCAGGGAAGCAACCTGTTCAGCAGACTCTCGGCTCGAATTTTCCCGGTGCCTAAAAATTACGACAAGGTACCAACCGTCGTGTAATGGGAGATGGCCACATCCCCCTAACCAAGGACCGCCCTCTCCATAGGCCATCACACCGCAGACAGAACGTCAGTCACATACAGAACACACTTGCCTTCAGGACTAGATACGTCAATTCATCGTTGCGCGCACATGACACACCTACTCGGTTATACTCAGCATAACAGAGACAGTAATCACTGGCAACAACACCGCTTAGCAGCGCCTAACGGCTTTAATTAGGCACCGTTAGACATAAAATTCCCACAACACATCCCTCCGCACAAGATACGGGAAAAATATTCTCTCCCGCAAACCTGACTTCCCGCATTAACAACATACTCGGCATTCACCAGCATAGAATATGCCCACCTGCATAACATTAGCATCATGCAGCAGCCCGGATTTCCCTACAACAATACACTATCATCATCAACACCAGCCAACATTCCTCCCGCACACACGTGAAAACTGATCATGAAGGAATGCACCACAGCCATCTACAGTACGCGCTACGGGGGAAACGTCCACCAAACCCTGTCCCTCCCGGAAACGTCGTACAGAAACAGCTAACGTTACTACACCTCATTCACATGTAATAACAGTCAATATTATTAAGAGAGCAAGATGCCTGCAATGTCGTCAGTCATGAGTAGGATTTTGCTACCGAAAAATTGAATTCGATAATGGTTTGATCAAAGTTACGACAGCATCCTTCAGGTCATCTATGCTCTAAAGTAACTCGGTCCTGCCCACGGGCTCGGCCATTACAGAGCGAAATACCAGCAGGTTCGATAAAGTTGGCACCGCCCCGCAGCACCCCTTCCACACCCTGCTGCAATAAAAATGTCACAATTTCACCACAGCACAAGAATCATCCACAGATAACCAGCCATGCGTATCAATCAAGATCACCAACATGTCAGAAACACAGACACTCTGTATTCACAATCTCCATACGACGATACTGTAATTGTAAAAACTGTGTACACTCATATTTCCGAGCTGTAGTGTAATTATATTAATATGCCTGGTCTAGGTAGGGATGAGGCTAGTCCTACCCATAGAGGATGATGTTTGACAGCCCACCCGCTCGGAAAACACAGCTATCTTGGCGGAATCAGTAACTTTGATTTGCGCAAGAATAGATCTGTTTAAACCACACATCAAATTACACACAGTTTTACTGTCCTATTTTTTGTTTAAGAACACAACTGCTCTACTGTGTTATATATATATTTAATGCACGGGCCGGTAAAGCGCCATCAAAAATCTGACAGTATAATTACAAAGAGAATTTCAAAAATTCTCTTACCTACGTTCCAGCCCATAATCGACACAGGCTGAGAACTACCTATTACAGACACTAAAGTCGCATATATAAGAATTCGCGCATTAAAGGGACGCTATTTCAGAAAGACCCATAGTAGAACATATATTTCCATTTCCCGCATCTACAACAAGTATACATCAGCAACATTATTCGGCCATTAAGGATAGATGATATCTAAGTTTCCAATCAACCACGTGTTTTCAAGAGCCACGTGACTTTCACTTCTATTTCCAGTAAAACTGGATCTAGGGCTTTAAACAAGAGCCGCCCAAATACGCGACTACCACAGCATGATGGAGGAGTGGAGAGGGGGTGAGTCGGGGCTATTGCCGCTGATGTCACCACACTCCACCACACACCCCATCGGGCACTCCAGCCTAAAATTAAGAGAGGCGAGTTTATAATCATCCAATGTGAGAAACCGCCTCACACTAATTAAAAGGTGAGCTTCCACAGGAATAAGTAGTTCCTAGTTTTATGTTGATTGGAAACTTATATTTCTTGCAGAATGGAGACGAAGTTAATTGGCCATTCTCGTTGTAATTAAAAATACTTCCTTTAAACGGAAGGAATAATTTATGTGACTACATGAATTTGTAACTCAAAACTTTTCATGTAGGGCGTGACCGAACCACTCACAAACTTCCAGGAATGGTCATCCGCCCTCCAGTGACGTGACTAAATTGTATAAAAAGGGGATGCACGCTCTGAAACTTCATCTTGCCGTCCAAGTTTGACACCAGGGAAGATCACAGCATTAGGCTACTTTCGTGTCGCAAACTAAATTCTGCTTATTATTATTTCTTCTTTATTATTATTATTATTATTATTATTATTATTATTATTATTATTATTACTATTATTTATATTATTATTATTAATTATTATTAATTATTATTATTATTATTATTATTATTATTATTATTATTATTATTATTATTATATTAGGCCTGGAAGGTTTATGAAGAGATAGTTTAAGGTAGGTTACCTGAAATACTGCTACTATGTGGGGCAATTATGTCGCTTGAAGAGGATTTGGCTCTCAGAATCAACACCAGAGTCAACATTACCAGTTCCCGTGAAGAATTTTTCCTGTATCGCGCTTCTATCAGACGGACAGCAATGTAACCATGCCTTCACGTGGAATTCCGACCTGACAGTTCGCATCAACAGAGACCACCTGCTTCAATGTGCGTTCTGTACGGACTGCTTGTACTTATTCACAGCAACACGTTATGGTGTGACGCACACACTTAAACATAAACATCGTGTAACGATAGTGCCAGGAGAAGAGAACGAGAATCCAGCAGTGTTAGTTACTCGTTTTGAAAACAGACTCCCAATAATAGTGTTACCAGCAGACAGAATGGCTAGAACAACAAATACCACGTGGCGTCATACAGTAGTTACCTGTCACCGTTCTATCACGACCACAAGTTTCCACCGCACATCACACTTTCAGCCACCTAGCCGCCATCGTCACATCACCACCATCAGCGCTTTCCTGTCCGGTTTCCTGTCCGGCTTCCAGTGCGAGCAAGATGTCCACATCACCCGCACGATCCAGTCCGGCAGCACCCGCAGTCCACTGTCAACAACCGCACCGCAAGTCACCAGCCTCTGCCACCACATCTGCATCAGCACCTGCAGTACATAGTCAGCAATTGCACCGCAAATCATCAGTTGCCGTCTGTCATCCAGTACCAGTGATCACGTCGCCACAAGATGTAGATTATCCGCGATCACCATCTCCGGACGATCTAGTTATGGATGAAGGAGACCAACGGGCACCGTCAGCATCCATCAGCAGCACACCAGTCATCATTCCGACGTCACCGCAGCACACCAGCCTCCCGCATCCAGCCATGAGAAAGAGCACCACTCCAGACCGCCTGTATTCAGGGAAGAGGAGGAGGATATCCCATACGCAGAAGATTCTTCGAGTTCCACGTGTCACCGCTAGCCATCTCCTTAAGGCCGACAAGATACGGAAGCAGTCTACCTCCGCCACCGCAGCTCCATCTCCTCCGCAAACAGCCATCACACCAGCACCGGCAACACCAGCACCAGTACCCGCACCAGCAGCAGCAGACACCAGCATCCCGGCAACACCATCGCCTGCAGTCACTGTTTGTTTAGACATTAATGATACCACCACTACCTCCCATGTACTAGTGTTTAACATTAACTCTCTTAATTCGCCTAATTATAACGAAGGAATATCGGCCGTCCAGGAAAATCTGCCACGTCCCATCACCACCAGCCACGGAACTCAGACGCGATGGGGAAATTTCACAGCCAACACGTGCGGACATTTCTGCCACGGGTGTAGCAGAAATTTGGAGTGATGCGAGAAATGGAACACTTAATCATATTATTATATTTTTATTTTTGAGATATTTTTCTTTTTATTATATGTGTTCTACTAATTGCAACCCTGGCCCCAGGATGACTACGGTTATCCTACACAGCTGCGCAATATTCTTGCCCAGCTGTGTCTGCATAAAAAATGAGCACTGCAGACTCCTGCGTTGTAAGAACGTCGTGTGCGATGCACCGCAGTGCAATAATGTCATAATCCTGTCATGCAGTCTCAGCTATGCTGGGGCTGCCTGATAAACTAGCTTTTTACTTATTGTTATACTATTTTGCTTATTATTTTTCTTCCCGTCTTAGCATGGCGGGACGGTTATGGGGTCAGCGAGAGTTGCCCGTGCGGACCCGCTATAACGGGCCGCAGTTTACACATTTAATTAATACATGTTGCGTATCCATTTTCTTACCCGGGATATGCAAGTAATTCGTTAAATACCCAATAAGGGTATATTACATATATATATATATATATATATATATATATATATATATATATATATATATATATATATATATATATATTATATTATACTTTAAATTATATACTTATAATTATGGTAAGTTGGAGCTTGGGTGTTCTCTGTGGAGAAAATAATTATCCGCACCCAAAGAGAACACCCATGTGAGCTATTGTTTTAGCGATCATCGTTTAAAATAGTAAAAAAGCACATACAAAGAAATGAACACAAAACAAAAAAAAGAAGACCTGGAAAAATAATTCCAGGTCAAAAATAAAAAATAAAAGTATGTCTCCCTTGTCCTCTGCGGCATGCCTATGTGCTCCATCTCTCATAACACGCGTCTTTTGTGTCACTACTGCTCTCAGGCCACGCACCTACACTGGAAGTCTATAATTCCCGCCTAGCGTGCGTCCGTGTGGAGATCCGTGATGCATGATCGTTTGCCATGGATGTCAAACTAGGAGGGGGTGGTGTAGCACAGATCGACCGGTCGGGTACGAGCCGTACCAGCCAAGCTGCGTACGCACCGCCCGTCCCGGATTCGTTCATTAGCTCGCCCACCTGGGTAGACCCATACGCGTGTATAAGCCTATGTGAGAGGAATTTCATCGTGAAAACGACTAAGTTCGTGCGCGCTAGTCGCTGTATTGACAGAGCACGTGTAGCACATCTGAGAGCGAGTGGCGCTTTTAGTGTGCCGAGTGGGTACATTTAAATTCTTTATATTTGTTTGTTTCGGTCGAATCTGGTATCGGTCAAGACCAGTTTCGACGGGCTTTTTAAATCTACAAACCGTTTTAAAATCGGTTCAGAAATGGCTGAGTTATCACCATTTTTCCCCTTCAAATTATGCTCAAAATATAGAAATAACGTCGTAATCATGTATATATATATATAGCTAAATAATCAGTGATTTGTGTAACACGTGACTCACTACATCATCTTCACATCTATATCTATCACGATATTTAGATAATTATGTACACGTCACCAAATTACAGCACTCTGATTGGCTGGTTCAGCAAATTCTGATTGGTTGAGGCAGCCAGTTATGACGTCACCATGAGAATAAAAGGGGATGATTTCAGAAGATCGAGAGCATCGTCGGCCGGTGGCCGATCAGTCGGGAGCTGCCCAACGTATGGGAACCTGACGAAACAACCGATGAGAGATTTATACATCATCTCGGTGTCAAGAGGTTTTCCGATCAGCCCGCACCAAACCAGTTCCCGTCTCACCACAATAAGAACTTTAGAACTTAAATGTTCCTATTTTAATTACCACCTATAAGGAACTGTTCTTGCGGTGAGCCCTAGCGAGCCAGTCATGTAATTCTACGTGACGTAGAGCGGCGATGACCCTCGGTGGATAACTCACCAGATCTGCCAGCCACGCCGGAAAGTGGATCTTCAACCATCACACTGCATGTCGTGTGTGTTCTGATTTATGTTTCGACCATAGCCAAGTAAACTTTGCCCGGTGCGCCACTAGAGCTATTTGGCACACCATGCACCGTTAAGCTTTAATATGTACAGGCGTAATTACAATTATATTAATAACCCTTCCTGTTAATAGGTTATCTTAACTTACTTAGCTTACCGACATCGGACGGGAACTTTCATTACTACCGTATTGTGTAGAACTTACTAGCTATTCAGTAGACATTGCTTATACTGTGTTTCACTGTCCTGAGTGTGTACCGCTTCCGTTCTGAACCAGCATATAGGATCCCTGTCTTGCAGGAAATCTACATGCGGAGATGTATCCAGCTTTCAGAGAACGTGTCAACTCACGTCACAAGTATAGTGACGTCTCAATTTCAGTAACATAGTAGCCCATTATATAAGAATGGCTACTGGGTATTCAAGTAACTATACATGATATCTTTAATTACATCTTTAATTATTATAATTTATTACCGTATAAAGGTACCGATGACTAATAGGTACCGTACAGGTCCTCGGACCGCATCTTATTATTTCTTTATATTACTGTTTATAGTTATCCTTATTTACTGTAAGGTGCTTTAACTAACCGCACAGTATTAGGTCTATCAACCTGTATTACCACTGTTTTAATCTAATCATATACTGTTACCGTTTTGTACTTGGTTAGTTATGTAGATGGCCAGCGGCCATCTTGTTGATATGTTTTGCTTATTTGTAGAAAACCTAGGAATGCAGTGCATTAGGAGATACTATACAGCAACATTTATATTTGCATCACTTTCTCCCGCCACCAACAGTTTTACACTGAGGTCACTGTCTGTGCTATAACTCTGTTTATCCCGGCATGCTACCGACTAAACCTGAGTATTTAGCTTGATAGGATAGGTTTAATGTGATAAGAGACAAATTCTTCGTTAGGAGACACATAGTGTACACCTCTTTTCCGTTCGTTGTGGTAATCTAGCCCCGCACCCCGGCAAGGTTGTGTTAAATTGGCCAATATACCTATACGGCCTCATATCTATAAGTTATTGTCTCTTTTCATGTTCCACTAAGCCTGATGGCTTCTTAATTGTTTGGATATCCCTACCCGCACCGTGGGCTGATCCAACTCTGGGAAACTATCGGAGGTTTCCGAGCGGTGATGACCAAGGTACGGTGTCACATACACTCCCTCTGTATCTTAAGATACTTAGTAGCTAGTTATCCTTGCCAATGAAGGAAGCACTGCGAACACATAATTATTATTTTATATTTCTTTTAGAATATTGACCCCTCACCGCAGGGCATATTGGGCAACTTGAGCTTAAACCTAACGACAGGTCAATACTTAGCTCCATAAGACTTGGTGACGGACGAGATGCACATCTCCACCCAACTCATTAAAATGCCTGGGCAAAATGTTAGAATCTGCCACGCCGTCATGGGAAGGACATTTGTGGTGGATAATCGAAATTTGTTGTAGATGAACGCGAAATTCTGCTCTAATGTTGCTGCTAAAATTAACAGCTCAGCCGATACATAGCAGCTCAGACAGACAGACATTGATGTAGAAAGATCTGGTGAGGCGTTGGCAAATTCTCTCTGTATTTGTAGCTTGACCGTAGAGTTGAAAGACTCGTACTGATAGCCTCCACAGGGGAATGTTACAGGCAAGCATTCGAAAGCTTCTGCAAGTAGTGAGTCTGTAACAGCTAACACTGATCTAACTAAAGTTGTGGCAATTCAGGTCTGGTCCGCAATACCCTGGCATTCCTCGTGCATGGGCCTACCTCGAATGTGTTCAACAGCCAGACTATGTGGACATCGGTACGGTGTACATGATCTGATGTGTCAATACAGCCACGAGAAGAGAGTAGTTCTTTCATAAGACTGACGTGGATATGGTAGGAATCGCACCACTATTGTAGACTGTTTGCAAAGCAACAGTGTGCAATAGTGTGTCTGTTTACAGACCGCTAGATTCCACAATATCCTACATAGTACAATACCAACGAATGAAGGAAATGTCAATTTCCCTTTCTCCGAGATCTAACAATACTCACCATTCTGTTACTTCTGATATACAGCTGGCCTTGACAGCGGCTCTAGGATTATAGACTTAGAAAGCTTTACCGACTCCTGGGAACCGGGTACTCGGCTCCCAACTGCCGAGTACCCGTTTACCATAGAGCTCATATTGTTTGCATAGCCACCAAACAAGAGAAAACTATGGCTTGCCTCCGTGGGGCTGGGAGGCTGGGTCCGTAACAGAATGGTGAGTATTGTTAGATCTCGGAGAAAGGGAAATTGACATTTCCTTCATTCTCCTTCGATCAATTCTCACCATTCTGTTACTTCTGATATACACCAGATTTGATCAGTAACCTGGTGGGAAGGGGCAAGCCATAAATGCTAATTTTGCCCCTTGGAGAAAGATTTTAGACTTCAAACTTGACTAACGGAGACCTAAAAGGACCGTCAAGTTCACGGAACCGAATCACATTCGCATCACTGCCCCCCCCCACCCCTTTTTCCTCCTAAGAAAAGGGAGAGAACTCACGAACATGTATCTCGCCTGAAACACAAATATGCCAAGAGGGTTAACTGCTCCCTGCATATTCCATGTATTAGCCTGGGAATGAGCATGAATATATAAGATGAATGAACATAATACACATCCATAATACAAAAAACTCTCACTATTGAATTACCTTATGATAATTGGACTCCAGACGTACCGCCTCCAACCATTCACTGGTCCGGCCATCAGTGACACAATCTGGTTGTCATCCTCTCGCTTGACCATGCCTGCTTTAGGTTCTTTTCTTACCAAAGTGAAAAAAGGGTGAATAGCAGTGTGGTCACTAACTATCGTTTCAAAACAGCTAAAGCGAGTGGATTGGCTGAGTCTGACACATCCCTCATATAGTAATCCATAAACGAGGACTCACAGTGCCATTGTGCAACGGCCATGATGTCCTCTAACGGAACACCATTGTAAAGGGCGGTCGAGGAGGCTATTCCTCTGACATCGTGTGCCCTTACACCTTGCACCTGGTGCCCAGTCGCCATCTCGTGAGTAGTCTGAATGCATTCGCCCACCCAACGAGAGATAGTATCCATGGATGCGGCGCCATAAGGCTTTTTATGGCAGATCAACAGATGTCTATCGTTTGACCGTAAAGAGTCAGTCCGTTTCTTGTACTTAGTCAAAGCACGGACCGGGCACCAGACACTGGCATCACGATCAAACCTAGTTAACTTCGGTATAATGATCGGTTTGCCGGGATATCTCAAAGATTGGTTCTTTGACATAAACTCTGCTCTTGGCAGAAGACGCAGACCCTCTCCAGAAACAACAAATCGGTCCCTCTCTGCCGAAAGCGCATGGATCTCACTGCGCCTTCTAGCTGAGGAAGCTGCCAATAGAAAGACCGCCTTTAGAGTCAAATGCTTTAGACTAGCCGAACGCAACGGTTCGAAGGGTGCTTGGCCAGTACATTAAGCACTAAAGATAGACTCCAGGCTGGAATGACTACCGGTTGTCTCGGTCGGAGATTGCTCATTCCCTGGGCCACCTCTGGACTATCCCTGTTGGCTAGACAAGGGATAACTGATGCCAAAGCTGACTTGTATCCAGCAACTGTGACGGGAGCTAGTCCTGAAAAGAACAGCTCACAGAGAAAGTCTGATATTTGATGAATAGTGGATTGAAAGGTATCAATACCCTTTTCTTCACACCAGTCTGCAAATCTGTTAACCTTGTTGTTATATGACTTAAAGGTTGACCTCCTTCTCGCAGCCGCGATGAAATCAGCAGCCTGTCGAGAAAAGCCTTCCGACGTGGAACGTTGTTTGATAACATCCATGCAGTCAATTTGAACATTTCGGGACGCTCGTGTAGGAAGCGTCCCTTGGCCTGGAAGATTATGTTCGGAATCTCGGGCAACTGCACATGATTTTCCACCAGCAGATCTAGAAGAACCGTGAACCACGCCCTGCTCGGCCAATACGGCGCTATTAGCAGGACCAGACACGGTTCCTCCCTGACCTTCACCAATACCTTCGGTAGAAGAATGGTGGGTGGGTACGCGTAAGCGTGCATCCCTCTCCAGCTTATCGCCAGAGCGTCTGTATCGACGGCATTTGGATCTGGAATCGGCGAGACATACGTCATGATTTGAGCATTTTCCTTTGTGGCGAACAAGTCCACGTTGGGTTTGCCCCAATGCTCGAAGATCCGACGCAGAACTGGAGGGTTGAGGGACCATTCTGTTGGCAGAATTCTCTGTCTGCGAGACAAAGCATCCGCCAGAATGTTCAATCGGCCAGGAATGTGAGCTGCTTTCAAAACAACCGAGTAATTCCTGCACCATTGAATCAAGTGCCACACTCTGATACACAGAGTGGGCGACCTGGTCCCGCCTTGGCGATTTATATATGATACTACTGTCGAATTGTCCGACTGTATCAATATCACCTTGCCCCTGATCATCGGAAGGAACTCTTCCAACGCCAGTTCCACTGCCATCATTTCCAACAGATTGATATGCAGCTGACTCTCCGGGAGAGTCCATGTGCCCGAGACCTGGTGTTCTCCCAGGCAGGCACCCCACCCCTCCAGCGATGCATCCGTGTACACAGACAGCTGGGGGTGGGGTAGGTGCAGCGAAACCCCTACTAGGAGATTCTGACGCTTCTTCCACCATACAAGATGCGACATTATCGGCTCCAAAACTGGTAACAGTTTTGACAGGGGTTCTGTTCTCTGTTTCCACAGAGACATCAGATACAACTGGATAGGCCTTCGCCTTAGAGCAGCGTACGGGATAACCTGCTCCATGGAGACCATCATGCCCAGCATCTGAAGGAACCGCCTCGCCTGAATGTGGTTTCCCACTCGAAAACTCTTGAGGATGGCTAACAGAGACACCACTCTGGGCTCTGACGGGTACACCCTGCCCTCCTCGAGATCGAATCGCATCCCCAAATAAACGAAATGTTGAGTGGGCGTCAACTCGGATTTCTCCTCGTTGACTATCCAGCCTAGATCTGAAAGTAACCTCAAGAGTCAGAGCAGTATCCACGTTCAACCTGGCTGCCGAGTCTGCCTTGATCAGCCAGTCATCTATGTAGGTGTGTAGCGCCACGTTCTCTTTTCTGAGAAACGCTGTCACCGCAAGGACCACTCTTGTGAAAACCCTCGGAGCTGTCGACAGGCCAAATGGGAGAACAATAAACTCCCATACTTGATTCTGAAACGCAAATCTCAGAAACCTCTGACAACTCCTGTTCATCGGAATGTGGAAATATGCATCTTTCAGATCGATCGATACACACCACATTCCTTTCCTCAATCCCGCCATTACCGACCTCGGCGTTTCCATCTGGAACCGAGGCATATGGATAAACCAATTTAATGGCCTGAGATTGAGTATGGGTCTCCATCCCCCTGTGCTCTTGGGGACAAGGAACATGTTTGAATAGAAGCCTGGAGTGTTTCGGTTTGCTGGTTTTATTGCTCCCTTCAGAAGCAAACCCGACACTTCCTTTTGAACGGCTTCTAACTTGTCTGGCTCCCTTGGTACGGGTGTCCAGACAGGTGCCAAAGACAGAGTTTGTGGTGGAAAGTCCCACCACTCCGGCATGTAACCCTGGGATAACCATCCCAGGACCAGACTGTCTGACGTCACACCTCGCCAGGCCTCGACGAAACTCATGAGCCTTCCACCCACCATAGACACCTCGACGTCTAACGGGGTTGTCCGGCTCGTAGTCCGCTCCCCCCTCTTTCTTAACGAGAGAGAGAGAGAACCATTTCGTTCTAGGCACGATGGGTATAACTGGCACCGCTGTTCCTGTCGCACAGGCGCGGTCCAGACGGATATGAAGGGAGCTCTCGTACCCTCAGGTACGATCCGCCCCCTTCTGTCCACCCTTTGAGGACTTACCCTTACCCTTCCCCTTGCCCTTCCCGCCTCTAGGGCGGTCAGGAGCAACCTTGGGGAGGGTAGGCGCCTCTACAACCTTCCTGGCTTTCTTCGCCGGCGGCGGCCGAGAAAAACCAGCTGAAGCAGAAGTCGCAACAGGCTTAGCTTTCGCCTTGCCCTTATGCTTCTTCTGCTTCTTTGAAGGTTGTCCCGTTAGCGGTTTCCCCACAGCCCCTAGTGCGTGTGCTTGCCGCACTAGCTCTAGCTGCAGGTTGACCACTAACCGATTCTGCGCGATACTGGCTGTATCCTCTAAGATGGCCCGCGCTTGGCCACCGAAGATGCTAGGCCCTGTCAGGGGCGTTCACAGGAAGACGCTCCCTGACTGCCGTAGCCGGACGCATATGGTCAATGACCATTTGCCTCCTGGATTTAGTCACTCGCGCTTGCACCCTTGCCAATGCGTCCATAGACAGCACCAGGCCGTCATTTACGCACGAAAGTGCCACAGGTGGCACAGGGTGGCCTGCCCCCCGCTTCAGCCCACACCGACTGAAGGAGACGATACGAGTGGTTGACAGCGCTCATAGCTGCCCTCACACCCTCATCGCATAGGGACAGGACTTCCTCTTGGTGTACCTGAGCCTTGTCCACAAGTGCCGGACCGGGCCACCCGCCCCGGCACTCTGAACGCCCACTACCCATCGGTCATCCTCGGTGACCGACGGGACTACACCATAGATCTGTCGTATTCCCCCCGCGGAATACGATATCTTGCCCGCACCTCCCTGGAGGCCGCAGGGAGCTGACCCTTGGTCATAAGTTGTTTGCTATAAATAGCCTCCAACAACTCTATGAACCGTGGATCCAGTCCCACTGACTGGATCCGGGCAGCGGGCAAAATCCCCGTCCTGATTGACGCAACCGACGGACGGGGCGCATCTTCATCGGCCGTGGCCGAAACCACAGACGGGTCAACCCTGGCTAGCCATGCCAGAGCCTCTGACCAATCTATCTCCGATGAAGACACACCCGCAAACACGTCACCCGTTGACGTGTTCACGGGCCTGCCAGCCACGGCCTCCCAGCAAGGAGCCATGGCTGACATGCCAGGCACTCCGGTACCACACGGTTCCGCCGCCACCCCATGAAACACTCCGGTCCATGGGGTAGGTTCGCACGGAAAACCGTACGGACCCGTAGCAGTCGCGGAACCGTAGCCAGACACGGGCGCCAACGGCACCCCACGTCCGACTGCCGGACCAGGCGAGATAGATGAGTACCACACCCGGCCCGGCCGACCCATTACCGTGTCGGCTGGTGCCAAACCAACCGTCACGGAACCGGTGCCCAGTACCAGATTGGCCTCAGCCACAGGTGGAGCCGCTGCCCTGGCTTGCGCCAAGCCAGACAAATGGAGGCCGGTTCCGTTCAGGACGGAATCGACCTCCATATTCTCCACCTGCGGCATCACAGGCCGCAGCAACCTCTCCTCCTCGGCCTCCTCGTCTTCAGACCCCGAATAGTCATCACTAGACGAATAGACCGTGGAGCCGTCCTGGCGGACGGCTCCCACACCTGATGGACCGGCCACCGCTACTGGACCACCCGGAGGTGGCCGCAGAGAAACAGAACCCATCTGGCCGGAGCCAGACGGGACTGCCAGGGGGCCGTACAAGACGGCCCCCTCGGAAACCAGTCCAGAACCCTGTCCAAGGACAGTGTCCGTACCAGGCATGGGGAGAAACTGCCCCCCAACCTTTGGTAGCAGGGACGACACCAGCGTGGGCAGAACGCTATGCAGAAAACCCTGCATAGCCGGACCAAACCACGCCGGCGGTGCCATCTCCGCCACCTCCAGCTAGGGATGTGGAGCACCCCCACCGGCCGAACCGGGCGCTCCACGATTTACTCTCGGACCGCCTGACCCCGCGTCAGACCCAGCCAAGTCCTTCTGGGCAAGGAACTTAACCATCATATCCACGGACCACACTGCGCACACATTACACCTATGGTCTAGGTTACAGGGCGAACACCTAAAACAGACATGGTCCTTGAATACGACTCGTACAAATTTATGGAACTCATCACATGATGGCGGGGTTGGCTTGGCCTATAAAATAAGCACAAACCTACAATAAACAAGCGGAACGAGACCCGGATGGAAGGCAGACAATTAATTTTCAAATAATTTGACTCATAAATTAACCGTATCCCTCCCGCACCCCACCCTGCCACGTTACAACAAAGATCGCATTGATTATGACGACAAGAATGAAGCGGGCATTAAACACACCCATATTAGATCATCCAGGATGTGTAACGGCTCCAGGAATCATATCGCATAGCATTCGGGGTATATTTACCAATCAATATAAATTATACTCCCTAGCGAAAGCCAAACGATATGTGAAGAAAACAACAAAATGTATAACAAACTGCTGTATCACACGGTAAAACCGCAGACCACGCATCTACTCAAGAATTTTGAAACCACCGATCATTGCAAACCGATCGTGATCGCCTGTAAACTTGACCATTCTAAAGTTTCCGGTACCATTTTTAGTACGCAGCACCCAGAACGAGATGCGCGAATTAATGAAAAAAATTTTCTTCACATAAACATCCGAGCGACCGGGTGTGACGTCACCCGCTCGGATCCTACGGAGAACGACGTCAGCCGATATTCGTGTTAGAAATACCGTAGCAAACACCTATTTTCATATCTGCCGATCGCCTGTTGGGGTTTAAAGAAGGCGATCGTCTGGCATATATCGTTGTTAGCACACGTCCCAGATTCTTTGGGGTCAGAAATTGGGACATGCGACACAGCGAAATTTAGAGACCTAAGTCTTTTAACTATGGATAATAAGGAATGATACAACCTGGTTATCCTCGGCGGTATTCTCCATAGTATCCAGTTAAATCCTTCAAGAACGCACAAACTATCACTTTACAGATAAAGACCTAGATTTCTTTAACAAAAGACACTAAAATCGTCTCCCTGCAGAAAGCATGTATAGCTCTTGTTGCTATGCAAACAAGAATGAGCTCTATGGTAAACGGGTACTCGGCAGTTGGGAGCCGAGTACCCGGTTCCCAGGAGTCGGTAAAGCTTTCTAAGTCTATAATCCTAGAGCCGCTGTCAAGACCAGCTGTATATCAGAAGTAACAGAATGGTGAGTATTGATCGAAGGAGAACTAACGTTTGCTGTTCTGTTTCCTTTTAGCTGTTAAAACACCATGTTAATATTTTTGACGATAGAACATCATCTACACAAATTCGGTTTGTTTTATACATTGGTTCAGCTATCATAGCTCACGCTCCTCAAGACAACATTATACTCACGATCATAGTAGTAGAAGAGAGAAACCGTACACAGTAGGACATGATCACACATACACATTACACACACAAACATACGAACAAACATTCAATTCTAGCATACAAAACACACCATCTACAACTCAAAAAGCTAGCTGATCACATTAAATAACGCACATAGTCCTATGCTCATATGGGTCATTCCACAAAATTGGGACATTTTGACATGTATGATATGGAAAAAAACTAAACAGTTTGTATGCATTCAAACAAGTGTATTCAGTTTACTTTGGTATATGCAATATGCATAGCAGGTGCAGCAGTGACCTTTGCTGTGTTATTTAGTAGTAATTGCACCTTCATTGTACATGATGACACAAAAATGTCACCTCCGTTACATAACTAAGTCTGCTGATTTTTTGTTACAAAACAGAGAGTAAATATCTATTTTGAAACCTATATGCAGAGGTCATTAGTTAATTACAAAAATAATTTGACTTGATGCAATGGTTACATATGTATCATCGCTATGGATAGGGTTAAAGGTAAAAATATACAAAAAATTTAAATATTCACAGAAACAATTACATATTGCAATTAAGAAAAGAACACTGGGAATTACTTCTGTTATACTCGCATATACATATGTTGCAGTAGTTTCTATTAATAAGTGTCATTTGCAGAATGACCTTTTGAAACTTATCATGAGACCCCAACTTCTGTCATGTAACGGAGGTGATGTTAAGTAACGGAGGTGACACAAACTGGATACATGAAACAAACTCATAAATCTAAACATCCAAACTGCTAAAATACTGACAAATGAAAACAAACGAGAGGAAACGTGTTCAAATAACCAGTTTCGGCAACAAATTAATTATAACTATGTAAATAGTTTCAACCACATGTCTTTGCTAAGGCTATAATATCGTTTATGTTCAGGTTTTGGGGAAGACGCGTGGGCTATTATATCTTCTCGGTTATAATCATTTTTATCCATCCGCTTGGGCCAATAAAACTTGTTCACCCCCGATCTATACATAACGTTTATTTCTACATCACCTATCTTAATGTATGTGACCTGGCCTAGGTAAAGAGTATTTCTATAAGAAACAATACACCAGTCATTGATAACAATCTCAAATCCCACATCTTTATTTTCGCATTCTAATCCCACTACTTTTTTGCATTCTACATTCCCAGGTTGAAATTCCGCTTCTGCACCTGTACACTCTACTGCTTCAGTTTCAATTTCCGCCTCTCTATCCTCGCATTCTACATTCACTACTTTTTTGCATTCTACATTCCCAGGTTGAAATTCCGCTTCTGCACCTGTACACTCTACTGCTTCAGTTTCAATTTCCGCCTCTCTATCCTCGCATTCTACATTCACTACTGTTTCACATTCTATATTCATACTGTCATATTCCGCTTCTACAACTACAGACTCTACTTCAGTTTCAATCTCCATCTCTCCATCCTCACATTCTACATCCACTGCTTTTTCACATTCTACATTCATACTGTCATATTCTGTTTCTACAACTACAGACTCTACTTCAGTTTCAATCTCAACCTCTTCATCCTCACGTTCTACATGCACATTCTTACGCTCTGTCTCAGTTACTTCTGCATACTCGTTTTCTACATCCATGACATCTTCAGTTGTGTCATTAACATTTGAAATCACACACCATGTTTCTAGAATCTGTTTCTGCAAGTTAGCTTTGAATTTTACTGTCTTTAGTGTATAGCACGCACACACATTAGGGTAACGACAGACACAACTTAGATGACGCACATGTATGATGTTTTTCTGATAGGAATTGACTTGATGAACCTTCATAGTCTCTGGAATTGGGCAGATAACCAATGGGGTGGATAAATCAAATTTATTTACATCAGATTCCTCAATGTAGAATAATTTAACTGACGTTTCTGTTTTTCGTAAGCAATCGTACATAGTTAAGGCATCAGGAATATCTGTACCTGATGCGACTAGGCGGTCAGCACTCCGTTTAATTGCCCCCGCCTTTCCCGTCGGCTGCACCTTTCCCGTGACTGGACTCAAAAAATTTCCAAGTACCTGATGTGAACCCCATTTCGTACACAACATTAGAAAATAAAAACAAATTTTTTCTGTTCCGGTATTGTGTTGTGGGGCCATCACTAAAAAATTAAGAATTGTTACATTATTAAATTTCTCACGGATGAAACTCAAAACTGGCATTATGTGTGCTCAGATAGCCGAGGCGTCATGTCGCATGGATGGCGATATTGAGCAAAAAGATATTTTTTCAGCAACTGACGCATTTTCTTTTTGACAATATATCATCCCTGTGTGCAATGTGGCCTGGTAATTAGATGCCCCAAAGTGCACAGACTGGACTTCCATGGAATATTTACATTGGTAATTTTCACTGAAATCAATGTGGATAACAGCTTGGTTTAGATTGTGGGGTAAGTTATCGATCATGTGCCTATAGCATTTATATTGTGTGCGTATGTTGAACACATGTCTACAGAGTTTACTATTTACTTCAGCTTCAAACAACTTAGCCAAATTTCCAACTTTGTCATCTACTTTTACCTTTCTAGTACACTGGACAAAGTAATTTACTTTTTTACCAGCCTTTATTTTCTCACGTGATAACTTAACTCTTTCCCACCTCCAGTACCAAACAGGCTGGTCTAGCAAATCAGGATCAAGTGAGGTCTGGAATAACGATTTGTTTTTACAAGTGGGACACTCTCGGTACATACATACTTTACATGAGTCATTGCAACATACCAGACCGGGTAAATATTCAAAGCTAGCTGTATCAATGATCCCAATATGCTTCAGTTTAGCATACATAAATCTAATATTTTCGTGTATAGTACAGAGACACGTTTCCCACTCTTTTACAGATGGACTTACAATCCAAAATGGCATTAGTTCACAAAATTTGCTATAGGGTATTTTGAAGACACTTCTAGTTTCTACACAAAACTTTGTGTGCAGTTCTTTAAGTGTATAACATAAAAAGCGTTTTTGCTTCTTTTCACCTTTCCTAGTTATAGTTTGTTTTTTACCAGCAGTTGCAGTGGAATTGTCATCATGCATCAGAAGTTGTTCGATCTTATTCCTAAGTAGATGTTGACGCAATTATTACTGTCCTTGGTTATTGCTGTTCCCTGTATAGTTTTACGTTTCTTTCTTGCAAATTGGAATGTTTCTTTTGCCTTTTTAGCAAACCGATACTTTTTTATTATTACACCGCTGAGAATTTTGCTAATAGATTTACAATGTTTCTGCAAATCATCTGTCAATGCATGATGAAAGATGAGTGTTTTTCTAACGACGTCTGAAACGTTTGAATGTCCCTTGAGTAGTGATTTGGTTTTGGAGCGTGGCGTGCCTGATTGTTTCTTTTCACTGCTACGCTGATACCTTTTCTTATACTTTTCTGCTTTTCTCGTTTGCTTTGCGAGCTGAATCCGGAGTTGATATATGGTGCGATATGCTGCAGCTCGATCCTTTATTACTTTCTTTCTACCCAGTCTAGTGGCCTGTTGTTGTTGGATTGGGATGTTTTCTGGTGAGTTTGGAGGGGTGTGCATTGTCACTAGATCACACATTTGTTTAGGCGCTCTACATCGTTTTTGTCTTTGCTTCCATAGACGCCTCTGCTGACGTTTCTCTCTCTCTCTCACTTAACTGAGCAACTGTCTGTCTGCGTTTTTGCCACCTTTCACGGTCTTTCTTTAAATAATTTTCTCTTGCTGCAGGGTCTTCGTTGATGCGTTTCCTATATTTGCGCATTCGTTCTGCAGCGGTCATTCCACCCATCTTGTCTCTGTTAATTGCTGCTACTCTGCAAAATATATTGTAACAAGCTCTTTAAAGACACAGTCCCACAGCAAACATGCTTTTCGCAAAACTGTTAAAATTGTTAAATTTTAAAGGCTTAAATCATGTGTAGATGTATATGAAAAGAAACGAAATATGTTTTAAAAAGCAATGATTTTCACCTGTATGAATTATTACACAATTTTTAGGTTTTGACATTTGACATTCAAAACTTAAATATTTTCTATTAATTTCTATGGAAGAAGATTTTTAAGGCATGTTTCATTTATTTGGATCGAGATAGATGACTTAAGCCTCTAAAAGTGAACAATTTGAACAATTTTCCTAAAAGCATGTTTTCTGTGGGACTGTGCCTTTCATCTCCATGAATGAGAAACTTACACCTTCACCCCCCCCCCCCCCCCACCTCCGCCTCATCCCTTGCGCTTGCACCACCGCCACACTGGCCACCCCAACTCCATCCGATCTCACACTCACAGTAAAACTGACACCAAGACAAGTGTACAATCGCACACAAATATATACAGTCAACCCTATTTGTGTGTAATAGACCATAGCAACCATTAAGAGTGGTTGTTTAATACAAGTAAGTTTCAATGACAAATGACATGTGGGTCCATAAGATAGTGGTTCTTTAAGTGGCTGGCATTAAGACCAGCCATGTTAAAGAATCACGATCTTATGGACCCACATGTCATTTGTCATTGCAACTTACTTGTATTAAACAACCACTCTTAATGGTTGCTATGGTCTATTACACACAAATATATGAGCCAAAGCTTGTATATAACGGATATCTGCTTCTAAGGGCCATAAGATGGTGGTTCTTCAAGACAGGTTGTCTTAAGACCACCCTTCTTAAATAATCGCAATATTATGGCCATTTGCTCTTAAAATTTACTGGTATTAAACAATTGCTTTTCTTTAGAGATCACCTTTAATGGTCGCTATTGTGTCCGTTGTAGACAGAATTAAGGTAGGTAGCACCTCCGTTACACTCAATTACATCACCGATTTAATTATTATCAACCAGTTCACTGATGATATTCTAAAATGTAGCTTTCAGAGAGGACACACAGTTGAGTAAATTGACAATACATTATCAGCACCATAATTTTGATCCTCAACAGCATCTAGGATAGAAGGAAAATCAATTTTTTTTATAAAGATTTTAAAATTAATTACATATGTAATCATACAAGTTGATGCTAGAAGTTCTATAGCAATTATACTAATTCCCGGCATTTGATACATCATTATCTGTGTTAATTTTTATAAATTTGTCCTGATCGTCTTATATGTCAGCTCCGTTACACTCCGTTACATAACCCTACCATAACGGAGGTGACTGTAACAGAGGTGACGAAACAGTGACATGTCATTTCCAAAATGGCCGCCTTTTTTGATTTTATTTTATGGGTATGTATTCATGATACATATGTCTTTATTTGGAATAATTAGACATGGCACAATATGTATTCTACTAGACTATATGGAGTGAACGGAGTTGACACACAATAAACATACTCATGATTTCTAAAACTTATAAGCTAGTTATTTTACTTACCCAAATGAGAAGCATGTGCTTTCCTGTCATAGATTGGTAAACAAAGGGAGGTAATTACTCTTACTAGTATATAAACCATTTCAGTAACCTACCTTGGAGAAAAACATTTATTATTCTGTATGTAACGGAGGTGACACAGATAGCGGGGGACATGCTTATACAACAATAAAAAAAAATTCTATTTTCATTTGAATGCATTGGACCTTCTATACGTTGATGGATATGTATAGCCCAACCTACCACTTCGAAAAGTACAATTAATTACACAGATTCAGAATAAGAATTTGCGTAAAACATGAATGATATGCTGGGGACACGTAACGGAGTTGACATGTTGGTCCTCTGCGTATCTGTAACAAAAAATTAACCAATATTTTGTCACTTCTCTTTTATACAATAGTGTGGTATATAGATGTTGTTTGTATAGAACATAAAAAATCCGCTTTATTAAATATAGTATGTTCAATACACAAGGGGGACTTAAAATGTCCCTTTTCTGTGGAATGACCCATATACACAGATTAGCACAAATATTTCTCTCTAAAAACTACATGGTCATGCATATTTTTGCTTAGATCAGACGAAACGGATTATCGTTCGTCCTGGGGTGATTTCAACAAAATTACTAGGACTTGAAATCACCAAGAGACCCCATTGACAGTATACCCAAGTTAACCAGTTGTTGTCAAGATACACGCAAGTATATTTGTATGTATGTGAATTTTGCAAGAGCATTAGTACCACCGGAACATTGCTAATAACGTAGTCTTGCTCAGCCTGTGTGATGATACAAGGGAGACAACTCGTATCACCATCAACAAATTATTACGCAGAGTGACGTCCCTTGAACAGTGTTTTGTACATCTCAGAGGCTGCAGAAACACCATATACTGAGAAAGATTACCTACACTATGGAAGGCCAGTTTAATCCACTACATGCGTTGTCACGGAAAGTACAACAGCTTGCATCAAGGCTTAACATTCGCCAGCTTACCAGTGATGTACACCCAGTGAGTACCACCAACGCTAGTAGTACGAATTTGAATCTGGAGCCTCACAGGAACACTGTATCTGTGTATGGAATAACACCTCAGCCAAAGGCTGAAAAGCAGCATGAGGTGGGAAGCATTTGCGACACCAATGAGACGTGTATTGGTCCCACGATAAATAATTTTGAGGCACCACCGACTACCATGGAGCAGACAAATATTCTGGCATATCCACAGCCAGGCATGAGCGTCAATGAATCATTTTCAATAGATCATGAACGCTTTATGGGCAGTAGTAATGATAGTTTGTGTCTGAACACCGCTACATACAGCACCTACGAACAGAGCTCTTCTCTTCCAAGCCTGAGACGATTTGGCCTATGTAACCCATGAGCAAAACACACTACCAGTTAATGCACATGACAGGCCTTGCAGTCCACCTATGGCCGACTCACAGGAACAGGCAAGAGAAGGCCTAGAAGCCATTATCACTGCCTTAGGGGTTGAGGCAACAATGGCCGCAATGGCGCAGTTGCTAGCTGGATATACAGATGCAACAACATCACAAAACCAAGCTAGCACTGATAGATTAAATATTGCAAATGTTATTTGGATGGATGTTAAAATAAAGCCAGAGCCTGTCAGTAATAATGTCACGCTACCGGAACTTGAAACTAGCCATGCTTCGAAGCCAATATTACCAGTCAGTGGGAACACCAACCTCGGCTGGTGTCAGACATGGTTGCGCTCCAGTGTATGTGGCAGACACGGGTGTGGATGAAATTAGTGCTCCAATTGGTGGCAGCCGGGCCGGAAAAGCTTCGGTATATATATAGTCTTATATATATAAATAGGAGAGGGTACGACGGCACGCTAAGAGTGCCTATGGTATTGAATACTTTATAAATGTCACATTTTGTTACGTATATTAGTTTGACGGGGAGTGTCGTCGTATACACCTAAATGTTTTCGTATATTATGAAATTCTTGGTGCGGTTTTGTCCAAATGCTATACAGCGTCTGAAAGATATATGTATCCGCTGTAAGCGCAACATATTATTTAGTAAATAAACTCCCTTGGTTTTATGTCAGTCCAGAGGAATCGTAGTAGCATCAACAGCATCAATCGCAACTGATTCAAACCTTTAGTCTTATATATATAAATAGGAGAGGGTACGACGTAACGCTAAAAGTGCCTATGTTACATATCTACTTGTATTCTTGTAGAACCCTAATACCTATTAATAGGACATACATTACAATGTCAATATTCTATCTTTTGCTGTGTATATAACAAAGAAGCTGGTGTACATTTCTCAACAGTTTGGTTGATGATGTTGATGTCTATGACAGTAACATCATCCACCAAATTTACATAAAAATTAACACCGGTCAGATCATCTTTTAATTTTATATGAAAATTTAAAATTTTGACATCGGAGTGGCAAGGGCTAACACTGATTTGTGGAAATGCTGTGATGCAGATTGGTGTTCCCTGCGTCAGCTGCGGTGTGCTACCTACACTCATGGTTACACCCTGCTGCGCCTAGCATTTGTTTGCATGCTGACTTGTGTAGGTCGTGGTTGGTCTTATTGCTGTTGTTTTCATTTTCTTTGGCGCTATCCGAATCTCCTTCTCTACGCTAGTGTCTCTTCATGCTACCACAAAATGTGGATGTGGAAGCAGAGACTTATCTAATGATAATTGAAATCGCTACGTTTTTGTTGACGCACAGCCTACGCCAAGCTAAGCCCACTGTATTGGAAGAATTGCAGTATGACTTTGTGTTGGGCTGGTATACGTGTGCCTGTTCAGTCGAATTCAAATGATCTTTCTTTGAAGTAGATATCTAGTTTGCTCTTGAATAATTCAAGTGTAATTGTTGCTTCGACTATTGTAGCTGGCAGTGAATTCCACGTGGTACCACTCTGTTAGCGAAAAAGTGCTTGCGAATATCTTTGTTGCTGCACTTTATGTTGAGCTTGAACCTATACCCTCTGGTCTGTGTAATATTGGATTGCTCGAAAAAGTAGTCCTTATCAATATTATATAGATCCCTGATAAGCTTGAATGTTTCAATTAAATTTTAAAAGAATGGTATATGGATAATATATGTATGTTTGTAACTATGTAACTATGTAACTTCTTGTTTCATCTGTATAGGTTGAAAAGGCAATCACAGCTATTATAAAGAGTTCAATGCCGAGCAACAAAACTCGTTCCGCAAATCAGAGAGTATAGCTACACTGAAAGACTTGAAGCCCTAAATCTAATGTCACTGAAATATAGACGGTTTCGAGATTTAATTGAAACATTCATCAAACTCATCAGAGATCTATATAATGTTGATACGGCCTACTTTTTTTAACCATCGAATATTACACAGACCAGCGGTCATAGGTTCAAGCTCAACATAAAACGCAGCAACAAAGATATTCGCAAGCAATTTTTCACTAATAGAGTTGTACCACAATGGAATTCACTGCCATCTATGATAGCCGAAGCAACAACAGTCGAATCATTCAAGAACAAACTAGATATCTACTTCAAAGAAAGAACATTTGAATTTGACTGAACAGGCCATACGTATGCCAGCCCATCACAAAGTCATACTGCAATTCCGCAAATACAGTGTACTGATCTAGGAGTAGCCTGTGTATAGACAGGAACAAGCTCAGTAGCAATTCCAATAACCAGTAGATTCATCTGAGCTTCCACGTCCGCACTTTTGTGGTTGCATGAAGAGACACTATAGCGCAGAGGAGACTCGGATAGCGATGAACACAGAAAATTAAAACAACAGCAATAAGACAAACCACGACCTCCATAAGACAGCGTACAAAAAATGCTAGGTCCAGCAGGGTGTAGCCATGAGTGTAGGTGGCACACCGCAGCTAACGCGGGGAACACCTATCTGCACCACAGTATTTCCACCAATCAATGTCAACCTTTGCCACTCTGATGTCAGAATTTTAAACTTCAAGTTAAATTAAGAGATGAACTGTGTTCATTTTTCGGCAAATTTGGTGGATTATGTTGCTGTCATAGACAGCAACATCAGCTGTCATAGACAGCAACATTATCAACTGAATTGTTGGAAAGGGTACACCAGTTTCTTTGTTATTGACACAGGAAAAAATAGAATATTGACATCAGAGTGGTAAGGGTCCAAAGTCTAAAATCTAATGCTTTTGAGGAGACTTAATTAAGCAACCCCAGTCAAATCATTCACGAACAAACTAGAAATCGACTTAAAGGAAAAAACTTTTGAATTAGACTGAACAAGCCATACTACATACTACAACAAAAAACACTGAGACAATAACAAGACAATGCCTCGTAAAATGATGATGATGATGATGACGGTGATGATGATGATGATGATGCATACCTCCAGGTGCTTCTTGTAGTGGCTTAGTGCTGTTTAAAATAACCGCACTGTCGTTGTTGTATTTTGACTGGAAGGTCGCTGACGTGTATAATTTAATACATCTTAAATCTGGATGTCCGGAATTCTTATTCCGCGATCATCCTGTACTTTCCCGTCGATGACGTCATTGATAATGAATAATCAGTCACAAGAGATATTGTCATACTCATAGTTGTTTATTTATTGTTAATCATCTTTCACCAACAGATAATCAGTTAAAATTGTGAATCCAAGAAAGCCAATAAACTAGACACGAGTAATCATGGACAGTATCCTTTAACAGAAAGAAAATTTATATTAAATGCTAGGAAACTATTTATTTAATCTATTTCCGGGAGTGTATCTGTATTCGGTCTAGTCCGATTTCTCTGACTCCACCATATGCCGATTCTAATATACCGGGTGAGCATTAGCGTTCATAGATTCAAGATTCAAAATTATTTATTCAGTAGTAAAATATATATAAATTATGGATTCAACTAGGTTGTCCGCCGAAGGCAATGCCTATTCAACTATTGTATTGTCGGACATCCTTACACAGAATACAGTCGATAACAGCCGCTGTCGAAAACAGCCATCAGTTGACCCAAAACAGCCACCGGTATAGCGATAACAGCCACCGCTGTGTGTTGTATCTTGTGTCTAGTTATTTTATCATCTAAGATTATAATTATGTTTTTACTGTGAGAATTATATTATTTGATAATTTATTACTGCAGGGTTCGTACGCATGTATGGAAATTTAGGAAAGCCTTTTCCAGGGCTGGAAAAGGTATGGAAATTCCAATTTTGGGCCAACTGGTGTGGAAAATGTATGGAAAATTAAAATATCGGCAATCCTAGTTTTTCAGACTGCCATTTTTTTGTTTACGAATGAAATCTCGCGTTGCCGCCAGTCTCACGAGAATCTAATTCGATTGGGTCCCAGTCGCGTCTTACAATAGAAAACCGCCTATTACCGGGAACTAGGGTTGGGCGATATTGCTCAAGGCATGACGATATCAGTATCTCATTAAAATACCGCGGTATCACGATATATCGTCATTTGGGTGGGGTGTGGAGTTAGTGTGTAAACATAGAATAACATGTATTTCAAATTGGTGGTGTCTACAAGTTATTTTCATTAAATTTGTTGGATTGAAACCGTAAATTGAGATGCCATGATTGCCATTTCCGCATATTTAATCACAGGCCTTTGAATTTTCGTCCATCCATCCCTCTACCACATATTCCCGCTACTATATATATAAATATACACAAGGTGTGAAACCTTCATCTGTGGGCACCATTGTTAGGAAGCTGATTGGTTGGTTTGTTGTCAAAATCCGCTGACATCACGTTTCTGACTACAAACCAACCAATCAGCTTTCTGACAATGGTGCCCACAGATGAAGGTTTCATACCTTGTGTATATTATATATAGTAGGAGGGATATATGGTAGTGGGATGGATGGACGAAAATTCAAAGGCCTGTGATTTAATACATGAAATTCCACACTTTGACACCCTTCAATATACAGTTTAAAGCAACGAATGTAATGCAACTAACCGTATTCATCACAAATAAGACAAATAAAGGATTTTCTTCTGTTCTTGTGTTGTACTTTGTGTTATCTTTACCTCACGACAACTGTCAAAAGATCTAGCAAGGAATACGCATTAACTTCATTGTGCAGAAAGCAATTCCGCAGAGCGAAATCTGATTGGCCGCCGTATCATACTTGAGCCAATCAGAATTCACACTGCTGAATTCCGACAGCTGTTATCACGCCCGCCGCTAATTAATAAAATAACACTGCATGATTTTGAACGAGAACCAGCGTGAAGACTGGAAACAATTGTATCAGATTTTATTTGGTCTGTAATATTAAATACTAATTTGCCCCATTGTAGACCTATTCAAATTCGCTCACTACTTAGCGGGTTTATCCATTGATCTCAAGGCGTAGCCGGGATGTGTGAAATTAACCCAGTTAACTCTGCAGCCAAGACTGCCACAACGGATAGAAGACTGGAAATAATTAGGCCTAAATTCTTTATTTTAAGGATGTTTCTCAATTAGAATAAATCCGTAATGTTATATGTGGAATGAATTTTGATCTGATTCGTTTAAAAATGCTAAATATATTGTATAAAGTTACATAAAACGTATAACGGTAAAGCAAGAGATTAACTTCCCCCTCACCCACCGTTCCAAGCTGTGGTATTGATAAGGGATTAAGTGTGTGTGGTTTCCTATCGACCTCAAAAGTTTTAAAGTTAAAATCTTTCATGGTCAGAAGAATGTTTAACCATGCAGATCAATGACCAATGGATAAATAGCTTGACCTGTAGTAATGACGTCATCAGAATGGAATGTGGGTAGTGCAAATGGTATTCCCCACTGACTAATACTCAGAATGAGGCAAGAAAAAACATGGCGTCGTCTATTTGTGTAATTATGAAAAGTGAACAACAAAGGATTATTTTGTACTTTAAATCATTGTATTAGCGCAAACAAACCATGAATTAAATGAACACAGATTATTTTGGAGTTTATTAAGTTTTTATTACCTTAGACAAAGACTGGATTATTACTTAAAGACTATTACTGGACCGAATAGAGGTAAGAGTATGACATTTCGAACGTAATTATTTATATTATACTCACAGTTAAAAGTGCAATATCGTCCTGTCGGTATTGACGATATTTACGATTTTTCGAAATTATGATGATTTCGGTATCGCGATATTGACGATAATATCGAAAAATCGCCCAACCGTACCGGGAACATCTCGCGGTTATTGAGCAATACGTGTCTGAACATGTTCAATTACAACGCAATAAAAATTGAGCGAATTGGCAGTCGTCCTGTCAAATAGTACGGAGTGTGAGACGTTAAAACAATGAAATAATTTGCGAGATTGGCATTTTTTGTAATACAGTAAACATGGGAACGTGCAAGTATTCTAGTGTTTGGGAAACTAACGATAAATATAATGATTGGATTTTACCGGACAACACATCAAACTCGCGTGCCAAATTAGTGTTTGCAATAAGTCTTTTGACATCAGGAATATGGGTGAAATGGCTCTTGTTAACCACATGTCAGAAGAAAAACCCATGAGACACTGCCAGAAGTTCATCTAAAGCCAGTGCCGAAAGTTACAGATTTCTTTGGTTCAAGGTAAGAATATTTTACATTTTCACGTTGATAGTACCAGAATCATTTAGAAGCGTAGCAATTTTATATCGCCCAACCTTAGATGATCCCAAGTTTGCTCAGAGTCGCGGTAAAATATTATTACTGCCCGACAGCTCTATCGTATCGCGAGGTCTCTTATGTTGGCGCGTTATCGAGTGAAAATAATGAGAATTCCTCCTGTTGCTATGGTGATCATTTAGAAGCGTAGCAATTTTATGTCGCCCAGTGTTAGATGATCCCAACTTTGTGCTGAGTCATGGTAAAATATTATTGACTGCCCGACAGCTCTTTCGTATCGTGAGGCCTCTTATGTTGGCGCATTATCAAGTGAAAATAATAAGGATTCCTTCTGTTGCTATGGCGATATGATCAGCTATAGTAAATTTAAAATAAATTAGTATATGTGCAGGGTTTAACTTGTTATCTAAAGATGGGGTTGCTGGGGTGGGGGTGGCCCTCAGCAAATAAATGTGGGTGTCTCAAGCTCAACTTTGCATGATAGCTGTTGAATATTTTGAAAATGATTTGACTGGAAACTATTGCTGCAATAGTTTCCAGTCAAATATTTTCAAAATATTCAACAAAAAATGTGCTGCTGTAATGAAATTCATATCTGGTTTGCATCCTGAAAAACACTGAGCCACTCCTAGACAATATACGGTTCCAAGAGCCACTCAGACAATATGCTGTTCCCAATCTAGATTTTGGGGCTATATACCCTCAAAAAGTCCCTTTATAATGAGAAATTCTGTGTATGTGTGACACACTGTGTGTGTTTGTGTGTATGTTGATATTTCTGGCTATATTAGATTAAGATAACTCCTATGATCTTTTAATAGTGTGTTTTGATAGGATAGCTGTTGACTATTTTGAAAATAATTTGACTGGAAACATTTGCTGCTGTAATGAAATTCATATCTGTGTGTGCGCGCGCTGTGCTTTGATATTCTTGTGACAATTATTTATATATGCAGTTTGTTATTGTCCTCGGGTCTTCCACTACTGCGGTAGCTTCAGTTCCACAGTCAAAAGTGCGCACGCTGTGTTTTGATATTTTTGTTTTATAAAGTTTAATCAAGTTTATATATGATAAGATGATGAACTTAGTAACTGTGTTTGAACTGATTGAAAGTCCCTAAATGAGGTCTGGAAAATTTGAAATTAAGTCTGGAAAAGGTATGGAATTTAATTCTGCTGAAGGTGTATGAAACTCTGTACTGTCAATAATATTTGTAAATTGCAAAGTTTTAGGAATGGATGAATACAGGTTTTTTAAGCTCCACCCACACTTTACCAGTATTGGGATCGATCGATCCATGCACTCCCCGAATCTCAATTTCCTGAAAACCTTGAAAATTAATATATTAGAAGACCCTCGTGTCTGTTGTAACAAAAATAAGGGAGATAAATCCTGGTGGTTTATTTCAATTGTCGCTAAACCTATCGGGAGTAATCTCCCTTATTATTGATACATTGAAATGACAGCGGTTTCTAGTTGGTAATTAAAATGTGTTCATCTTTGTACTTTGTAGATGCATAATCTCACTATGTACATCACATATATGGCTATGACATGAGATGTGGTGTTTATTATTGCTCAATGCTGTGAATTTGCGTAAAAATAGGTGATATGAGATGCGGGTTACGAATGTTAGTATAATGAATTGGCATGCAGAAGTCGAAACCACGTAGGCCTACTGATCCGGTGTATCAGAAGTACATATATTACAGTTACATTTTCTCACGTATACACATTTTCAAGCTCACACGCGAACACGTAGGCACCGGCACATGAATTATTATAAATATTTTTACAAAATGTGATGCAGTGTCTGTTCATCTTATAAGCAGAGGCCTATATATTGCTATATATACGTGTTTATTATTTTTGAGAGAGGGGGGGGTGGATTTTCAACAAACTATATTAATAGTAGGAACCTTTGCGTTGCGTATGCTAATTCTTATTGAAAGTCACATGGAAATGTTTTTTTGAGAACCAACAACCACCCAAGTGTTCCACTAAATTTAACAGGGTTCGTACGCATGTAAGGAAGTCTGGAAAAAGTATGGAAAATTAGGAAAGCCTTTTCCAGGACTGGAAAAAGTATGGAAATTCAAATTTTGGGCCAACTGGTATGGAAAATTAAAATATCGGCAATCCTAATTCTTCTGACCGCCATCTTTTTGTTTACGAAGGAAATCTCACGTTTCCACCAGTCTTGCCAGAATCTAATTCGATTGGGTCCCGGTCTCGTCTTGCAATAGAAAACCGCCTATTACAGGGAACATCTTGCGGTTGTTGAGCAATACATGTCTGAACATGTTCAAGTGCAACGCAAAAAAAATTAGTGAATTGGCAGTCGTCTGTCAAATAGTGTAGAGCGTTAGAAGCCGAAACAATGAAATAATTTGCGAGATTGCCGTTTTTTGTAATACAGTAAAGATGGGAAAGTGCAAATATTCTAGTGTTTGGGAAACTAATGATACATATACGGATTGAATTTTACCGGACAACACATCAAACTCGCGTGGCAAATGTAGTGTTTGTAATAAGTCGTTTGACATCAGGAATATGGGCGAAGCGGTTCTTGTTAGCCACATGCCGGGGGAAAAACATGAGCCACTGACTGAAGTTCGTATAAATCCAGCGCCGAAAGTTACGAATTTCTTTGGTTCAAGGTAAGAATATTTTACATTTTCACATTTGATAGTACCAGACTCATTTAGAAGCGTAACAATTTTATATCGCCCAACGTTAGATGATCCTAACTCTAACTTGTGTTGGCTCGTCATCGAGTGAAAATAATGAATTCCTGTTGCTATGGTGATCATTTAGAAGCGTAGCAATTTTATGTCGCCCAGTGTTAGATGATCCCAACTTTGCGCTGAGTTCTCCTGACCTGCAAATGCACATTTTCTATAACATTTTCTATTTACACTTAAACCCTTTGTTTTATCATGTCATGATGTATGTATGCAGTAGTCCTGAGAAATGTCCATTTGCAGATCAAGAAAAGACTATTTTTGAAGATTTATCACACTAATAACTGGCTTGGTCACCATGTCAGTCATTCCAGTGGTAAATTTTCAAAAAAGTCTTCTGACCTGCAAATGCACATTTTCTACATTTGTATTTACACTTAAACCCTTTGTTTTATCATGTCATGATGTATGTATGCAGTGGTCCTGAGAAATGTCCATTTGCAGATAAAAAAATACTATTTTTGAAGATTTATCGGTGTAATGACTGGCCTGGTCACTATGTCAGTGTTTCCAATGGTAAATTTTCAAAAAAAATTCATTTAAATTTTTTTTATGTCTTTCCTGAGTGCTATCCATCCATATCAACATTAAAATTGCCATGATTGTATCCAGTTATTTTAAATGTCATATCAACAAAGAGTGCTGTATATCTTTCTATCTGTGATGAGTGCTATCTGATGATAAGTTAGTTGATTATTTATTTTGATATGTTGTTTTACAAAGTGTAATAAAGTTTATATATGATAATATGATGAACTTAGTAACTGTGTTTGTTTTTTGTCTGATTGAAAGTCATAAATTAGGTCTGGAAAATTTGAAATTGAGTCTTGAAAAAGTATGGAATTTAATTCTGCTGAAGGTGTATGAACCCTGTTTAAGAACAGCCAGAATTCGTCATATGTCATAGAATCATGTTGCTGCCTCACGTAAACACGTTTTAGTGGTCCACCATTAGGTAGCTGGCCCTATACAGTTAGTTAATTAACCGCCAATACGCGGGAATTCATCTGTGAATGGGTTAAGAACCACCATCATCATACATCATCATATCTCTTAGTGAAAGTCGCTGCTGCCTCGCATTAACTTAAGTGGTACTCCTCAGACAAATGGTTTTATTTTTAGAAGCCGCAGGTACTATTTCACATGTTTTTTTAACCACCATCAGGAAACCTCAAGTGGTTCACCATAGATATAGTAGATGGTGCTATGCATTAGGCTAATTATTCACTAATATTTATAAAAAAAACCCAACAACCCCATCACCATCATACAGATGAACGGGTCTTTTACAACCACCTTCAACAATGGTTATTCAGTTTGAACCACCGCAACGCATGCGTTAAATGTTGTTGGCATTCCTTGGGAGAAAGGTTTCAAAATTTTAATTTTTGGCGTAACAAAAACAATGGGGATTATTTAATTGTTAGCAACCACAGTGTTGTATCAACTAGGCCAGGAGATTTAATTGCAGGAAACCATTACAATGGGCTGAATATCCTTGACAAATACAATGAACATTGCTCTAGCCAGTCAGCTATCAGAAACGTCTTCAGCAAATAGAAACGCACGTGCACTTGCTGGATGTCCACTGGCCTTAGATTGCTGATCAGTCTGTATTAGTCTTTCAAGCCAAACAGACACAAACTTGTAAGATTCAAATTCTCTTTCAAGTTTTTCAAATTTATTTTCCTCATTTAAAATTCCGTGCAGTACAATCGCATACATTCCAAATCTACCTTTTTTGATGAAATCGATTCAATTGTTTAATCGATCTTTTTCAAACATTGTAGATTCACATTTCCGTAGTATGTCTTTAATTACCTAATTTACAGATAAAATATGTTTAGTTACTCAACTATTGACCTCATAATCAATTACATCACATATAGGTTGATGTCACCAGTCACTATTATAATTGACAGACAATACTAACAACTCTCATAGTAGTGTGTCAGTAAGTATTAGTTGTGTCTACAATTTAATAAACATTCTGTTGATTGTTTTGAGGGGAAGTTTGTTTCAAAGTATTCACCAAGTTAGCTGTATAGTTACCATGAAATTGAGATTCTGGGACAAAGCTTGGAGCATAGCTTAGCTAGAGATGGGTGGGGAATAACTAAAAGTGGATTCATCCATTGTGATATAAGTACTGTAATATTTCTCAAGTGAATTTGTCAAAAAGCAGATTGAGTTTTTGTTTTATATCCATTCATTCGTTCCATTTCCAGACCAAGAAGAATATTTTGGAAAATTTACCCCTGAAATTACAAGCTCGATAACCGAGCCAGTCATTCAGTGTTAAGTTTCTAAAAACAATACTCCTTTGGTCTGCAAATGTACAGTATCTCTGCCAAAATATCAGTATTTGTATGACAACACTCATTGGTAACATCTTTCCAGCTTGCAACAATTTCAGGGTTCATACACCTTGGGCACAATAAAATTCCATACTTTTTCCAAACATATATTTCAAAATTCCAGACCCACTATAATAATTAGTGACTAATGACCCAATATTTATAAATATCTTAACACCCTCCTTCCACCCCACCCACAAACCCCACTACAAAAACAAAGAATTGAATATCTTACATTGGTGTGGCTTACCTAGTTGAGCAACCCTCTCCAGCCCACCCACCACCACCTTGAAAGTAATGGCTTCAAGTCATATTATTTTCAAAATATTTAAAAGAATATGCTTTAATTTGTAAAGAATTCCACCTGTATCAAAGAACTACCGTCTTAATTGCCCCAAAAACAACAGGGGTTGAAATGTTTATAAAATTGTACCTGTGACGGGTAGATTTTTTTGTAACCGTTACCAAATATTTGTACTGGTACAAGCAGCGTACATTTCTAATATAAAACAATAACCCGCAAGTCCGCCACAATAAAAAGCGTAATCAGCTCTAAGGCATTTAAGTAGATAGCTTGACCCTTCTTAACTTGTACGCTTTAAACTGACAATTTATTGCAAATGCGATTTACTTGAAAATAAGAGTTACTACGCACCGGTTTTCCTGAGATATAGTCCTGTTTTCTCGGTCGCTCCAAAGCAATGAACCACTTAAATATCGGGTGGTATTACTGTCAGAACCTAACAATAATAATATATTGGGTCATATAACCCGTCAAAGTGGGCGCTAACATATTGCTTTACTGCGGTTAAAAGCGGCACAGTGACTAGATTTTTCGTTTGCCATTAGCCATCAATATTAATCGCGAGAGTCGCACAGAGATTGGTTGAAATAAGTCATGTGATTAATTCGTTATGAATGACAACGAGGCACAATTTTACTACGATAGTAATTTTCATTCATGCCTATTGAAATCAGATATCCCGCGAGCCAATCAGAAACTACGAGTGTACATTATCGATTGTTATTAACTACGACGGTGCAGTCACGCAAGACATTTCTCATTACCAGTGTATTAGCAGACCCCCCTCTAGGCTGATTCGTGACATAATTTTTATTGTTGAAATTAGTAACCAGGATTGTGGCATTCTGTAAGCGTTTATTTACGAGAATCCAGTTGGATTCCCGTATTTTCCAATTTCGGGAATATTACGAGAATCCCGTCGAATTTCGAGGCCTGACTTATTGTGTGTCATGGACAAATACACACTAGCGAGGATCTATGAATGTAACAGTTTAATTTAACAGATACATTCTTAAACAGCTGTCTCTACAAGCCATCTGAAACTCAAGGAGAATATACTGTGAGACTCACTCAACAAGGCATGTCTTCTTATGTTATATCGGGATCCAATCGCGTATATAAAATAATACATCGGGAACATGCCAGCCGATGGTTGCACGTACTTGCATGCAACGGTTTATAATTGTCCGTTGTTGATGCATAACGTGTAGCGAGACTAGTTCCCGGCCTATATAGTAATGCTAGCGGAAATACAACGGAAGTTTGTCTCTGACACATGCGCGCTGTCGCTTATTTATAGAATTTGACAGACAGATGTTATCGATCTTTTAGATGTTTGAAAATGCTAAATTCCGTTATAAATAGCATGCTTCATATCAAAAAGTTGTTGAAACTTTTCTGTTTTCCACTATCAGAGATAACTACCGTTCTGGGATTTGTCACTTACACTTAATTTTGATGGCTGGAAGCATATCATTAAAGCCACAAGAACCACCAGCAGGCAGCATAATGATGCAATATACAGCCAGTGTTGCCCACAACACCTGATTTTTGGGGGTCCAAAGCACCCCACACCCTCAGATTTGGGGGTCCCACTGTAAAATCTGGGTGTCCCATGGGGTCCTCATCTGAAATATGGGGGTCCCATAACATGTTGAAAGCACTAGTTATGACATTGTGTAAATACTGTTAATGTATATATAGAGAATATTAACTATGCATAGTTTATTAACCTTTAGCACTTAACACTTTTGGCCACTATTGTAGATCACCAAAATACCTATTTTGAAAGTTTAACACTGGAATGACTGGCTCTAAACAGTGCCAGTCATTCCAGTGGTAAATTTTCACAAATATGTGTTCTGTGATCTACAATGGTGGCTAAAATTGATCTATTGAAATGGCCATTGTATATTTAACTAATAACATTTGAACTGCATGTCAATAAACAATAACTTAAAGCACTGTACTTGTTTGTTGTCTGATAAACCAACCTACATTGACAACCTTGTATGATTAACATTTCCAAAGACCACTACATTAGTAATTAGCAAAGACCACTGCATTAGTTTTTCTATAAAACCCTAACTTGACTTTGAAAAATTACGAGTATCTGGGGCGAGTTTGCTCAAGGACGACTGAACCTACTTCGATACAACGCGCGCATATTTTTTATAATGTAACTGGAATGACTAAATATAGTGGAATACATAGGCTAAGATCAGACAAAACAATAATCTATCAAAAATAATCTGTATAAATCAGATTAAAATGCGTAATTAGTGGAAATATATCAGCAGAAAACCGGATATGTCTAATTCATAGGGAATAACTATGTAACGCGTTTGCTTATTGGTTGAAGCATAGATACCGCATTAGCGTGTATCCAATAAGGACGCTTGTATCGGGGAGCTTTGGACTATACGCTGTTTGGAAAAAAATCAATATTTTAGCGTATGCCTACCTGTAGATCGACGATATCGTTGAACATCGCTGCTGGGATGAGCTTTTTAGTTGAGAAATTGGGAACACAACGATCGAGTATTGTTAAACATTATAAACGCTAATCCATCAGTCAATCAATCATCCGCTATTGCTAAATAAAAGACGGCTTATAGCGCGTATAGATACCGTTATTCAAACAGCAATACAAAGACACCACCGCTAATCTGTCAAATGACCATTCAAATGTAAAAGATATCACAATATCTTCCATATATTCCTTCATCCATTTAGATATTTTGATAAGTAAATAGAAAAAAATATTTTGCCTGTACGTCGTTGCTGCTTTAGTCAAGTAGGCATGCGCAAATTAATTTCAAAATATTCAGCATATTAGTGATAACAACTTTGTGATATGTCCAATGTTCTGAGCTGTGAAAGAGTTAAGACGCCCAGACACGTTTGTATATGCTTGATCAGTTGTATTGGATTTCTCAAGCGTTAGTTCCTCTAGAGGGAGATTCCGCTGTTATCCAATCAAATACTGACGTTTAGCACAACAGACAGAAACATGGCGGGTATTTTTGCAACTTTTAGGCCAAACAAGGCGACTAACATCGGGCTTGTAAATTAATTATTTGTAAAAATTAGATCAAATGGAATACTAAGGATGATTTGGGAATTGTGTTTACAATTAAATGCGGTGGTTGAATCTGATTTATGGGCATTAACAACTTTGAGTTGTGCAAGAAAACATACAACAAATCATAGTCTTAAACAACGCAGTAAGTTCGTTTTTATTTAACACACAATACATTAGGTACATTTTTTAAAGTAAAAACATGCACAAATAAATATACACACACGATAATATAATCGATAATTAAGCACACGCAAAGTTACCAGTTTCCATTACACTTTTTCACTGCGTCCCTCGTGCGTCCTCGGGGATGCAGAGGGTTAATCTTTATGCGTCCCTCTGCCATTTTTATGCGTATATACGCGCAAAAGGACGCAAAAGGGCAACTCTGTATACAGCCTCAGTAGGGAGGATCAGACATGTATCTTCAGATGAGGACTGGTCACAATCATCTCAATGCACATCTTCACTGTCTCAAGATTACAGATTCTGCACTTTGTGAGTGTCAGCAGGCAGAAGAAACAGCAGAGCATCTCTTGCAGCACTGCCAGCGATATGAACAGGCTAGAAGAAGCTTCTGGCCTATTGAAGTATCTTTTGAAGAGAAGATCAGAGGAGACAGAGACAGTTTGGTGACCACTTCAGCTTTCATGCACCAAATAAGGAAAACGGTCTAAGATTACTGTCATGAGAAAGATGAACGCAAGAAGAAGAATTTTGTTGTCAGTATTTTGTCCCGGGTTTCCTGTTTAGTGTTATTCCATAATTGAGTGGCTGTAATTGATATTCTATGTCTTCCCATGTCTGTGCATGTGTATTTTTCATGTAGTCTGTCTGCTTCTAGTGTTATGTTGGTGTATGTTAATATTGTTCACAAAGAAGGGGGCTATAGATTTGGGTAGGGTGTTGTGATGGAAATTTTTCACGATAGTTAACATTTGGGATTTACCTATGTCAGTAAGTTTGAGTAGTTTTTCTTGTTTAAACATATCTTAGCCTTCTGCTGGTCGAGAAAATATTTTAATGCTCTTTTTTTGGAGGCTTTGAATTTTAGATATTTTGTTTTTGTAGGTGTTAGTCCAAACAGCATTGCAGTATGTGATGTGTGGAAGGATTAAGGTGCCGTACAGTGTTTTATCCGTGTCATGTGTCATATATGGTTTTAATCTTTGGATGACACCTATTCCTCTTGCTACTTTCGCAGTAACTGTCTCAATTTGTTTGGCCCAGGTCAGATTTTTGTCTAAATATACTCTTCAATTTCTTTTTTGTTGATATAAATTTTCGGAATATCTCCTGTTTTTGGAGGCGAGAGGTGGAGTGTTCACAAATGTGATAGCTAAATGAGACGGTATACGCTTTAGCCAACAAGGTGAAATATCTGAGATGTTTCTGAAGGCTAACTATTATTAGTCAATGGGTACTCAGTAAATGCGGATCAGATCTAAACATTAGATATCTATGGATCTAAAGTACACCCCTAATATCACGTGCTTTGTACATTTTCACAAAGACGACATGAAATGCCAAATTTTTGGATTAATTTTGATGTAATTAACGATGATTATAACAGAGTACGCAATATTTAGGTTGTCCAATGTAATAATTTCACTCCCTCAGTGATGGACAGGGTATACATTAAGCCAAGGTGTAAAACGTAAAAAAATCTAGACTGGGAAATCTTCATCTGGATTTAAAGTTTTTGTTGAAATTTACCAATTAGAAGTCATATTTAGTTAAAACTTATATGAAAACTCATAGCGAAGCCGACAAGTCTATATAAGCCAAACCGTGCAATCCAACTCAATCCAGGACCAATTCGCCCAGTGAATTCAGATACCATAAAATAGGCTATACGATATATCCAAATATCGTGATTTTCTCACCACGATATATCGCGATACCTCCTAGGACAATATCGTGCAAGCCTAGTGTCTAGTGACATCAGCGCCGCACCACTGCTATAGGGATGACAGGAGGTGCGAGGCCAATAGATGTGGGTACATATTTTAAGGAAGTATATGTATATGATAATAGCAACGGAACCGCTGAAGCTATTCCAATGATTCTTGAACCGCCAAGTAGGTGGCGACTTCAGGATTAATATGGTATAATGGATGTTAAAATCGGACAAGGCATTCAAAAGTCCGGAATATTTAAATATTGATCATCTAACATGCGATCTGAGAATATTTTATCCTTTTTTTGTAAAATTCAGCATGAGATGGTTTTGTGTCGCAGACTCTGTCTTTGGAAATACTTTGTGTATCAGCATGAAACTGGAGTGTGCTTAAAGGTGAAAGAACTGGCTATTTGCTTCACTCATAATTTTATGCACATGAATATTGCCTGAGATATAAACAAATGAATTAACATTTTGACATAAAGTCAGGGAATTTCCTTGGTTAATCAACATTGCTCCACAAGCTGTAGTAATTACAATACGTAAGATATTTTGATTAAACTTTCCCAGTAATGAGATAATACTATACAGCATCGGCACAGCCAATTCTGTCATTGTGGCTCTAAGACTTATTTTGATATGGGGTGATGGATGGAGCGCATCTTGAAATTTTAGTTTGGAATTCTGCTGACTTAGTTGTCCCGCAGAGTGTATCTTTTGAAGCACCGGCGATTCGAACATCCCTAGCATCGGGTAAATCTTCGAATTTGCAGCTACAATGTGCATGTACAGGTAAACTTTCCCAGTGGTCATCTCGTTTCAGTTGTGCCAGTGGCCAATAACTGCAGGTGAGCAATACAGGCCCATTGTGCCTCTTGTTTATCTTTACCTACAATGCCAATTCAAACAGGTACTAGTGACTACATATGGTATAAATTCCAATAACCGTTTGCTTTTCCAGTACACGCAAAACACTTAAATTCATTTTCAATACCACATTTACACGTATTCAAAAGGAAACCGAAAGATCTTGACTTAAATAAAAATTTAGGCTGAAATTTGCTGCAACTATAAATTAAGTTCTGCGTTATGTCATTACTGTTGGTGACAAACTCTCATTTGCTCAAATCATAAACATTGACATCATTTCAATGCCACGCTATAATAGAAATTACGAGATTACATCACCCTCAAAAATGCATGACACAATTTTCAGAATCCATCTCTAGATCAGGTAGCGTATATCTCTAAGAGCTAGATGTTTATTTTAGGGTGTATTTTTATTTTAACCCTTACTACTCTGATGTCAACATTTAAAATTTTCAAATTAAATTAAAAGATGAACTGCTGGTAATTTTTCAACAAATTTTGTGGAAGATACGACAGTAACATCGTCCACAAAAATTCTTGAAAAATGTGCACCAGTTTGTCTGCTATTGACGTAGTAAAAGATAGAACATTGACATCAGAGTTGTAAGGGTTAATGCATGTTTTATTTCAATGAGTGTTTGCTAGTTATTAAGTTGACGGCATTTGTTGAACAAAATTCCCCGCTCTTACATGAAATTGGTGATTATGTTCTTACTAGAAAACCGATCATTCGATGATCTTATGAGAGAAAACTGAATTTAACGTATCTGAAATCTGGATTAGTGGGTCACATTTTTCATCAAACAACTAATCAGTTGATGGCACCTTGTACTCCTTGACTGTGTCCCAGAACATCTGTTCAACTTAAAGTTTGCTGCTAAGGATTTGGAGAGAAATGCCAAGAAGTCAGAAAAGGCTGAGAGAGATGAAAAGGTTAAACTTAAAAAGGTAAGTTTATTATGAATTACATAATGCAGGTTGCTTTTTCCACAAATATGCAGATTTCGGAATGGCTGATCTTGGCTTATGGAGACATAGCACTCACTGAACATCAGCATCTGATCGTATTTTGATATTCGTCTTGACATCGTATATATACATCTATATAATGAAAAGGCTCTTCAAATTTTCTTAGCGTTAGATATCTTAGCGCTTACCACTCTGATATTAAAATTAAAAGATGAACTGGTGCTCATTTTTCAACAAATTTGGTGGAAGATGTTACTGTCAACATCATCCACCAAAATTGTTGAAAAATGTATACCAGTTTATTTGCTAAATTGACACAGTAAAAGATAGAATATTCATATCAGAGTAGTAAGGGTTAACCCTTTAAAATTTATATTTTCTCATACTAACCTATCTGGTTCCAAATTTTCTGCTTCACCAGAAACCACACCACCCGAGGATTGGTCCGGATTAGAAACTGCTCTTTTGGCTCTGGAAAAACAGATCTTGTATGGAATAAATAAATGTAAAACAACATATAATCCATTTCATAGTAACAATATGGCGAGGACACCACTTAACCCTTACCCCTCAGCTGTCAAGATTTAAAATTTTTAAATTAAAATAATGTTCATTTTTCAACAAATTTTGTGGGAGATGGTGCTGTCGTAGACAGCAACATCATCCACCAAAATTGTTGAAAAATGTATACGAGTTTCTTTGTTATTGACACAGTAAAAAATAGACTATTGACATCAGAGAGGTAAAGGTTAAATAATTCCTTACCGTAATATATTGTATATTGCATAAGTTGAAACGTTAATAAATGCAATATCAGAGGTCGCAACTGTATTGCAATGTGTTTTCTCTGATGTTTAAGCATATTTTGTTTTATAATTATATAATTTGCATTCTGTCATCATAATGTTATTTACATGTAGGCTATTCAGAAAGGCAATATGGATGGAGCCAAAATACATGCAGAGAATTCTATACGACAGAAAAATCAGGCATTGAACTATCGACGTATGGCCGCTCGTATTGATGCAGTTTCAGCAAGAGTACAGACAGCAGTTACAATGAAACAGGTGAGAGCTTATCACAATGTGGATCCCATCTTAACTATTTTGCACTGAAATCGCTATCCCAAAGGATATCATGAAAATATGTTCTTGATTATTTTGAAAGCTAATTTCTTATCTTTCTTTCTGGTTAACCCCTTAATGGTCAATATTTTTTTAGAAAATTCAAATTTTGTTTAGTGAATGCCCATTTTAAGGTGTAGAGAAGACGTTTTTTGAAATTTTATCACTGGAATGACTGCCGCCTGGTATTGAGGTAGTCATTTAAGTGATAATGTTTCAAAAATGTCTTTTCTTCCCATGCAAATGGTCATTCCTAAAGGTGACAGCATAGGCCAGTTTGTGTCGCTTTGACTTGTAAAGGGTTAAATATATTTCCAGATGTTCTACGCAGTGTTCTTTATAATGTCTAATGGCTGGCCAGCTGTAGGGCTGCTGAATTGCTGATTCACAGACATGTGGCTTGAAAAACTGTTATTAGCCAAATCTGGAGTGGATAAGCCACATAGTTTCTTTCTATATTATCAATTAATATTTTGAAGGTAGTTTTCATGGAAGATGTTGATTGTTGGTCGTTGGATAAGACCCAGTGATTCACGTCCATGGAACAGAATGGAAAATATAACGTTTAAATATATAATACAAGAAGTCCATAATAGATAATACTATTTATTACTACATGTATTATGGGTTTCTGATAATATTTGCCGCAATGTGTGAGAGAGATATGGGTGTCAGGTGACATCAACAAAGGCGCAGAGACTGTTTGCTGCTATGACAGCACCTCCCATCTCATGATGCTGGTCTTGCAAAGGAGAGTGGTTGCTATTCTATATTTCCGACTTATTTGCAATAAGCAAGATGCGGAGCCTCATCCGGAGCCAGGAGGAGAAGAGCTGTCTGCAATTGATGAATCCAGTTTCAATCATGTTCCAATCACGATGTCATAATCAATTACATCACATGTAGGCTGATGTCATAATCAATTATGTCATGAATGACGCGATATACAGCAGTCTGTCACAAATGCTTAATAGTCCATCAAGTTGTACGAATTGTAGGTCTTTACTATTTAATAAACATTCACTCCAATTTTAACACAATGAGGGAGCTTGCCATGCAAGGTGATTTCCAACGTTGGCCATGTTGTCCGTAATCCGGATAAAAGAGTGAATCCAGATCGTATCAAATTCAGCATCTTTGAATATCTCAGGAACTACTGGTCCGACTTGGCTCAAAGAAAGGGTGTGCCCTTACACTATGGCCACTTTGAAAGGTATCCACAACTTTGGGTGTGATCCGAAGGAATCTGGAAAATTCAAAAACTTACTTTTTGACAAAAGCGGGTGGCTGATGATCTGCAATCTCTGATTTCTCTTGCTTATGCATTTTGTATACTACAATGTTTCCAAAACAGCATAGACATGCAGGATGCTGTTGAATATTTAGAACATAATTGGATTGGGACACATTAGACAGCGGTATGCTCAAAATAGTCAACAAAACAATTTTTGTTACATGTAACTGAGAACTACGAATAAAATGCAAATCTTAACATAACCCTTTCGCTGATAAATTCCTTGTATCTCAATTTCATTGCAACGATACAGGAAAGCAGCTCCATATTTTGAAATCAATATGACTGGAAGTCATTGCTGCCTTAGTCATATTAATTTCAAAATATTCAGCAAACTATACTTCACCGTGAAAGGAATTTACTTTTTCAGGGATTTGCCGTTGAAAGAGTTAGGTTTTCTACCATATAAAGCCAGCTGGTAAAGCAGAGCTTGGTCGTAAACTGTTTTATTAGTGTTTCTAAGTATCATGATACACAGTTAAGTGTATCGTGTATCGCGATGCATGATAAATCATTGCAGCCCTATCAGCTGCACTGTCCATATATGTTTGTCTGTTTCCTTCTTTATCAGGTTACCAATTCAATGGCTGGAGTTGTCAAATCTATGGAATCAGCAATGAAGTCAATGAATTTAGAAAAGGTTTGTATGTTATTCAATTTATCATTAGCCTAAAATTATGTACCGTTAGTCGGAGTCCTGTTTTCTTGTTTTGAACACACATATTGGCATGCCATATGGGGTATGGCATGTGTATTGGTAGTCAAGTTATACAGTGTATCAAAGACATGTTTGTATGATACACCTTTTATGATTCATTAAGCATTAAATGTCTGCCAGCTAAATTCCTGCTAACTAAATTTTTCGTGGGGGTTAGCTCTGGATATGCTGAATATTTTGAAAACAATTTGACTGAAAGTTGTTGGTGTTTCAAAATATTCAATAGGTCTGGAGTTATAATCCCATTGAAATTATTGTCTAGTGGCTTGCAGCACAGTTAAAGATCAGCTCAAAGTTTGGAATGAAGATGTGTCATGTATCCAAACTGAAAAGCATTTCATCATTCACCCCAGATCCCACTTCTTATTCTGTAATTTTACAAACCGCTTCTACATTTAGTTATAGCTCAGTATGGGTGCCTCATATACTAAAGATGTAACTTGTATTAATGTAACATACCATTCATGGTTCTTTCAACATTGATGCAAAATTGTTCTGTTTTTTGGACAATGTTGTCTTACGTGATAGCATAGATTATCATCACTGAAGCTCTAGTTAAAATCATTTAATGGCTGAGCTGAACACAAAACCGTATCAGTAGTCGTCAGGGGTAGAAATAAGAATTTTGTGCTACATGCACAGACTCCCATAGAATGCATCTAACATTTGGATTTTGCCTGCACAGCAAAAAATCTACATGCACATAAATTAACCCTTTCACCAGTGAATTCCCTATGTCTCAGTTTCAACACAACCATACAGGAAAACTGTTGAATATTTTGAAATTAATTTGACTAGAAGCCATTGGTGCCTTAGGCAGCAATGTCGTCCAGTCAAATTAATTTCAAAATATTCAATGGAATAAGTTTTATATCGTAAAGAATTTCCTTTTATCAGGGATTTGTCGGTGAGAGAGGTAACATTATAGCTTATCTGCTAGAAATGTGCATGCACCGTATTCACCCAGTATTACAAATTAACCTGCACCAGCTACCTTTTAACTGCATTATTTCGACCCCTTGATAGTGGTCTTAAGGAATAAATTTATCACTGTAATGACAGGCTTAATAACTAAGTCAGACATTCCAGTGATGAATGGTTAAACATGGTAAAGATTACTATCTTCTTGTTTTGTAAATGTATATTCATTAACCCTTTAATGGTCAACTTTGGTCAAGGAAATTTAAGTATCTGCCTATTGAATGTCCATTTACAGGCCAAGAGAATACAATTTAAAAAATTTATCACTCGAATGACTGGCTCCGTTACCGAGGCAGTTATTTCAATGGTAAATTTTCAAAAAATTGTATTTTGTTGGCCTGTAAATGGACATGCCACAAGACCATAGCAGAGGCGGGTTTTGGTTGGCTTGACTGTTAAAGGGTTAAGCAGGAATTTAGATTTCCATGTCCAGTCTTGACCAGTAACACTTTCACCGACAAATCCCGGATAAAGTAAATTCTTTATTATATAAAGTTTATTCTGTTGAATAGTTTGAAATTAATTTGACTGAAAGTCATTGCTGCCTACGACCAGGGTTGTTTGATTTAAATCAAATGATTAAAATCAGTGATTTAAATCATGATTAAAATCAGTCCAAAAAAATCAAAAAAATCATGATGCGATTTTTTTAAAAGTCAGTGTTTTTTTAATAAAATCATCATATTGTATTACTTGCTTTATTTCATCTGTATACACCCAATAACCTTTAAAAACTGTTGTTTTGACCTTGCCTCACAGTTGTTTTATAGGTGTTGCTTCTGTCCCTGATACTATAACCCCATTATCCCCATTTACTGCCCAGACTTTGCTAGATTATCAAAACATTCAGGCTAACTCCTTTCTCTGACTTTGATAAACAATGTATGTAAACTGATGGACATTGATGGATAAAAAAACATAGACAGCACTCGTGTAAGAGAGATCTGGTTTACATGCAGCCAGGTTAAGAAAACACATTGAATCCCACAGTACATATAAGCAAATAGAATGTTTCTTAACTCATCATTTGTTCAAAATAAGTTAAGATGCCTGGAAGAAAGCAAGATCGCATTTGGATGTACTTTGATAAGGATGTTGAGATTGGTAAATCTGGTTGTAAGGCTAAGTGTAAAGAATGTGGCAAATCTATGCAAGGCATAGTAGCACGTATGAAGCAGCATCATAGTGAATGTAAGACTGATACACAAGATACACCAGCAATAACAGTCTCTACGCCTAGGAAGCGCCCTGCCCCAGAGGCAGGGGAGTCATCACCGTTGTGTACGCCTACCAAGAGAACCAAAATCAGTGCAGGTAAGAGAATATAATATTTTGTGAATAAAAGTTTAACTGACAAACAGACTGATAATCTGACCGACAGACCACACACTAACTCAGCCTAACTCTTGACCAAGTAATTAAAACTGATTAATAGCTAATCCTTCAGTTACAGTCTATATGTTTTCTACAGTTAAATAATTTTGCAAACAAATACACTGCCTTATTTAAAAATAAATTAAATAAACAAGGCAATCAAAGGGTTACCACCTTAGTTAGTCTATTACTGTGAGATCTTTATAGGACAGCAGTGTTGTTCAAGAGCAGACCCCTTTATTGATTGTGTGAGGTGATAACACCTGTGGTGTTACATAACAGTTAAGCAGTCAGGTAGTTAATTGGCTTAATTTGGACACATTAACCTTATCACTGCATAGTACTGTAATTTTAATCCCAAATTCCTAAAAAGATTTATGTCAGAAAACTATAGTGAGACTCATCTAAAAACTACTAAATATTTTGAAAACAATTTGACTGAAACTTCTTGGTGAGTAAATCACCAACAACTTTCAGTCAAATTGTTTTCACACTATTTAGCAGGTTTTGAGTAATGCAGCTTGAAACTATTCTCAAGTAGCTCAGAGCAGTCAGCCAGTTAACCCTTAGCACACTAATGTCAACATTATCCCACATGTGTCTACCTTTCCTGGCTGAAACAGTAATATTGCTAAATTAATAACTAAAAAAATTTACTTGAATATTTTGAAAACAATTTGACTGAAACTTCTTGGTGAATAAATCACCAACAACTTTGAGTTATATTGTTTTCACACTATTTAGCAGGTTTTGAGTAATGCAGCTTGAAACTATTCTCAAGTAGCTCAGAGCAGTCAGCCAGTTAACCCTTAGCACACTAATGTCAACATTATCCCACATGTGTCTACCTTTCCTGGCTGATACAGTAATATTTTATTTTGCAGGTCTAGACCACTATGTTTTGAGAACATCCCAAATTGAGAAAGACGCCATCGATGAGCAAGTCAGTCGCTACGTGTACGCTACTAACACACCATTCTCTGCAGTCACACATCCAGAGTTCATTAAACTAGTCCAGATGCTGAGACCAGGCTACTGCCCACCAAGTCGGTATGAAGTAGCCGGTAGTTTACTGGACAAGGTTCAGCAGTCACTGCAGGATGAGTGTAAAGAAAGGCTTGAAGGCAAGACTGTCTCCATGTGTTTAGATGGTTGGAGTAATATACATAATGAACCTGTAGTTTGTGTCTCTGTAACCACTTCGGATGGTGATTCCTATCTTACTGAGACTGTGGATACGTCAGGCCACAGTCACACTGCTGAGTACATGAAACAGGTTGCTAGTAGTGCTATTAAACATTGCGAAGAACAGTTTAAATGTAACATAGGTAGCATTGTAACTGACAATGCGGCTAACATGCGTAAGATGCGTGAAGAACTGAAGAAAGACCACAAAGACATTATTGCCCATGGATGTTCAGCCCACCTCATGAACCTACTTGCTCATGACATAGAGATCAAGGGTGTTAAGGAACACGTCACACAGATTGTGAAGTACTTTCGCAATACACATTTACCAGCAGCATGGTACAAGGCAGAGGGAGGCAAGCGACTCGTCCTACCACAAGATGTCCGCTGGAATACGCTAGCTGACTGCCTTCAGTGCTACCTGGATAACTGGTCCATCATTTTGAAAGTGTGTGAGGAAAATAGGGATAGTATAGACACAAATGTGGCTAGTAAAGTGCAAAATATTGGGATAAAGAGACAAGCAGAGGACTATTTGAGGCTCCTTAAGCCAATCTCCATTGCCCTGGATATAGTACAGAGTGATAGCTGTTTTCTCAGTGATGCAGTTAGTGTATGGAAGAAGTTGGAAAAAGACTTTGAAGAAGGTGGGGTATCATTAAGCATTATGAAGAAGTTCCACGAACGATGTAAGCAGGCACTCACTCCTGCCCACTATCTCGCCTATATTTTGGATCCGCGTACTGCTGGTAAAGGATTGTCTACCAAGGAAACTGACAGTGTGATGGAGTATGTGTCTGTGTCATCCCCAGACATGATACCTATAATCATGAACTACCGGGCCAGAACAGATCCATTTAAGGATTACTTGTTTAGTTCATCTGTTCTGGAATCTGTGTCTCCCTTTGCCTGGTGGAAATCTCTATCAGACAGAGTCAGTGACCATGTGCTAAACATGATATATGCAATACTTGGTGCTACTGCCTCTAGTGCAGGTGTTGAGAGAATATTCTCAACTTTTGGTTTTGTGCATTCAAAAGTGAGAAACCGTCTTGGTACTGAGAAAGCTGGCAAGCTTGTTTTTGTTTACAAGTTACTTAACAAATGAATCATCATATACATGTATAACTATATTGATCTGATTTGAAATAAATTAATTAAATTGACTTAAAATTGCATATCTTATCATTAATTAGTAATATAAAAAACATGGTTATAAAAATCTGATTTAAATCAAAAAAATCGATTAAAATCAAAAAAAATCCGATTTTTTTGATTTTTATAAAAAAATCATGATTTTTATCAACCCTGCCTACGACAGCAACGTCTTCCAGTAAAATCAATTTCAAAATATTCAACAGTATTTTTGCCATGGAAATGATTTATCGGGAATTCATCGGTGAAAGGGCTTGTGATATGGGTGTCTCTTTCTCACAAATGGTATTTCCTCTACTATCTTAGTATCTTAGAGGGAGACTATACATGTGTCCTTTGAGACTAGCATTCCTTAACCCATTCACCCTCAAACGTGTTCAAGAAATTTTCAATTTTCTCAAAGAAAGTGTCCATTTTCAGACTAAAAGAAAACTATTTAAGAGGATTTACTATTGGAAATATGGATTCGGTTGGCTCGATTCGGTTATCGAGCTAGACATTTTTCAAAAAGTCTTCTCTTGGTCTGCAAATGGACATTTCTCCAAACCACTGCATTAACTGGTTTTAGCTGGATTGAGTTTTAAATGGTTAAAGTTGACTAAGTACATCTTTTCTTCTCATTCGATTAGGTTTCACAGTTAATGGACAGGTTTGAGCAACAGTTTGAGAATCTTGATGTCCAGTCACAGGTGATGGAGAATACGATGAGTAGTTCATCCACACTGACCACACCTCAACATGAAGTGGATAGCCTCATGCATGAAGTGGCTGATGAAGCAGGGTATGTAGTTCCTGCAATAGAATTTATATTTAGAAATTTTATTGGTTATTTATTTCGGGAAGGCCATCGGAGCAAGTTAAGACTTGGTTGTGATTGCTTTGTACATGTTGTAAAGAAAATTATACATCGCTATGTTATCTCCCTTGAAAATAATATAATTCATTGGAAATCTCATTGCCTTCTCCGATTCATTTCAACTTTGGTAATCATTGAAAATCGTTTAACGATGCAACATCTACAAGTGGGTTTCAGTAAAATTTGTCAATTTCTGTTAGTATTTTCCAACTGGATTGATTTAAAGTAACTTGGCCATGAGAACACTGGTCATTTCTTGTATTTTGAGAATAGAGGGATCCGATCTGTCACTCAAGCATCTGATGTTATAATCGGTTTACTATTCCAGTTTTAGCTATGCCCCACCCACACCTCGCTCGTGTTGGAATCAATTGATCTCTGAACACCCTGACTCAATTTCCAAAAAACTACACAGGTAAGCTGTTGGATATTTTGAAACTAATTTGACTGGGTGCTGTTGCTGCCTAAGGCAGCAACAGTGCCCAGTCAAATTAATTTCAAAATATTCAACAGCATGTTTATTAAATAGCAAAGAATTACAATAACATACAATTCATACAACGTGTCAGACTATTTGATGACCGTCTATATGGAACCCTTTGTGATGTAGTGATTGTGACGTCGTCATAAACGCGCTGAGCTGATTATGACATCAGTCGAGGTCAGCTGATGGATGGATACACTGGAAAGGTGAATTATGTCACTAGTTAGACGACATCGCAATCAAAATAGCGTATAGCTCCATCACGAAAATCTGTCACTAGTGTGTGAATTGTATACATGTCTTTGATGAAATTATAATTTAATAACTATTGTTGAATATTTTGAAAGTAATATGACGTGGACAAATTCTAACACATGTAAACGCGGGCAGAGCTTCGCTAGAAATGGGTGTGGTATAGCTCGCAATGGATCCCTCTACTGGCCATTTATGCAGGCCTGTGGGCCATGGCATATAGTAAATATCGCCCTACATGACATCATGTACATGTAGGTATTTTGATTCACGGTAAATATGTGATAGAATGTGACTAAATTTAGCTGATAATACAGGTATGCTCACCATTTTATATCATATGTTTTTGTTTATCAGGCTTGATTTAAACATGGACTTACCGCAGGCTCAGCAGTCATCGGTCGGTGCTTCAACGGCACAAGCTTCCGCAGAACAGGTACAAGTACTAGCTAATATATGTGTGTGCATGCAAGCCGTCAGATGCATTTGAAATGCTCATCATCAGAGTTGAATAAAGTTGGGGCATAAAGGTGGTTTTGAATTACAGTACAGTCCATAAATAAGTTATTATGTTTCCAAAATAAAAACAGAAAAATGTTAGTGAGTACAATTTTGAACACGATGAAAGAAATGTCCTGTTGAATAGTTGGGATTTAATTTTATTAGAAGGCATTGCTGCATGGCTTCCAATCAAATTAAGTCCAAACTATTCAACAGGACATTTTATTTTGTTTGGGAAACATTTTCTGTTATTTATGAGCTGTACTGTACAAGATATTGTTATATATGTACAAAACACTGGGTCATGAAGATGGCGGATCTTTATAACGAACAGTCTTTTAACCCTTGAAATGTCAGTGCCTCTATTTCAAGACAATCATGCAGGAAAATATTGAGTTGAATATTTTGAAACTAATTCAACTGGAACCTGTTGCCACTATAGGCAGCCATTGTGAATTTTCAAAAATGTCCAGAAATTCATTTAAAAGACTGGTCATTAGCTGATGTACTGATTTTAATCCTCCTTTGCTGGAAGGACCTTAGTGTGTTTGACTTTAGAACTTCTGTATAGATTTTATTGGTTTACTCTTTCCATGACCATCTTAGAGTGTTTCTCATATGCTTAATTTTATGCATAAAATTTGGTTAGTCCAATGGCTCCCTCGGGATGTACAGAATAAAACTCACAATAACTGGTAACACGTATTGTGATTATTTCTCTGACTATTTCTCCATGCGTCCTGAGGGATGCAGCAGTGTTAGTTTGTTCGTTTCCATTTATTATCTTATGAGAGGGGGAGGTGGGGTGGTTGTTGAGTGGTATTAAGTAGTTTTCAAGAAATGGTTAAAATAGCCATAAAACATGTCAAAGATCATCCGTACACAAATTGTATACATTTTCCCATTTGCTGCCTTACAATTATGCCTAATGAATCCACTTCCCATCATCTTGGTAGTGATATTATTGCCTGAGCCCACCTAGCTAACTTACATTTTATATGTTTATGTTAAGTTTATTTACTACAATGGACCATTCCATTTTTTAGCTATGCCCCGCCCATCACTAGCTAAGCTCCATCCACACCCCGCCGTGTTGGGATTGATCGATCCCCAAATGCCCTAGCTATCAATTTCCTGAAAACTATACAGGGAAGCTGTTGAATATTTTGTAACTAATTTGACTGCGCCCAGTCAAATTAGTTTCAAAATATTCAACAGAATATTTATTAAATAGTAAAAGCAAACAATTTGTACAACAACGCATAGACCGTCTTCAAATATGCCTTCGTGACGTACTTATCGACATCATTCATGACGTCATTCATTATGATGTTATTGTACACATCACGCAGTTCATTATGACGTCATGATGGGTGGGTACTCTGGAAAGGTGAATTGGTGATGGGGTAATAATGCTGGGTTTTTGATTATGATTATTTCAGGATGAGCTTTCACATCGCTTGGCAAAACTCCGGCAGATGTAGCGAGACTGTGATAGCTGTGCGGCAATATGGAGCAGAGCGTCCAATCAGAGGATACATCATGGCTTATATCAATCGATTAATCATACAAGTGCTGTTTTACTACTGATGTGAGGTGCAAAGATTTTCTGTAGACTGTTGCAGGGAATGCTGGCAGCTGTTTGTCAGAGACAGCAACAGCATTTAACAATACACTTTTCAAGTTAAGCACCAGTAAGCATAGCGAGGAAATGAATAACATCTGTTGTTTTATCATTAATCCTTTAGCCCTTGAATTTGTTCCAGAAAAGTTAAACTTTCTCAGAAAATGTCCGTTCGCAGACCAAGAAAAGACTATTTTTGAAACTTTACCACTGGAATGACTGGCTCGGTTATCGAGCCAGTCATTCCAGTGGTAAATTTTCAAAAATAGGCTTCTCTTGGTCTGCAAATGGACATTTCCCAAAACCACTGCAGAATCCGTTTTTGGCTGATAAGTGTTAAAGGGTTAACAGTATAGTTCATAAATGCATTACAGCTCAGAAATAATTTAAAATGTTTCCAAAACAAAATAAAACACAGTTGAATGTTCTGAAAATAATTGGATTGGAAGACAATGTCTTCCAATCCAATTATTTTCAAAGTATTCAACTGAACAATTCGTATTGATTAACAGGTTTCTGTTTTTGTTCCGGGAACACGTTGACTTGTTTCTGAGCTGTACTGTTATTTGAGTGAGTTTGAGTGACAATTACAACACCGGGATCAGGGCTGGAGAAGGCTGTGTATTCGATTACATATGCATCTGCAATGGAGGAACTCCCTGATTATCAATTTAAAAAATCTATACAGGTAAGCTGTTGAATATTTTGAAACTAATATAGCTGGGCACCTATGGCAGCAACAGCGCCCAGACATATTAGTTTCAAAATATTCAACAGCCTGTTAATTAAATAGTATACATACAATTCGTATAACAACACTTAGTCCGTCATCAATTAAATGTTCGTGACAAATTTAGCTACGTTATAAATCCTCGATTTATTCATATTGTTACGATAACTAGATCTGTGTTTAAATGTATGTGTGCATCTTTAATCTTTTAATGGTCTAGACTCAAGAAAATCCAAATATTTGCTCATCGAATCTTCATTTGCAGATCAAGAGGCTATTTTAGAGAATTTATGACATGAATGACTGGCTCGTGCATGCATTCCAGTTGTAATTTTTTCAAATATATTCTTATCCTATAAACATGATAAATGGACATTTGGAAAAACTGTTCGCACGTGTTGTTCTGCCTGGCCTGGCCATTAAGTGTAAACCTGCCTTTGTTAGTTAAGGAGCTATAGTGATGTCATCCACAACATGCATGTGTCACTGTTCAATCATGTTTTCCTTCAGCTTATGGGTTCATGATGAATCATTATTCCGGATGTTTAGCTTATTAACAGTAAACATTTATCGAGAAAATATGGAAATTGTTAATGTCCGTTTGTAGGCCAAGAGAAGAATGTTTTTGAAAATTTAGTAGTGACTGGCTCACAATATCGAACCAGCTAAAAATACTTTCTATTTCATCTATAGATGGATATTTCACAAGACCACCCATATTTGGTGGGCTTGACTAAGGCTTAACCCTTTCACTGACAAATCGCTGAAAAAGTAAATTCTTTATAATATAAAACTTATTCTGTTGAATATTTTGAAATTAATTTGACTAAGATGGTGCTGCCTAAGAAAGCAACAGCTTCCAGTCAAATTAATCTCAAAATATTCAACAGTTTTCCTGTATGGTTGCTTTGAAAATGAGATATGGGAAATTCTTCAGTGAAGGCGGTAAGCTTTTAAGATGTATCATTAAAAGTTTGTTACTTGTTAAGATTTCTTATTACCTTCACCCCATAAGGAGAAGAGGGTATTGCTTTTGGGTCGGTGTTTGCGTCCATTCATGCGTGCACATTCGTGTATGTGTGAATATGCATTCGCGCATGCATAATTGTGTCTGCATCTGTATTTTCTAAATCAATTTTCCACTTCGGCTCATATTTTAACACTCATTAGCCAAAAGTGGCTTCAGCACTGCCCTTCAAAAATGTCAATTTGCAGACCAAGAGAAGACTATTTTTGAACATTTACCACTGGAATGACTGTCTCGATAACCGAGCCAGTCATTCCAGGGGTAAATTTTCTAAAATAGTCTTCTCTTGGCCTGCAAATGGACACTTTCTAAGAGAAAATTTAAATTTTCTTGAATAAATTCGAGGGTTAAAGGGTTACCACATGAAAGAGTGTTACCATCTATGATGAATCCCCAGCTTTTATCTTTATCCGTCAAAATATAACTTTGGAAAAACCCCGATTTTGTTCAGCGCGGACACAAACGGGATGTCAGATTGTTCAAAGTCTGATTGCTCTGTGTAAATATGTATATATACATTTTGTATACAGCTATGCTGTTTGCTATCTTCTGATAGCTGTTGTTACTGATCAACCATTTCTGTTAAGTATCTCAATAGAATGCTTGAGTATGAAAGGAATCAAGATGCTGGTCATTATTTTGAAATTAATTTGAATGAACCTCTCCACAACTAACCTTTACAGGCATGAAAGATGCGACTTGTCAGTATCACGTCATTTCAGTGGACCTTTCCAGTTTATCCATCCATCATATGACATCATAATCAACTAAGTGATGTGTAAGATGACGTCATAATTAATTATGGCATGAATGATTCGATTTAGTCCGTCTTTAATGCTTAATTACCTGACACGTACGAATTGTATATCTTTACCATTTAATAAACATTTTGTTGAATATTTTGAAACTAATTTGACTGGGAGCTGTTGCTGCCATAGGCAGCAACATCACCCAGTCAAATTAGTTTCAAAATATTTAACAGCTAACTTGTATAGTTTTCTGGAAATTGATAGTCAGGGAGTTTAGGGATCAATCGATCCCAACACGAGCGCAGTGTGGGTGGAGCTTAGCTGGAGATGGGCGGGGAAACGCTACCACTGGAAAGATCCATTAAGCCAGGTACTACAGAAATGACATGCTCTATAGGGTCATACAATTCCCATCTCCAGATCCATCAGATCCGGACTCAAACAGGTGGAGAAGGCAACAGAATGCCACTGGATACACAAACTAGGGCTGCGCGATATACCGATACCATATTTAAAACCGATATCCTGCACTGACGGTTTCATAACCGATTATAAAAAATAAATATCGAAAAACCGAATATGAACATATTTTCGGTTTTTCGTATCAGGATTGTTAAAAATAAAAGATACTAACGAGCATGAAAATCGTAATGAATAATAATGGCCATACTTTCCATTAAGCTATGTTCGGGGCAACTAATAATTGAACGTGGCCCCAATTGCGCATATTGTGTAACTCCATGTAACTCGCTGTACGCCGAGAGAAATCAAGCAGCGAATTAATTAAATAAATATCCACTCGTCTTTTCTCTGGTAGTCTCAGATAAATTTGCAATATAAAACACAATACTAATGTGGGAATTTGTCATTAAAATTTGTATCGGGAAAACATTTCTAAACAACGGCATCCATTTTATTTACGTCACCGGCTAATTAACATAATGCAGAGTCGTCCCAACACTAAATCGCCCGAATGCATCAAAATCTCACCAATAAATATAATGCTGAATACATTTTGCTGATTAGGATATAATTTTTTATAAAATTATTACTCAAACCGTTTTTAAAACGCTATCTTCTAAACACAATATCATATTAACTTATGAAATTCGCGATCGCAATATTACAGTTAATATTTTCTTCAAGGCATGATTTCGTCCTCAGGCCGAATTGGAAATGAAAGAAGAAAGGGAGATAATTACATCATAATTAATTACGATCGCGTGTTTTACGTCTTTTCGCAACCTGTTTTGCTGATTTTTGATTAATTTTGACAAAATAAACGATGTTTATTTAACTGTGCGATGATTTAGGCGGTCTAATTAATAATTTCACTCCCGCGATGATGAATATTATAAGGTATATTAAGCTTTAAAGGCGTAAAACGTTACGAATGTATCAGGGCATGAAAATACGTTCTGTTTTCGTGCTAATTTTTATCATTTAAATTTTTTGTTTCATGTCCATAAAACCGATATTCGGTTAAAACCGATATGAAAAGTCATATCGAAACCGATATGGCTGTAAGCCAAACCGCGCAGCCCTAACACAAACCCCCACATGATGTAAACAGATAGGAATTCTAATAGCAGTGTAGTGACTTCTCTTCTGGTGTCCCAACTGCTAATGGGGACAGACACTACATCGTTATTACAGTTGATTAAACTTTAATACCGCTTATCTTTGAGAAGTATAGTGAGGAAAGTTTGTCAGGCTATTATGCTAAACATGACTGCAACTTTGTTGATGAACCATTCTTGAATGACACCAGTTGAGTTATTTTCCTAACATATAGATATTCATAATGAATATATTTTGACCTAATTGGAAAAGTGTGCAAATTTTCAAAAGATTTCCTCAGTTATTGACCAATGTATCCCATTTATTAATCCTGAACACATTGTTTATACTGTCTATTTATCGAACCTGATTGCTATTTTTTGTCCTTGTATATGTTAGAGCTGGGCGGTATTGATATTTACATGATGGTATCGGTACCATGAAACAATACCGCGGTACCACGGTATACCGTCATCTGAGCTTGAGGCATGCCACGAAATTAGAACAATTTTTTCCATTTCCTTTTCACTTCCATCTCCAATCAACGGTAAATATAGGTAAAATAAATAAATCGGCTTCCTGATTTAGAGAAGAAAAACATGGCTATTGCGACTGTTTAGTTTCACGATTTTATTAGGTCACTATTTTTATTGACATAATATTTTTCACGGGAATATCGGTCAAATGGTGTGGTCGACTCGCTAACTATACACTTGTGCAAAAGTTAAGCACCAGCAAAAACAATAGAACGTAGAAACATGATGGTACAACTAGGCTGCCATACTTTTTGTCCCCGCGTTAGCTGACATAATTCCAAGTACGAAATGCACATGCATGCATGACTTCACGCCGCTTGATGTCCGTGCGTGGCGGGAAACAGCACACGTGTTCAGTTATGTAAAAGTCCAGTTTGAGGTGTAGAACATTACATACAGATTTAGGCGACAAGATTAGGAATTTTGTGTTCATGACCGTGGTTTATTTGTACAGAGAGAATTAGCTCTTGATTGTGAACCGCTATGGCAAGACGAAGGTTAAGTGATCGTGTGAAATGGAAAATCATAGGCATGCATACCACTGGTATGTCATGCAGAGAGATTGGTAGACAGCTGAACATTAACCATACTGTAATCAGTCGTTTGATTGCAAAACATGGGCAAACTAACGAGGTGAAGGACAGGCCTAGATCTGGAAGACCGAAGAAGACTACTGCCCGTGATGATCGAGCCCTAGTACGCCTTGTTAGGAGATCTCCATTCACCAACAGCAGAGTGCTCAGCCAGCAATGGGAAACGCGCAATAGAGTGTCAATGTCTACCGTCAAAAGGAGACTGTATGCTGCTGGCATGAAAGCTAGGAGACCTGTCAGACGACCTCTCCTCACTGCACACCACAAAGAGGAGCGTCTGAGGTGGTGCAACGAAAGAAGACACTGGAACATGAGATCCTGGAGACGGGTACACTGGTCCGATGAAAGTCGGTTCCTGCTTCATGCCACAGATGGTCGAACTCGTGTATGGAGGTCCAGACGCACGGCGTACGACCAACGTAACATCACGGAAGAAGTTCCATTTGGTGGAGGTTCCGTTATGATATGGGGGTGAATCTCATTTGATTATAAGCTGGATCTGTTGACTGTACCTGGAACACTAAATGGACAAAGATATCAAGATTCCATACTGGATAGAGTTGTGGTCCCTCATTTTGTAAATGCAGAACCTACAGGAATTAACAGACGCACTCCATCTTGAATGGCAACGAATACCACAATGGCGTATCAGTCGGTTAGTGACCAGCATGAGACGTCGTGTCCAGGCCGTCATCCAGGCACAAGGTGGATATACCCGGTATTAATAATGACAGTCTCAAACTCGTTCACAGATGTTAAACTTCGTTTTCAGACACCATTAATGACAATCTAGCCACGTGTGTCAACTGTAGGGCAATAGTTGTCAGTTGTGTCAACGTAACCATATTCAGGCCTCGTTTTCAAGTTCAAACAAAAACATACAGTGTTTCCCCACCATCATAATCAGCATTCCTCTAGTTGCATTATTACCTCTTGCACTAAGATGGATGGGTACATGAATGTTTATGCTATTGCTTTCTTCATAGCACATGAATATACCCTCGCATGTGCGTAAAAATAGGGTGGTGCTTAACTTTAGCACAGGTGTATATAACACGCTGTTTGAGACATTGGGGTGCACTATTTTCAATCTGGATTGTTCTTGCTATTAATGTGTGCGACCAGCAAACGGTAAATTTTATTTTGGCAGTTGAGCGCTTTGATAAACAGAGTCCAGACAAAATCCGCGAGTATTTAAACGGGGCGAGTGTTGTACTCTTTTATTTCTGTTGGAGTCGTATATATTCTGTTACTCGTGAAAACAGGCCTATACACATACATATAACACGACATTGAATATAGCCGATTCCAAAGCTTCTGATAATTACCGAGTACCCAATGTGCAGACTCGTTACTCGCCATGCTTCACGTGAACAATGCGTGTAAAAAGCTGTTTCCGCGAACTTCCGACGTGTAACCAGTTGAAAAATGAATTACTAAAACTAAAACACTATAATTTTTAGGTGTCGGTACTTAAACTGGATTTACTCCTTAAAAAAATTTCCTAAAACAAGCTAGAAAAAAAAATAACGAGTTCAACTCTGCTCGTTGTTAATAAATTAGCACGTGATCAAAACGGCGCGAGCAAATACTACGTTTTAGTAAATTTTCATTGATAAATTCAGCATAGTAATTTATTTTCCCACGGTCTAGTTTATGAACATCCAATCAGATACGTCTTTGCGAGATTGCTGTTGTGTTTGAATAGCACGCAGTTTGTATGTTATTTTGTTATTTTAGCGTGTTTGTTCGGTGACAAAATACTTGGAGTAATAAATTACAAATAATAGAAACAGGAATAGGGAATATATTATAGTGTAATTACTACCGGCGGACGGCCAGAGAATGAGTTTAGATGTTTTAAATAAAGCAATTTTACCGTGAGACTTTCAAGACGTACGTTTGGCATACAATTCTGCCTGTCATTATTTTGTAATTGACGTCTTGATCTTTGTTTTTGCAACGACCCTTTCACCTCAACTCGGCTAATAGTTAGGGATGCCTGTATTTTTGGCACTATTAGGACTTATTAACCCTTGGTTAAGTCAGATTTTTATGAATATATTTCTCAAATATTGCTCAAACATTATGGACGGTAGTCACGGTATTTGGAAATGTCAACGGTCACTGTATCGGTTCACGGTATACCGCGGTCCTCACGGTACTACCGTCAGACCGCCCAGCTCTAGTATATGTTTTATAAATAACTTTAATATTAAAATTGTGTACATATATAATTCTGATGTATAGGCATAAATTGTATATATACAGCGGCCAATATACATGTAGTAATTGGCAAAGCAACTATATTTATTTAAATTTGAACAAGTAATTTATGGGAAAGAATCATGAGGGTGGGATGGGTTTGTGATATCAGATTGATAATTTAAATAAGATGAACTATGGTATATATTGTTGTCATAATTTATTATAACTAATCTGTTTATACATGACTGACACCGGCCAGGGCTGGAATGAGTATTGTGGCCAGTACTGGTTGTCTCTGTTTATCCACAGCGTCTCTGCTGAATTCAAGAAAGTGGTATCACTAAATTTGGTACATTCTTTCATGTTGTTGGTGGCTCGAGATGATTTTAGTTTCAAATCAAAAGGTCAACTATCTATTTACAAGGTCATTATGTGCATATCAGAATTCACATTCTTGGCCATGACTATGAAATGTAGGAAGGTTCTAATCACCAATTTTGGAACATCATTCAAATTGAAGGCCTTTGAATTTCACTTCAATATCTAGATCACGGGGTCACTAAGTGCATATGGGAATACTATATCATATTCTGACTGTTTAGAATGCCTGAGTTTAAGGTTTAATGGTTAAATATCTGTCACTGGGTCACTAAGTACATACCTGAACATGCACAAGTGTCTATGGCTCTGAAAGGCAGGAATCAGCCAATTTGGCACATCTATTCATGGTGTGGCTGACTAGAGGTAATTGGATTTTCAGGTCAAATAGTTAAATAGCTAGGTAACATGATCACTAAGCACATTGGCAAATGGATCTATCCAACAATTATGTACTGGTCAAAGGGGTGGAAGGGGGACGTGAACTAGTGTTACGAAGCCATAGCATTACACAGGGTTGGGGGTTTTACAAATTAAAAAAAGTATTACATAACTTCTGAATGATTCAAAGCGTGAGGACAAAGTAGGTGTGGATCACAACTTCCTGTGATTGCTGTCTGGTATTCAATGTATTCAGAGGCCTTCCTGTAAAAAAGGAATGTCGGATTGCAGTGTTTGATGGTACAATTAATAATAACCCCCCCTCCCCCCCCCCCCCCCCCCCCCCCCATGTTCATATAAGAACAAATTTATTTCTGGTTTTAGGAATACTTTTCCAACAAATTTCCTGCAAATAAAAATTAATAGCTTATAATATGTAAATAAGATTGGTTGCCATTTTACTCAATGAAAAGTTTTGAAATCTTTCGCATATGGTGTCCTTTATGTATGATATGTGATCATTATGTTTCTACTAATCTTAACCATTTAACACTCATATCAGCCAAAAACGGCTTCTGCAGTGGTCTTGAGAAATGCCCATTTGCAGACCAAGAGAAGAGTATTTTTGATAATTTACTACTGGAATGACTGGCTCGATAACCGAGCCAGTCATTCCAGTGGTAAATTTTCAAGAATGCTTCTCTTGGTCTGCAAATTGACATTTTCTATGAGAAAATCGAAATTTTTTTCAACAAATTTTGTGGTGGTAAAGGGTTAATACAATATACTAGAGTATGGGGTGTTATATATGTAGTACTATATATTATAATGTTTTTATATAACAAACAGACTGGCATTAAGCTATTTGACATGATGATTAGTTGATTCCAAATCAAACTATAATCAGAAGCTGTATGATGTTGTCTCCACATGATAGAAGTGTGTGTAAGGTGATGGAAACTGGTATGGAAACTTGGCAAATATTTTCAAAATAATCCTGAATCTTGCCTATACCACATAATAGATACCACCTACAGTTACATAGAATAAATGTACCCTTTACATTTAACGTGTTTAGTTAATTGTATATACGAACAAATCGGTGTATTTTAAGGTGTACTTTTAAGGTGTAGTATTTTTGCTCCAAAAACGGGACAAATCCTTTTTAAAATATTTAAATGTGAATCCTGATACTTCTTATTTGTTCAAATACAAAAGAACTTCATTTTTGTTGAAATGCAAATACTTTTAAAAACATCGCAGCTTCTCAAATTACTTTCAGATAATGTTTCATCAATAAAATACTCATGTATTATGTCCCATTCCTCTCTCACCCACCAGACAATAATAAACACCCCATATAATAAAAGATCATTCCAAACATCATATAGTATAAGACAATGATGTAGCTACAGTTTCTGCAAAATAAAAGAAATCTGTAGGCATAAATTTCTGCCGTCACCCCTATACAATAAAATTATGGCAACCGCTTATCAAAACAAGGCTTTGGATTGGTTGTTACAAGAGGCAATATTCAAACATTTTGTAGAATAGCAGGATTGTAATTTATATAGCTACGTCGTAAACACGATTCTCCATGATATTGATTCTTAGAGGGCATGAAATTTGTGAATTTTGGTCATGAAACGTCATGGAATTTCAAACACAAAAATATGTACATACCCCGTATAAGCTGTTTGATATGCCAATGTTTATTTAGCTTCGACAATGCACATAGTGGCAATGGAGTCTAATAAGCAGAGACGATGGACGCATCCAGTTTGAGTTATGCCCCGCCTATCTCCAACTAAGCTCCACCCATGTTGGGATCGATCGATCATGAACTCTGATTATTCGTTTACAGAAAAATGTACAGGTAAGCTGTTGATTATTTTGAAACTAATTTGACTGGGTGTTGTTGCTGCCATAGGCAGCAACAACACCCAGTCAAATTAGTTTCAAAATGTTCAACAGCATGTTTATATAAATAATAAAGACATACAAATCGTATGCTTCATGACAGACTATCCCTTTTTCGTGATGGAATCAGACATCATAATGATTGTGACGACAGCTCACTAGTGACCTAATTAATTATGATGTGTGATACTTGAGTGACAGATCAGATCCCTCAATTGAAGGTGCAATAATCTATATTTGATGTTTTTGTAATAAAATTTGGTTGAATGCCACCATGCCTTACATAGATTATAAAGGTGTTGTTAATATATGATCAATGGGCCTATGGTTATCTTACCAAGGTGTAAGCTAAATATTGGCTATGAGAATTGTAAATACTGATTCATGTTGGTTGTTACAATGTAGATATATAAAATAAATATCTAAATAATTTTTTATGCATGTTCTCTAGCTAGTTCCCCTGGTTGACTGTATGCAGATACAATCTCCGCACACGTGTCTCTGTGTGTCTTACTGTCTGTCTGTCAGTCTATCTGTCTGTCTTGTTGTCTTTCTGTTTGACTGTCTGGCTGTCGCCACTTTTGGCACCTCTATTAGCTAATAGATTATCAATCAATTTAGTATATGTGTTCCTTTTAGCGGTATCGAATTGATCTATGACTATAGTGGCCACCAATTCAAAACGAAGAATTATGTCATTTGTTAGCTCATCTGGCCTGAAACACCAAGTAAGCTTATGCCATGCCAGTCATCCGTCTATCCATCAAATCGCTTCTTCTCCTTAACGGTTTGACCGATTTTGCTGGAAGGATCCTATCCAGGTACCCTCCCAACATTTCTTTCCAGAATTTTAATTGGTCAAATGTTTTGGGTGAAAATCTTACATTTTATGAAAAATGTACCGGAAATGGTCAAAACGCTACTCCTCCAGAGCTGCTTGACATATTTCAACCAAATTTGACTAAAATGGATTCTGTGGCGGTTTCAGAATTTTGATTGATCAATTTTTTTGTTGAAAATCTTAGATTTTCTTAAAAATATACTGGAAATGGTCAAAATGCTACTTCTCCTTACCTTCTTGACAGATTTCAGCAACATTTACCTGGAAGATATAGTGGTAGGTCCTAGAACCTCTATTCAGAATTTAGATACAAAAAAAGCGCCAGAAAATTCAGAATTTAGATACAAAAAAAGCGCCAGAAATTGTCAAAATGCTACTCATTAACCGCTAAACAGATTTCAACCTAGTTTGGCTTGAAGGACCCTATGGCTGTAGGTTTCAGAACATGTATACAGAATTTTGATTGGTAAATTTCTTGGTGAAAATCTTGCATTTTATGAAAATTTACTGGATATTGTTTAATACTCTACTCATTAACTGCTTGGGAGATTTCAACTAGACTTGGATGTAAGGAGACTAGGTGGGTAGGCTTCAGAACGTATATATTGAGTTTTGATTGGTTAATTCGTTTTGTGTCCATCTTGGATTTTCTGTAAATTATCCATTATGTCTATTTGAATGGAAATTGTTCAAATGCTAATGGTCCAGGTGAGCGGCACAGGCCCTTGGGCCTTGAGCTTCTTGTTAGATTTTCAATGTATTTAAAGGAATGTGGAAAATATATTTGTGCCACGTTTTATCATTTATCATGGCTGGGTGGGCACCACAGAAGCATGGTACTGCCATTGCACTATTTGAGCTTGCAAGGCCCCTCTTTTATGAAGGGATGGGGGACACCTGCTCCCTGATACTCACCTGGCCATGTCACTTTTTCGAGGGCAACTCCACCCCTTTTTGGTGATGGACAAAAACCAAATTGTCAAATGTGCTCTTTTTGGACCTATCTAGTTGTGACAATAAACTGGATACACATTTAATACAAATTTGATTACCACATGTCTTCCTCCTAAATTTGGGAAGAATATTGCTAGTAACAACATGTATTACATTTGGGAGATATCGTGTGATATGTTATGGAATTCTTGCCCTTTATGAGACGTAATGCTGCAGATGAGAAAATCGGAAAAATGTTAATATCTTTCTATGCATCTATAGATTGGCATGTAATAGAAATGTTTACCATACCATATGACTTTCAACCATTTGTTGTTTATAGCCATGGCTCTTCATCTGTGTCTATAACTATGTGCATCGCGCCCCTCATATCAATCTGACCCTCATAGTTATAGAAATTTATTCCTTCACCTTTCTTCCCATCATCTTGTTTCCAAGGGTTCTTAGAAATGTCAGCTCATACTCTTGCCATTTGCTGGTGATAGATAGGCCTTTTATGGCACAAACGGCAGGTGTCTACATTGTCAATAATTAAATATTCAGTATTTTTTATCAATTTATGCAAACCTTTATGATTCGTCTTGACAAGGTATGGATAGGGTCACAATCTAAGACAGACCTAGTTGTGAAATCCAATATGGCGACCAACCAGCCATCTTGAAAATTGTTTTCCATGTAATAACTATGCTTAACTTTGTTCAAATCCACCTTTCCAGTTTTAGCTATGCTCACCCATCACTAGTTAAGCTCCACCCGCACGTTGCTGTGGTAGGATTGATCGATCCCCGACTGCCCTGACTATCAATTTCCTGAAAACTATACAGTTAAGTTGTTGAATATGTTGTAACTAATTTGACTGGGTGTTGTTGCTGCCTATGACAGCAACAGCGCCCAGTCAAATTAGTTTCAAATTGTTCAACAGGATTTTTATTAAATAGTAAAGCCATACAATTCGTACAACAACTCATAGTCTGTCTTCAACTATACATTCGTGACATACTTATCTACGTCATTCATGACGTCATAATGATCTCATTAATTGTGGTCTTCTATACATCGAGTAGTTGATTATGACGTCATATAATGGATGGATACAGTGGAAAGGTCCATTGTTCGAAGCTTTGAAACTCCTCATTTGTGTGATATATGGGAGATGTCTTTCAAAATTATTATGAATGCCGAATTCAAAATGTGTGACAGGTGACCAAACTTTGTGGAAATGTATTATGTGTGTGTTAGGGTGGGGGAGATGAGAGTACGAGTGAAATCTGTGGCGTTTGAGACTAATCGGCTGCCCACAGGGAGATAGTCTATCTCCGGTGCTTTTCACCTGCTACCTTGCTGCCGCATTGAGATCTGTGCGGGAAAGTTCCACAAGACCATGCTGTATAACTGTAACAGCTGGACAGCTCCAAAGGCAGCTCTAGACAAACTCGATGCCTGCCACCGCAAACACCTACGTACCATCACTGGACACTGATGGCCAGACAGCATAATTTCCAACGATGCACTATACAAGATGTGTAATACGTCGCCGCTGTCTGTAAAAGTCGCCCAGCAAAGATGGTCCATGTTTGGCCATGTGCTAAGGATGCCAGAAGAGACACCAGCACAGAGAGCCTTGGAATTCGCCCTACTCGGAGCCAGCAAATACAAAGCCGGGAGAGGACGTCATTGCATAAATCTGCTAATCGTGCTACGAGATGACCTCAAGAAAGCAGGATTCGGTACACTCAAGTCAAGAATGGATGAGGACAAGACACAGTGGGCAAAAGCGAAGAAGGACTGATTGCAGCTGTAGGATGTTTCTACTACTACAGCCGCAGAATACAGTAATCATACATAGGGTGGGGGTGGGGAGGGAGGCTTTCAGAATGGTTCTAGATGTAAAATCCCAAATGGACACCTGGCAGGCAGCCATCTTGAAAATCAGATTCCATGGGATAACTCTGCAGATGAAGATGATATTTAAAGGTGCATATTCGCAGCAGAATGCTTCAAAAAAAAAAAAATTCAAAATTATATACATTTAGAGGCTTAAATTGTGTACCTAGATGTAATGAAACGAAATAGATATTGGCATATGATTCTTCTTCTTTTCGTTCGCTGATCATACCGCCAGTCCTGTAAGTGACTATCGACATGAGCATATGATGATTTCATTACTTATAAATTAATATGATTTTTTAAATTGTCAAATTGAATTAGAGGCACAAGTCCCGAATTCAAATTCACAACTAAGCATACGAAATTTATTTATATGGAATGAAATCATCATATGTTAAGATTTTTTCATTTCATTACACAATTTAAGACTCGAAAAGTATATAATTTACATAATTTTATTTTCAAGCATTTTGGTGTGAATATGCACCTTTAACTGGTTGAACAGACCTCAGTTTGCTCTGCAACACACCAGATTGTGAAACTCGTGGCGAGTTCATATCTGCAGTCCTGGAGGAGACCGCCTTTTGCGATGGACGTTTTCTCACAGTCATGGTCTTTATTCCTCCACTTATCTTCCCACCATCTTGATTCCAAATGTTCTCAGCAACGTCAGGAGTCTTTTTTGGGCTTCTTTCCTCTTAGCTGATGAACAAAGGATGACTTGCACATGGACTGTATCCTGTCCAGCATTCGGTATATTGGAGCGTGCGTCAGTAACATTCTATCTATTAGATGTTCTTGCCAGGATAAAGTCCCTGCGATGCTGTAGTTAAGTCATTCTATCTGTACCACGTGTACTTTTGGCTAGCCGGTGTTCAAAGAACATTTGTGATCCACAATGCGAACGCACGTACACTTTTGCAAACCATCCTTTAAATTTCAGGACGGGTATGCATGAAAGAAGTTGAATATTTTGAAATTAAGTTGACTGTAGCATGTTGGTGCTATGGCCAGCAACAGCTAGCAGTGACATTAGTTTCAACAGAATATTCGTTATATCGTAAAGAATGTCGTTTCGAGTTTTTGCTGACGACATATTCCAAGGGCTATATCTCTGGACCTGCTACATATTTCGAAAACAAATTGACTGAAAGTTGTTGATGGATAGCTAATCCACCAGTAACTCAGTCAAATTATTTTCAAAATATTCAGCAAATCAGGAGTCTGCTCATTGAAATTATTCGCTGATGCCTTGAAGCAGCGAGACAGTTAATATCCATATATGTCGAGCAATGAATCTGTATAACAGGGAATGCACTTCGTGATATTTGTATCGGCCTCGGGATCATGTAAATTGTGTTATTCGATATCTGTGATATTCATAGTATTTTCATCATTGTTATGATAGAGATAATATAGGGTCTATTGGGCTATAGAATTAAATACGATCATTGCAAAATTAAACATATATTTATTAGCTCACCTGGCCTGAAAGGCCAAGTGAGCTTATGTCGTGGCGACCATCCGTCCGTCAACTTTTCCTTTAAACGACTTCTCAAGAACCGCTGGGCCAATTTCAATTATATTTGGCAGGAAGCATCCTTAGGGTATATGGATCCAAGTTTGTTCAAATGAAGCCGATCTGCCAATTAGGCCAGTGGCCATCTTGGATTTTGGCCGATTTTTGGAAACGTCTAAAAATCTTCTCCGAAACCACTTGAGGGATTGAAGGAAACCTCATGAAATGTGCTCTAGGGCAAGAGCTCAACCAAATTTGATCTAGGGAACTTAATTGATCCAATAGTTTGGCGGCCATCTTGGTTGACCTAGTTTTAGCGAAAATAATTTCTCCAGAACCGCTGAAGGGATCAGGCCAAAATTTGGCAGATATTATTAGGGACTATAAGGGCCAGTAAAGTTTGTTCAAGAGAAGTTGATCCATCAAAAAACATGGCCGCCGTGGGCCAATCAATATATAGCATGTTTGGCGACCATATTGGATTTTTTAATTTGATGGATTTTGAGGCCGAAATTGGTTTTATATTGGTTTTTGGGTATTCTGATCTCAAATTTGCAATTTTCGAAACTGTCGGATAAACAGTTTGGCGGCCATCTTGCATAATTTTCTCGCCAAAAGCTCCAATACTAAAGCAATGGGAAATTTAAAATGTCTTCTCGAGAACTACCTGGCCGATTTCAATTATATTTGGCAGGAAGCATCCTTAGGGCATAAGGATCCAAGTTTGTTCAAATGAGCCGGATCGGCCAATTTGCCCAGCGGCCATTTTGGATTTCAGCCAATTTCAGGAAATGTCTTTAAAAATCTTCTCCGAAACCACTTGGGGAATCTTCATCTAGGTCAAGAGGTAAGCCAAGTTTGTTCAAGGGAACTTGATTGACCAAATGGTTCAGTGGCGATCTTGAATGACCTAGTTTTCACAAAAACGACTGCTTCCCCAGAACCGCTGAAGCGATCAGGCCGAAATTTGTGATATATAATTAACAACTAAGGGCGATTAATGTTTGTTCAAGAGAAGTTGATTCGTCAAAAAAACATGGACGCTGTGGACCAATCAAAATATAGTGTGTTTGGCAGCCATATTGGATTTTTTATTTGATGGATTTTGAGGCCGAAATTTGTTTTTATATAGGTTTTTGGGTATTTTGATTTGCAATTTTCGAAACTGTCGAATAAACGGTTTGGCAGCCATCTTGGATCATTTTCCCGCCAAAAGCTCCCATACTAAAGCAATGGGAAATTTAAAATGTCTTCTCGAGAACTCCTGGGCCGATTTGAATTATATTTGGGAGGAAGCATCCTTATGGCATAGAGATTTCATTTTGTTCAAACGAAGCCGATCGGCCAATTTGGACGGTGGCCATCTTGGATTTCGGCCGATTTTTAGAAATGTTTAAAAAATCTCATACTCCGAAACGGCTTGGGGAATCGATTCAAAACCTATGAAACCTCATCTAGGAAAAGAGATACGCCAAGTTTGTTCAAGACAACTTGATTGACCGAATGGTTCGGCAGCCATCTTGGATGACCTAGTTTTCCTGAAAACGCCTTCTCCAGAACTACTGAATGGATCAGGCCAAAATTTGGGAGATATGATTAGGGACTAAGGGCCATTAAAGTTTCTTCAAGGAAAGTTGCTCCGTCAAAAAACATGGCCGCCGGTGGGCCAATCAAAATGTAGCATGTTTGGCGGACATATTGGATTTTTTTATTTGATTGATTTTGGGTATTCTGAGCTCAAATTTGCAATTTTCGAAACTGTCGGATAAACGGTTTGGCGGCCATCTTGCATAATTTTCTCGTCAACCGCCCCCATGCTAAAGCAATGGGAAATTTAAAATGTCTTCTCGAGAACTTCCAGGCCGATTTCAATTATATTTGGCAGGAAGCATCCTTAGGGCATAAGGATCCAATTAAGTTTGTTCAAATGAACCCGATCGGCCAATTTGCCCAGCGGCCATTTTGGATTTCAGCCAATTTCAGGAAATGTCTAAAAATCTCCGAAACCACTTGGGGAAATCTTCATCTAGGCCAAGTTTGTTCAAGAGTACTTGATTGACCAAATGGTTAGGTGACCATCTTGGATGACCTGGTTTTCACGAAAATGACTCCTCCAGAACCGCTGAAGGGATCAGGCCGAAATTTGGGCCATTAAAATTTGTTCAAGGGAAGTTGATCCATCAAAAAACATGGGCGCCGTGGGCTAGTTAAAATGTAGTGTGTTTGGCAGCCATATTGCACTTGCAAAAATGTCCACAAACTCATTGAAAAGACTGCTAAACCACCCACCAACAAGTTTGACAAAAATTGATGGTGCTCCAGGTGAGCGACACAGGCCCCTTGGGCCTCTTGTTTAGGTTTACTATTAGATAGACACGCATACGCTTCACGCTATTGCTCGCGCGAACATGGCCAGAGTTTAGTTTGACTAAATTTTTCCAAAAATTTCCACAGAAAATGTATTACGTCGTAACTCAATTTTGTGTTTAATTTCTGTGATTGAAAGCTTTTTTTAGCCCGTATGCCTTACACACGACAGTAACGACAAAGAATATTCTGCTGAATATTTTGAAGCTAATGTGGCCTACCAGCGATTGCTGTCTAGCAATTGCTTTCATTTGAATTAGTTACAAAATATTCAACAGCTTTCTTGTATAATTGTCCGAAAATTAAAACACGTGCAATTCACTGGTGTAGCGTACGGGTTAGCCTCTATATCGCGCCAACCAGTTCTGCTCCCAAAGCGTAAAATGTACAGAAGAACAACAATTTCATTTTAGTTGGTATTTATTGGCCGCTCACACCTCGATGTATTTGGGCCTTGACTCGCTCTTAGAGGTGCTTCCCCGAAGGGTTGCGTTGCTTCCCCTAAGGGTTGCTCTAAATAAGTAAAAACTGAAAACAGTCGAAAAATTAAGTTGTTGCTGGGAGTGTGTTGCCTGATGTTACCTAATGTATTGTAGTTGGCTAGTGTCTATGTTGTATGCAGTGTTGAGGAGAGGGTGGGAGGGGGAATTACTGTATTTCTTTTGGAGGTGGGATGGGGGTGGAGGGCAGCCTGTAAAATAAAATCTCAAAACGGAAATCAGGACAATTTAAATAAAGAATATTATGATGAAACTGAATGATACTACTATCAAATAAGAAGAAACAAATTAAGATAATGGCCTGTGATTAAATAAACAAGAAACGGGGGAAATTGAATTTAAAATCCAGTGTTTGTAAACTAAAATCCAAATATAACTTAGAATTATAACTTGTTGCTATTAGAAATAATACGTTGAATGCACGTGGCGCTATTTGGGAGTTGAATGGGTTTAAGTCACGTCGTCGAGTCACTAAAAATCCTTTCATACTTATGCTAAAATTGTATCCAGCGAGAGAAGAGCGAAGAGAGCGACAGCATCTACATCAAAGCAAATCAACGCCAATCACGACCTCCGTGTCCATCATCTTCGTCTTGTCGTCCTCAGCGGTTTCGTGATTGCAACCTCGGCCGTAGTCACCAGCAGATATAAGTACACAGCAGATTGGTGTCTGACCTGGGGAAGACTCGGCGAACGAACTGAGATCGAGACTAGATGTGTAACCATGATGATCGGAGACTGGGGGAAAACCGCCTTACATGCCAGATGAAAACAATGAAATCCAACAGATCTACACCTTCATGATCGACATGGCCTTGCTTGAGTGATCACCATCCCTGTCGGTGTAAATACTGAAGCTCTCCTTCACAACCAATCTGCCTGAATATGAGAGAACAGCCTTCTTCGCAGCCTGCGCCTTGACTGATGACGGACAATGACTAGGCCCATCAATACCTAAACAGCAACACTCAATCAATTTATCATTTCAAACGGCAACAGGTTACAATTCTAAGTTAATAACTCGGGTCCTCATTTCTGCACACACTAGATCTTTAGTTTCTTCCTCCCGTTTCTTATTCAGTTAATCACATGCCATTATGTTAATTTGTTTCTTCTCAGTTGATAGTATTATCATTCAGTTTCATCATAATATTTTTTATTTTTAAATTGTCCTGATTACTGATTTTGAGATTTTATTTTACAGACTGCCCTCCAGCCCCACCCCACCACCTTGAGAAATAAAGTAATTCCCCTCTTACCCCCTCCTCAACACTGCATACAACAGACACTAGCCAACTACAATACATTAGGTAACATCAGGCAACACACTCCCAGCAACAACTTTTTTCAGTTTTCACTTATTTAGAGCAACCCTTCGGGGAAGCAACGCAACCCTTCGGGGGAGCACCTCTAAGAGCGAGTCATGGCCCAAATACATCTAGGTGTGAGCGGCCAATAAATACCAACTAAAATGGGGGGAAAAAGCAGCAAGTAAGCAGCGTCGCCACTCCACTCGACCAACGGCATCTCGATATAGAAACGTGTGAATTAAAGGGTTTTTTAAATTTACTTCATTTAAAACAAAGCACTCCAAACGTAATGATCTATGGGGAATTTGGTATTTTTCCACTGGAAATTACAATTAAATGCAATATGATTCGCTTCTGGGCGGGACTTGTAAATATGGGTTACGGCAAACTATCATCCATCTTATACTTTTTAGCAACGGATTACATGACAAAACAAAATAAACGGTTTAAATGGGTTGAAACTATCAAATCTATTTTGGAGAGCACAGGTCAACTAAGTTTATTTGAGACAGAGCAAATAAACACTAAACAATTAATAAAACAAACCAAACATATTTTAGAACAACAATATATAGAAAAATGGTCTAGAACGTTTTATAAACAAATTAAATCGAATTTTGAGCCCGAGAAATACCTAAAATTACTCCCATACCGGGACGCCATAACATTCTGCCACTTTCGTACGCTAAATCACCAACTCGCTATTGAGACAAAGAGATGGATCGGAATAGAACGCAATGAGCGCCTCTGTAGTATATGCAATGTTATAGAAGATGAAATCCATTTTTTCTTCCACTGTCAGAAATATGTGAGAGAAAGACACCGATATATACCTCATTATTATATAAGGGAGAATACATTTGAAAAAACCAAAGGTCTATTCGCAATATGTAATAGACCGATACTAAGCAGGATGTGTAAATACTTACGATTTTCAAAACAAAAAGCAACAGAACAACATCAACAACAACAACAACATCAACATCATCAACAAGAACAACAACAACAACAACAATAAATTTGTTATCAATGACAACAACAAAAACAACAACAAAAACAACAACAACAACTGCTACAGCTACTGCTGCTGCTATTGCTACTGCTGCTGCTATTGCTACTGCTACTGCTACTCCTTAAGCGGCGGCATCAACATCATCATAATCATGATAATAATAATAATAATAATAATAATAATAATAATAATAATAATAATAATAATTGCAGTACTCTCATGTATACAGCTCTCTACCGTCACATGTTTATTGATTTATGTACCCTCATATTCCGTTTAATAACGGACTGAGTGAAATAAAGAAAACTGAAAACTGAACCAGGGCTGGTTGATTGCGGCTCAACGATAAGCCCACCTAGATCACCACGTGGCCAGCACGAGGCGTGAACAACAATCTGCCTGGAGGGGCTTTATATAGGCCTAGTTTGAGGTCGAATTTTAACTCTAGCCCATACAGACCTCTATATCGCGCATCAAGCGGAACAACCCGATGCGCGATATAAAGGCTTAGTTTCAAAATATTCAACATAATATCCATTGCATCATAAAGAATACGGTATTTCTGGTCTGTGTGGGCTAAAGAGTTAAAATTCGACCTCAAACTAGGCCTATATAAAGCCCCTCCAGGCAGATTTTTGTTCTTCTGTACATTTTATTCTTCGTGAGCAGAACTGTGCAGGCCTACCATTAATCCTTTGTATTGTTGCCAAATCTGACAATAGGCTAGCTATCATTCATTCTAAATGCCAACAGAAACATAAAACTGTTAAATAGGTGGTTCTCTTTCGATTTGGATGTAACTTTGCTATCAATATTGGATTTATTTGCATTCACTATAAGATTGTTAAGTTCGTTGAGATATTAATTTAAAGCAAATCTATCGGGTTTACCTAGTACGTACAGAAGCAAAATGAGTTCAAAAGCGTACGACATCTGTCCGAACAAAGTGGTACATAAAGAGACGGGCCACGCTGACAAAAAATGGTCGCGACCTGCTTGCTGTAATGTTTTTACGATCGCGATTTCTATCGTTCTGTTTCTACTTCTGGTGGGATTTATCGTGATTTTGGTACTGTATTTTGCGGTCGACACAACACAGTCCGGGCCCAGGACAGACAGCAATGACGTTTGGAAAAATAATACCAATAACGTCAAGAATAACAGTTTTATGTTGCGTCTTCGTGCAGGTAAGCCAAATATTGCTCATGATTATTATCATATCCATCCTTGACCACATTCCGCTGTAATCAGTCTGTTTTGATCCACAACCGTCTATGTGACGCTGTTTGCATGAACATGACGGGCTATACTAAACACACCTATTTGCCTATCGTAATCATCATTTTCGGACTATAGATTAGTACAGAAAAGAAAATACACCTTTGCGCATTCTTTTTGAGACCATGTATCCTTCGCTTTCCATAATTATGATCACGTCTGAGTTAAATTACAGAAGTTGAAGAAATTTTCTTAGAAACCTGAATAACAAACGTAGGCTATTTCAAAACAGCAAGAAGTTACTACAAGTTCGTTTGAAATGGATGCTATATTTATCATACTAAAAAACCTCGTGATTGATGTAAATATGTGCATATTCGTGTAACGTAAACACGCGAGCGTGTTCAAGGCCGCAACTACATACTTCTTCGACAAGCCGATTGTTCTGTCAAATCACATAATAGTCTGGGGCCCGAGGACGCCCCCCCCCCCCCCCCCAAAGTCCCCCATGCGCACTGATGCACCCCACCAGGATCCACCGCCATCATTATTTTTGGCCTAGTAATTAGGGAAAGCGTTATTGGTTTTATCGAGATACAAACGTCAAACATACCTGCATAACTCGACTCCACTATATCTCATTTCATAAAACAATATAAATATTTTATTTTCTGTTCCCAATGAGACCATAAGTCAACACATGACAGCTCGATGTTATATGATGATATATAGCCGAAGTTAGTTATTGATATTAATTTTGACCAAAGTTTGTTTGTGCGTGTGTGCGTCCGTAGATGTGTGCGTGCGTGTGTGTTCAATTCCATAGTTATTGATAAATGTGTCTTTCAATCATAAGACCTTCAAAAGAGTCACTTTACTCGGGCCACTATGGCCGTAACCTTTTGGACACTGCATCTATCACACATCTCTTTGACCCCACGGACAGCCATCCACGCATGGCTGGTCAAGATCTTTCCAGTATGGTATTGGTAAATGTGTCTTTCAGGCACATAGTTTCAAACTAATCATTCTAATATCTGATTGACATTTAACCTTTTGATACAGATACGAAATTTATCCCACATCTTCAGCATTCAGGGCAAACCTTTCCTTCAAGTTTAATGACAGTATGCGAAAACTCCTGAAATTACCACCCTGAATAAGCTTTTGTAACTCGCCTTTCCAGAGTACCCACCCATCATATGACGTCATAATGAACTGCGTGATGTGTACAATGGCATCTTAATGAATGACGTTGATAAGTACGTCACGAACGCATATTTGAAGACAGTCTATGCGTTGTTGTACAAATTGTTTGCTTTTACTATTTAATAGATATTCTGTTGAATATTTTGAAACTAATTTCACTGGGCGCAGTTGCTGCCATAGGCAGCAACAGCACCCTGTCAAATTAGCTACAAAATATTCAACAGCTTCCCTGTATAGTTTTCAGGAAATTGATAGCTAGAACATTTGGTGATCGATCAATCCCAACACGGCGAGGTGTGGGTGGAGCTTAACTAGTGATGGGCGGGGCATAGCTAAAAATGGAACGGTCCACTAACTAACTAATCGACTAACTAAAGGACATTGCGGTTTATTGAACTGGTGCCCGCGGCTAAGAATAAGGATTCACACACACTGCAATGGAAGAATCCAGTTTTAGGTATGCCCCGCCCATCTTTAGCTAAGCTCCACCCACACTGAGATCGATTGATCCCTGGACTGCTTGACTATCAATTTCCAGAAAACTACACAGGTAAGGTGCTGAATATTTTGAAACTAATTTGACTGGGTGCTGGTTTTGCCTTTGTCATCATTTAGACGATTTAGACCAAATCTGGCCAAACAGACCATTTAGGATCTAATATTTTATAGTGCAAATGAAGTTGATACAATCTCAAGCAACAGGAGTTATGACCATTACTATTTTTCAGAAGTATAGGAGCAAATCTGTAAAGATACTAGCGCGACTTGAATTTACTGGCAACTATGTGACAAGAGACTAGGTACATGTGGGACAGGGATTCTCATAAGGGTCCTTTTGAGGGCATATGCCCCCCAAATTGCTCTTGGGACCCAAAAATTCGTGGTAGTGTGTACCATGGGACCCCTGAATATCTTGTATCATCGTTTAATACTAAGTAATTTTTGAGGTTTTTTTGCACAAAAACACATACAAAATCTAGCATGAGACCCCATAATTCATAGCTGTGAGTGAGTGATTTTCCTTTGGGACACCCAGATCTTAGCTAGGAACCCCAAGATTCTAGGGCACAGGGCCTCCGGGACCTCCAAAATTTAGAGGCCATGAGAAACACGGATGTGGGATATTTTCAGCGAAAGTATTATAGCCGCTTGGTACGCTTCCAAAATAAACTGATGGTGGCAGCAGTGGAAGTGCCGGTGAACCGCTGGAATAAGAGGTATACTTCCCCCGATGATAATGTATAAGTAGACTCCTTTTGAAAACGTCTCTTGGAATAATTGATCGGCCTTTCAGTTAAGAGTCATGGCATTCAATTGTATGATTCACGACGGATCTAACGGTACAAACCACGTTAATATCCGTTAATGGATACGATTTTTGTGATATTTTAAAGAAAGCTGGACTTCTAAGGACGTGGTGAAACGCGAACGTCTTGGGTGATATTTATAAGTTTAATTTATTAGCTTGCTTCTAAAGGCTCGCTCTCCATCAAGGACTGTTCTGGGTGGCAGATTCGAACACTCGAGATTTGGAAAAGCTCTGCGGGTGTACCTTCGTTATTATAGTACAACTGTGTTTTCGTTATAGGAGAGAATCTGGATAAAATCAAAAGCCATTGAAGCTGTATGGTGAGAGAGAGTCATTTGACGAGATCGTGCACCTGCCCTAACAACCATGCTAAAAGCTACATGTGTGTTAGCCAAGCCCTATTGGATTTTGTCACAGCCCCTAATATCTGACCCTGCAACCCGACAGTGGCTGCTAATGGTCTCTGGGGACATAGTCCAACTATGTGATGTACTTAGTGGAGTGAACCGCTGAGAGAATTGCTCTATTGGAAAAAGTATGTTCTTCTGCATCGGTGGTGCATTCACAGGTCTCTCAATAATCCTGGAACTTACATACACAGTATAAACCTCACTAATCTACGAGCAGAGACCCGCTAAGGATGGTGAAGCTGTTCTGAAACCAGAATGATGATATCCATTTGGTTGATGTTCTGCAATAATCTTTTAGATCTTGGAAGGTCTTCCTGGTGAGAAGGAAATCAAGGAACAAGATTATTCTATTAACCGGAAAACCAGATATGTTGGGTGGCCACATACAAGCAATCCTCAATTGTGGAAAATGCTAAGAACTATCATTCACATAGACCGTCTGTGAAGGAGGAGGAGATGATTGTAGCGACTGATTTCTTTTCAGACGCGTTTTGCGGGATTACATGGCTAACTGCAATGGTGGTCACTTGCACACGTGAAAATCTTCTATCAAAGCATGCAGCTGTTTTATTCTGCCAGTCCGCTTCGTCGGTCAATTACCCCCGCATCCCCCCCCCCACAAGCTTGTGAGTGGTGTTTCGAAAGTAAATTTAAATACCATGCAACCAATCACAGTAACTTCGGCCCTATACCTTACCATCAGATCCGGATTAAGAACTTGTGGGCCCCAGACGAAGCCAAACCAGAAGGTGCGTGCGTGCGTGCGTGCGTGCGTGCGTGCGTGTGTCCGGAAGAGTGGGTTTGGTGCGTGCGTGCGTGTGGTTTCTGAATTCTCATTGAGGTGATTAAATTGGCCCATACTATACCGTATTCTCCAGTACTAACGTTTGTTCGCTTCACAATTATGTTTATTTTACTCGCAAATATTGTTATCACAATCTTTAATCGTATCTCCGACTAAAATAAATGTGAAATAACATGCTATTGTGAATATTAAAATATATTTAAGAGTATGTGTAGCCTATTAAAATTATTTATCGACATAGATGTACAAAAACTAACTTTTGGAAAAACAACTTGGCTGCACAGCGAAAAGTGTAGGTGACCAAAATATTTGTCTGGGGTCTAGTTAACGATTCATAACGCTAAACAGGCCCTATCAAATTCAATCATCACAGAGAATTTGAACTCTGAAGAGGGAAGTAGAATTAGCGGAAATGAGTCAAAATATGTGAAAGGGATACATATTCGCATTCGTATTCATATTCACGTATATTGGACAGTATTCATTCGAATAACAATTGAATATCAAATTCCTATATTCGCCATCACTAATACGAAACACACCCGGCCACTACATTGGCAACGGCATATTGGTCGCGATCACAGATTTCGCATAAAGTAAATATGACAACCTTGATAACACTGGGTACTGAGCTTGTCCTGGATGAACGAACACTGGACCACTACGGCTCCGTTGGCCCAGTACCGGTCCAGTAACCAGCGTTATCGCGGAAAGTTCCCAGCTAACCGTATAATGATTTATTCCTTTATTTAATATAGAGTGTCATGGCCCTGCCTACTGGTTCCAAGCAGACACGTATAACTGCCGAAAGTATTATCAGTGCTATGGAGGGGCAGTAAAGGAGTTCACTTGTAGTCCTGGCTATGCGTTTCTTGCTGAGCCTGATGCGGATAAAGCGGCCTGCGTTTACCCATGGCTAGCAAACTGTGGAGAGAGGGGATACGTCACTGGAGGTATGAACATCATCCTTCCTCCAGCCACATAGACACCAATACTAACTACCCTACTGTCACAATGACGAATGCCACAACTGTCATTGCCACAATCACTGTCCACCAAGTCATTTAACTTCATCACCACCGCTAAATGCTACCATATTCACTGCTATCGCTATCACTACTGCGTGTTCCACGCTACCATTGCGTTCAGCAGCACCACCCATATCACGACTCCCACTGACCACAACATAACCACCACGTGACCACTGCCACTCGTCACTACACCCGCATCCACAACACCCACCACAACTCGCTGAGTCAGTTGTAAGACTCGCCCATTTCTATTAACCAGTTAATCCTTGAAATTCCAATGTTTCAATTTAAAGACGACTATACAACGAAGCTGCTGAAAGGTTTGAAACTAATTTTATTGAAACCGGTTGGTGCCATAGGCAGCAACAACTCCCAGTTAAATTAGAACACACGTGTCATGC